>JAJIBD010030732.1:0-183356 GCA_021461705.1 Cryptotis parvus
AAAGCAGTTGGTACGTTTATGTGAACCCTGAGTCTCTTAGCAGGTAAGAGGCAAAAGTTAAATATGTTTTCAAGGGGCGGGAAGCGATAGACCAGCGGGTAGGGCATTGCCTTAACCGCCTTGGCCAGACTTTGTGCCCGGCCTGGAGTTAGATCCCGGCATTATATGGTCCCCAAGCACCGCCAGGAGTAATTCCTGAGTGCAGACCAGGAGAAACCCCTGAGCATTGCTAAGTGTGACCACCAAAAGCAAAAACAAATATATGTTTTCAAAACTGAAGTAAGAAAACATGACTTCGACATTTTACGATATTAGAGGCAGGCAGCTAAGGGATCTGAAGGATAATACTTGAGGCACTCCCAGCAGTCTCAACTGTGAAGCCCCTGGGGTCTTTCTTAGACCTTCATCTCACAGGAGGAAGGGAAAAGGGGCGGCTCAGTGCTGTGTGGGCAACCTTTTCACAGGCACGGGGCCAGGCAGGAGTTCTCTCATGTGCTTTCCCTCTCAGATGACCCTTTACTCAGCTGATTTTTATTATTTTAATGGAGAGAAAGACCTTGAAAGCCAGAGCACACACTAAACAGACAGTTCACTTTTCACTATCTTAGCCCCGTGGGGTATCAGCTACATCCCTAGCCGGTGGTAAGAAAACCACAGAGCACCAGGCTCCAGTGTAATGCCATCCATGTTGAGAGGCTGATCTCAGAACAAATGCAGTTACGGGATTTGTGTGTGAATCAAGTCTGGATGAGCCAGCAGCTTCTCCCTCTCCCTCTTCTTCGTCTGACCCTGGTTAAGGAGGTGACAACCCATCAAGCTTCTCTCTCACTTTTTTCTCTGCCTGCAGATTCTGACTGGCTTGCAAGTCTTTTCCATTAAGAAGGGTTCAATTTGACCCTCCCAGGAGAAAAAATCAATGCCAGTGAGACAGTGTGTTGGAAAAAAGAAACTGTCCACAATGCCGTAGGTGCTGAGGAGGAGAAAACAGTATGGAGGCGCAAAAGTTGTTGAAAGTCAACTTGACTCTGTTGCTGGTGATTTCAGGCTCTTGTTAAGAACAATCCACTCTAATGGCAGACTAAAACTCACCATTGAATATACACAAAGAGACTTAAGTGATAAACTCTAAATATCTGAGGACTAGCCAAAATGTACAAGAAAGAGAGGAGAGAGATGCAGAGACAGAGAGAGACAGAGAGAAAGAGAGAGGAAACAGGGAACCTGCTATTGAGGCAGCCTGGGGTTGGTCAGGAGGGGGTAGGGTACATTGATGGTGAAATGGGGCACTGGTAGAGGATGGGTGTTAGGATACTATATTACCAAGAACCAATTATGAATATTTTTGTAATTGTATACCTCACGGTGGTATAATTAAAATTAAAAAAATAAAGGTGGGATTGCACGGAAAAAAAAATAAAATAAAATTTGATGATCAAAAATAAATGAGCAATCCATTCAACCTCTAAGGGCTACAGGAAGACCAGATTCCTGTGTTCTGGGTCCCCTCGTGCCACCCTAAATGACAACAGCATTTTGCCCACTGTGTCAGGGAAGGAATAATCATGGGCAATTCTCCAGCCTCTTCAGTCCTTTCTTATCTGCCCTGGCAGCACATTCCCTGTCCTCCAAGTCTGATCCAGTGCAGCAGCCAGGACCTCAGCTTATCAGCAGACGCCTGGAAAAAGACCAACGTGCCCTACGTACAAGAGAAAGAGCTGCAACAGGGGTCATACGTCCCATTCATTGAAAAAAGACAACTACAACTTCAGTTTCAACCTGTCCCAGGAGACCACAGTTATGTTTGCTGTGGCTAACCCAATAAAGCCTCTGTGATAGCCACGTGGAAATGCCCACCCAAAAACTCTCAAAGGGCATCCCCTTATGGAAAGTGGAAAGCCCAGATGAGACACAAGCCCATACCTCATGCCATAGCCCTACTGTCAAAGGCTGAAGTGAAACAGCTTATTTTTATAGACATTTTAAATACAGTCCCATGGCCAGTCAGTGGAATGATTTTAGAATCCCTCTCTTTTGCTGCAAATAAATCTAACGAGATTGGGGAGTGGAGAAGGGAAATAACTTTCTTTACAGTGTACAACTCCATTTATGATTTATTTACTCCTCAGACTAACTGTATCAGCTCTACCAGACACATGAAATGTGCTTTCCATACGTTAGTATTTATTATTCTCTCATTTTTCAGGGAGATTAAATAAAATGCCTGCTTAGGAACCATACCACTAAAACTCGACAGGGCTCAATTCCAGTAGTTTTTAACCCACTCCTCCTTCCCTAGCCCATGTTCCATTCCTGAAACAAGAGATCAGAGATCATTCCATTCGCTACCACGAGCAACAGCACATATGGCCCAGGCGGTGTGGGAAGCAGGGGAGTCTCTCTCAATCCAGAGCTGCCCTGGATTCTCCTCCCACTGCACTGCATGAAAGGCACGAGGGCAAGGACAGTGGGTCGAGTTACTCCCCCCCCAGAGAATCACTCATGCTCATCTCTACAACCACTGTAAGCCAACACTGCGACCATCTTCAGCACATCCAGCCACCATTTGCTAAATCACTGCACTATTAAACGTCCCTCCCTTTGGAGAAGTTTGGGATATCCAAACTGCAGAGGCACTTGACTCGCTTTTGCATTCAAGAATTCACCAAAAATATACTTCCCCAAAACATAAAAGCAACATGCATAAGTCTATTTATTTGGAGCATTATTTGTAACTGCAATACATTGGGAATTATCGAAATGCCTACACACAACAGAACTGTTGAATAAGCTGTAATTTTTGCTACACAAGGGAATATAGTGAGTTGTAAAGAAGAATGAGGAAATAATTGATGTAATTACTAGTAATAATGAATTGGTAACTTATATAAAAAGTGATTTTCAGGACGTTCTGTAAAGTATAAATAGCTAAATACTTTTAGAGACTATATAATATGCTCTCTCTCTCTCCTAGAAATTGTTGATGCTTTCTTGAACATCAATAAAGCAAAAAATACATAGAAAAATATATGAGCAAGAAGCTTGGGTATATAATCTGTAGGGTATGGAAGTGGAAACAGGTTGAATGAATTGAAGGATGTGAATTTGACAGTGGCCTAAGAACAATATGCATTTTGTTTTGTTTTTGTTTTTGTTTTTTGGGAGCCACACCTGACAGTGCTTAGGGGCTACTTCCAGGAAATACTTGTATATTGTTCCCAGAAGTGCTCGGGAGAGCAGATGGTGTCAGGGGGATTGAACCCAGGTCTTCCATATGCCATGCTAAGCATAACTCAATCTGTTGAGGTTCCTCTCAGTTCCTGTAAAATTTTTATATTTTTAAACCACAGTAATGTTTCTCCCATAGTCAAAATAAATGGAAGTCAACCAGCATGTGAAAGAAACCAAGAAAGGAATACAAAAGTAATAATCACTATATTACAAATATAGTGATTAATAGTGATGCCAGGGCCGGGCAATAGTCTAGAGGGGTAAGGTGCTTGCTTTGCATGCATCTGACCCGGTTCAATCCCCAGCATCCCATACGATCCCCCGAGCACTGCCAGGAGTAATTCCTGAGTGCTGAGTCAGGAGTAACCCTGAGCTTTGCAGGGTGTGACCCAAAAGCAAAAATAAATAAATAAATAAATAACTGCCAATCACACTACAGAGAGTGAGGAAAGAAAACAGCTAGATTAGCTTTTTGGAAAACAGTTTCTTGATTAGCTAATAAAGCTGGAAATTTAAAACATGTACAAGGACTGTTCTCTCTCTCTCTCTCACAGTGACATAACAACTCAAACTAATTCATCCTATGTTCTCAAATTAAGTAAATAAGTAAACAAAAATATGGCTAATGGGAGTCAAATTTCTCTTTGGGGGGAGAAAAAAAAGTTACAAATCTGAAAAAGGAAGAAGACTAACCCTGTGTAAGTGGACATGATCAGGTCATGTCAATACATGCTATAAGTTTCTGATACATGCATATACACATAGATAAGCAATGGAGAAAGACAGAGATAGGAAACTGGGTATCTACATGCTGTATCTGTGTTTTAAGAAGGAGAAAACCATGATGCCCACGAATCAGGAGCACACCTAGCTTCACGAACCTACATATCTAAGCGGCATCCCTCCACTAAAGGAAGCCGCCCATGTAGCCGCTCCAGGACTGGATAGAACAAAGTACAACGTGGCATTGAAATGGGGAAAAAAAATTTAAAAAGTAAAAAAAAAGTATAGAGATGACACAAATATCAACAGGACACAGGTATGCATCTAAAAGCTCTCCCCAATGGAAAATAAACACAAAAACGTTCTCACCAAATTCTCATTTCTTGGGAAGTTGTTCAGTATCATCCCAAGTAACAACATAGAGTGAGACAAAGAAACATACTGAAAAGTAAGCACAATACCAGTCCATATGTCAACACAAGAAAATCATCTGATTTAAAAATATATAGTAAGTGTTGGAACACTGTATTACTGAAACCCAGTAACAGCTTTGTAATGGTCTATCGCACAGTGTTTCAATTTAAAAAGATTAAAACCAAATATATATATCGCGTGAGTGCATATAAATGAATATATTTGAATATATATTCATATATATGAATGTATATGAATATACATTTTAATATATACATATTAATATGCATATATATACATATGGAACAGACATCTCTGAATGCAGCAGTTATGTGTACCTAGGTTGATAAGTCAACATGATGAAACGACCTAAAACCTGAGCTGCGCAGGAGGAAGAGAGCGGCATGGAATGCCTTCAAAGGCATCGAAGAAATAGCTAAAAGGACAAAGAACCTCCAGCTCCGGTCACATCTCTTCGACTCCACTGTTCTCCCTGCTTTAACATACGCCTCAGAGACCTGGGCCTACAAAGCAGGATGAGAATGCTATTCAGGTCTCCCAGAGAGGAATCAAAAGAGCTATGCTTGGAATATCACGCCTCACTCAAGTGAGAGAGAAGGAATCCGGAGCTCTGACCTCCATCACTGTTCCAGAGTCAGGGACCCCTATCTCGTTTGCCAAGGCATCAAAAATCAGATGGCCTGGACATGTAATGTGATTTGGAGACTACCTCTGGACTAGAGCCATTACCACTGGGGATCCCACGGGATGTCAAAAGATCGCGTGGCCACCCACCTACAAGATGGTCAGACTTCCTTGTCAAGACCCTGAAGGAATGGTTTGAGGCTCTTCATATTCCTGAATCAACCAGATGCCATTGCACTACACTGGCACGTGACACGGTCCAATGGAAATGTTACTGGCGCCCGCTCGGGCAAATCAATGAATAATGGGATTTAAGTGATCAAGTGATATATACATACATACTCATGAAAATCTACTTATGGGACCAAAGAGATAACATGAAAGGCAGGGCATTTGACTTGCATGCAGCCAACTCCAGTTCTAGCTCCCACAACACATATTGTCCCCTCCCTAAACACCACAAGAAAAAACCCTGAGCACCAAGCTGGGACTGAGCCCTGAGCACTGCCTGTGTGGCACAAACATTCCCCTCCACACACATCTCCATATGCAAATCTCCTTAGAGATAAAAGGCTGAGAACCACTAGGGCAGCAGGGGCGGGGGTGGGGGAGGAGGCAGGGGGTGGGGTGGGGATGAGGCAGCTCTCGGTGTCCATGTGCCCATATCTTCTCTTCAGCTCAGAGATGGTCACAAGCTTAGAAGAATGTTTAATCCATAGTCTGCAAACATGATGCGTGAAACAGAGCAAACGGAGAGTGTGGGTGAATAACAGTGGGGTGCGGGTGTTCCCAGGACATCAGGAATGTCCAGTGTCTGGACACTGCCAAGTATTTCCACTGCTGGCCATGACATCTGTAAATTGTAAAAAATAGTAATACTTCCCCACATGATTCATGGGGAAATACACTAATCAGTAATTTATTATTATACGTCTCAGCTTTATTCACTAACTTTCCTCAACCAAAGAGAAAAATCCTCACTTAGCATAACTTCACTTGGTCTTTCTCCCTAGGGTCAGGCTATCACAGGAAGGGCTGGTTCTTCATGCAACAGGGCTCTGAAGCATAACCAAGTTCCTTCTGATTTTCCCTAACAAATCCCCCTAAGTCCCGACTCAGTGAGTGGACAGAATCTGCTCTAAAGGGAGAGGCGCCATCTCTACAAAACTGGGGAGAGACAACATTCAATAGTGATGTCCAGAGTTAAGATAGATGTGGAAGAGTTTGCTCATCAGAGATGTCCAGTTGAGATGCGGGGAGAAAGGTTCTCTCATTCACTGTTGGGTAGAATGCCGACTGGTCCAGCCTTTTTTTTTCTGTATGTGATGATAGGTTTTTTTTAATATTTTTATTATACCACCGTTAGATATACAATTACAAGATGTTCATGTTTGAATTTCAATTCTACAGTGTTCCAACACCCATCCCTCAGCCCTGCCCATCTCCTATCACCAATGTCCCCACCTCCCTCCCCCTTCCCCCCCAGCCTGCCTCCATGGCAGATTCTTTATCTTTCTCTCCTTCTCTCTCTCTCTCTCTCTCCTTCTCACTTCCCTTTCTTACACATTGTAGATTGTAATATATTCTAGAACATGATTGGTTTCACTAGTTTGATGTACCGGGTCCGGACCAGGAAAATGGTGGCCACTCCCAAAACCGTCTCGCCTTCTGGGAGCCTCATGGTCAGCTGAGCTAGGAAAGCGGGATGGCAGCTCTCCCCCATGTGTCTGAGTCTCTGCATCATGGCCAAGAGCCCTGAGGTAGTTTGTGGGCAGGGCCACCAGGCCTCTGGGGTGGGTCAGAGAGGGGAATGGGGACCCCAGCTCCATCTTCAGGAACATCCAGTGACGTTCGCCTCCGAGAGCCGCCTACCTGGGCTCGAACTCGGCTGCTCTGAGCTGGTCTTGAGATCAGCATCTCTCTTGCATGGGTTCTGATGAGCTGTGGGGTTTGAACCGTGAAAATGGAGGCTATTATGGTGAGTAGGTCTCATCTGGCTGCTTCTGAGGCCCTACAGAGGTGATGGGGGCAACACCCAAAACCCGTCTTGCCTCCGGGGAGCCTCACGGTCAGCTGAGCTAGGGAGAGAGCCGGATGGCAGCTCTTCCCGTGCGTTTGAGTCTCTCATCTATTTCTATCTCTGTATTGCTCTCTCTCTTCTCCTACACCTTGTGACTTGCCTTATGGTTTATGATGTAATTGTCTATGTGTATATTCAGTAGTAAGTTCTAGTGTGACATTATAGTTCCTCATTCCCCATCAACCTCCCGGTTTGTTACAACTACAATGATCATTATGGTGTACAGATGTGAAAGATCCTGGGAAGGACCTGGTCTAGCCTACTTTGCTATCTAAGCCTCTTGCATGGCTGCACACTGATACAGCTGTGCAACTGGTCTGCCCCTTGTCCAGTTCATCTATCTGGTGGTGGAGGCTGCGTAGCCACGCCACCAGCATGGAGAGGGAGGAGCCCAAATCCCTGCTCCAATTCCTGCCTGCATGGCTTCCCCCACATGACTACTTTGCCCTAGGAGCTATGTTGGCTATCGGGGACTAGCCAATTCCTCAGAGACTCCATGGGCTGCTCCATGTGGGCTGGGCAGCACAGCTGTGTGTCTGGTCTGTCCCTTGTCCAGTTCATCTCTATTGTTACTGTTGTTGGCATATCAAATACACCATGGGTAGCTTGCCAGGCTCTGCCGTGGCTCTGGGTCCATCCCAGAGGGCCAGTCTTTTCCTATGTCAGACCATCCACCATCCAGGGCCTATAGGGCACAGCCCTTGAGGTGTAGACAAGCCTGTCTCCTGTCTGCCACCTGCTGATGCAGCTGGGCACCGCAGTCACACCTGCAACACCTCGAGAGGCAGGTGGCCCTGGTCCAGTCTTTTTTGGAAAAATGGACATTTCTCAAAAAATTGGTGGTAGTGGGATTGGTACTGAAATATTATATGCCTAAATCTTAACAATCAATAACTGTAAATCTCAGTTCTTTAAGAAATTAAAATAATAGAAATAAAATACCAAAAAAAAAACACAGAAGAAATTGAGCTTCCATGTGAGTCTATGTTCATTGCAACACTATTCACAATAGTCAGAATCTGGTCAATTGGGGATAGGCCAGCAGAGAGGCTGTGGGAGGCCTTCCTGTCCATGCTTACAGGGCAGGATGGAGCATATTAGTTTATTCATTCTCAGTTTTCCTTTGCACCAGTTTGCCTCTAAGAGAAGCTGTTATGACAAAGACAGGGACCAGGAGAGAATATAGCACTTAGAGCACAGACCCAGCACAAACGCTGCCAGGGTGCAATTCCCAGCACCACATGGTGCCTTGACCACTACCAGGTCTGGCCTGCACAAACTGGCCCCCAAAGTTAAAAGGTAGAGGAGGGGCTGTCTTCCTGGAACTGAGAATCTTGTAGAGATATCAGACTATAAGCAACAGTCATGCAAATGATTATGCAACTACAATTGGGAGAAACATTCTAAGAAAAAAAATCAAAGTATATAGCAGGGCTATAAGATCATATATCAAGTGGTAGCACATGAGTTACTGATTTTAAAAGCTTGTCCATGGGCTGGAGTGATGTACAGCAGGTAGGGCACTTGCCTTGCATGTGGTCCAACCCAGGTTATTGCCAGCACCCCATATGGTCCCTCAAGCCCTAAAAACAGAGCCAGGAGTCAGGCCTGAGCACACCTGGTTGTGGCAATAAATAAATGAATAAAGCTTGTCCAAAGCAAGCAACATTTGGAGGTGAGGCAAAAACCATCTGTGAGGACAGTTAGAGCCTCACTAAAACAAGAGAAGGGCAAGGATGTTGCTCAAGCAGCATACATGAGGCCCTGGGTTTGATCCCCAGCACTGCATGACCCCCAAGTCCCCTCTAAAGTGAACCCACAGCAACTGACTGAAGAAGAGGCTAAAGAGATAGTAAATTGGTTAGGACACTTGTCTTGCATGCAGACAACTTGTGCCTGCATGCCAAGTATCACATTTGGTCTTTCAAACCCATCAAGAGTCCCTGAACACAGAACCAGCAGTAATTCCTGAAGACCACTGGGAGTGGGGCTCCCAAAATTAAAATGAAATTTAAAGTATAAAAAGGAAACCTGGCTATCAGTCTAGCTTCCAGTCTAAGGGGAATGGCTACATGCATCCTTACACAAGAACCCTGGGGAATGTAACTACTAAAGCCACTGAAAAATGACAAGTATGTGAACAATGTTGATACGTGGGAAGATAGTCATAGGGTTATTATTATCTTGCATATTTTTCTCCCATAAAGGTGCTTAGTCTTACTGACACGTTTTTCAGAGCTCGGCTTTGGCCAATCCTGCCTCTCACCGGGAACAATTGCACCCGTTACCCCCCAGAACCTTGTAGCAGTATATGAGCCCCAAGTGGGTCATGCAGTCCAGCCAGTGGAACCCCTTTCTGACCTGGCATAGGCTTCATTGACTTCTCAAATCCCATAGGACAGACCCTCACTCCCTCCCATCCCACTGCCCACTCTTCCAGGAGAAGTGCATGAAGGAAGGGAGGTTGGAGGGGCCAGAGCCAGAACCACATCCTCCAGCAGGAAGCAAAGGCTCCCCCGGGCGGACATGACAGGGCTTCCTAAAATGCCCTTGCACCAATTCTAGAGAAAAGATGACAGCTGGGCTTGCCCTCGCCGTGGGTGGGCGATTGAATGTCCCCACTCTAGCTGAATGGAGCAGGGGTTCATCCTTAGCTATCCAAAGTCTGGGCTCCCACCCAGCAGCACCCACATCACCCAGGACCTGTGAGCAGTGAAGAACCTTAGCCTACTCCGATCTACTAAAGCATTATCTGAACTTCTATGGGTTCCCTGATAGTCACCCATCAGGTCTGAGCAGCACTGATTCGGTCCTGCAGCACTGGAAGATCCATTTATTCAAATCTACACATTTGCTGACTACTGAAAGAGTCAGGAATAAGGAAAAAGAAGGCAGGTAAGAGAAAGAAGCAAGATCTTCTGCAAGCCCTGGAAAAGGAAATTCAGGGCTGACCCTGAAAGATCTTTGGAGACAGAAGCCAGAGGATCCACAATTTAACGCCAATCCAGGAAAAATTGAACGTTACCTGCAGCATGAAACATCCTTAGCACAACTCCACAAGGCTCTATCAAGCCTCCTTCACTAGTAAATAAGCTGTGCCCTGTTCCCACTGAGCATCCTCTGCTGGAGAGAGACGGCCCCTTCTCCCGCCCGAGGTTCCCACGAGGTTGACAGGTGGACTTTAACACAGATCCCACGGCAGCAGCTGTGCAGCAAGATGTGGGGCCCATGACAGACTGAGTCATTCCGAGAGAGACCAGACAGTCTGAGACTAAGGTCTGGGCTTTTCCCTGAGACCACAGAGAGGACAATGCAGGAAGAGGGCAGCACACTAGGTGCTCAGTGGAGGGTAAGAGAAGGAACGCCTGGAGCCAGAGCCCAGGGAGCCAGCATCCCGCAAAGGAGAGGCGGACAGCAAGCAGCCTGGGTCCGAGAAGGACACAAACCCAGAGTAAACAGGGAGGCTGGAAGACAGTGGGCACTGGGCAGGAACGGCAGGCTGAGTGGAGCGGAGAGGGAAGGAAGGGCCAAGGCCCTGGACGTGAGGAGCCTGCTGGGGAGCAGGTCTTGCAGAAACTGCCTAGGGAGTATGTTCAGCCCATGAAAGCCGGACAGACACTGGAGAGCTGACAGAAGCACCTGCAAAGGAGGGCCTGAGCAGGTGGCAGGGCTGAGGGAGGCAGAGCGGGGAGGAGCGGGGAGGAGCCCAGGGAAAGTGTGAGCAGAGGAACCAGAAATTGGGCTTAGCGAAGGTGGGCTGAGCGAAGAAAGAAAACTGGGGCGGGAGCAGAACAGAAAGGACACTTCATCAATCACAGGTGACTTCCAGTGCCTTGGAGAAGGGCTCACAAGGGGAAAGGCCCAGCGTTGGCAAGTAGTAGCTGGAGACCCTAAACCAGCCCCAGGCTGGTGTTGCAAATGAGTGCGGGCAGGGAGAGGCCTGGGGTGCTGACCACACTGGCACGAGGTAACGATGCTAGGTAGTTCGGGAAACACCATCTACCGTCAGGTTTTATTGGCGGAGTGATATGAGGTCTTTGCTGTGATTCTCCACAGCCCTGCATGGAAACTGCCTGTAAGAGGTTCCAGAGGTGGGCTGCAGCAATAACACAGAAGGCGGGGCACCTGCCTTGCATGCAGCTGATCCAGGTTTGATTCCTGCCATCCCATATGGTTTCCCAAGTCTGCCAGGACTGATCCCTGAGTGGAGAATTAGGAGTAAGCCCTGAGCACTGTCAGAGGAGCCCTCCCGGCTCCTAAAAAAGAAGCTCTAGAGGTGCCCCTACGAATAGGGTAGGGAGAGCAGCATGAGAGGAGCTATCTAGAATAAACATGTGCTCCCGGGAGCAGCCAGATGTTCCATTCAGTGAGCTACTTCTCCGGGCCAAAAGGGAGACTGGATAAATTGGACCTCCCACTTTAAAGGGAGGATATTGTAATGTCTTTGCCTCTACATAATTTTTAATTCATACATTATCACTAAGCATACTTGTTTTATGTAGATGACATTTTTACCATAACACAACTTCCTCAATGATTCACCTCACATTGCAAGCTCTTTAATCCATGGGGTCACTCTAGACTTTTCTGTGCGGTCAGGATACCCTCTCTTGCGCAAAACTTAAATTCCAAACCACACTTGTTGACAGTGTAATTCTTCACAGTTTTATGGAGTACAGATCTAGCTGTGCTTATCAGCAATAAAGCCAAAAACAAAAGTTCCAACGTCAACATCATTTTCAACATTTATTACAACTATATTAGCAAACCTGTGCAATTTTTAACCTATAATAAAAAATCTCCTATTTGTTCTGTGGGTTGATTTTCCATATCTTTATCCAGTTTCTAACTATGTCATTGAAAAGTGAAGCTTGGACCATCTTCTTTGTCAAAGATCTCCACAATAAATATTTTGATGCTATCTTTCATCACTGTCATATTTAAGGAGAGCCTGAGAGAATCTGAGACATTCTCACAGTCTAAGAAATGCATCATTTGCCAATTTCATCATTTGCAAATGCCACAGAGTGCAATTCCACAAACATCGTCTACTTTGTGTTCAGGCTATACAGTGCAGGCTACTAGAACCACCACAGGACATACGGTCCACTCTTGACCAAAAATGACATTGAGCAACACTTGACTCTGTCTTGATACCTCTTATATTCTTATTCAGTCAGAGTATCACTTAAAAGGAAATGCTAATGCTGATTTATGAAATTGTGGACACCTGCATTTGTCAGCTTTTTACCATTCATTTCTGTGGGAAAGTTTTTGAGTGTTCCCAGACTCGAAACAATCTGCCAAACCATAGCAAATGGGTACATTCTACTTTCAGACAATAGGGGGAAACCTATCTTCAAATGAATGGATAATAGCACTAAATATAGTAGTATCTTAACTATCCACAAATTGATCTAGATATTCACCAATCCCATATTTTTATTAAAACTTAACTACTTTTCTCCTAAAATGCACAGGGAAATGCAAAGATTATGAAATATTCAAACAATGTTGACAAAAAAATTTGAAGACTTATACTACTTAATTTCAAGGTGTGTAACAAAAGCAACAGTATGCTTTCTGACTTAAATGGAAACAATGGAAGCTAATCGAATTCATCCTTGCAACCACATATATATCATTCATTCATTTTCGATAAAAATGCCAATAAAAATCAATAGAAAAGGGGCCAGAGTGATAGCACAGTGGGTAGGGCGTTTTCCTTGTACATGGCCAACCCAGGTTCAATCCCGGCATCCCATATGGTCCCCTGAGCTCTGCCAGGAGTAATTCCTGAGCAAAAAGCCAGGAGTAACCTCTGAGCATCGGCGGGTGTGACCCATAAAAATAAAATAAAAATAAAATAAAAATCAGTAGAAAAATGAGTTTTAAACAAATATTACTTAGACAACTGTATGTCCACATCTTTTATCAACTGCAAAAATGGATTAAAACATGATTGCCAACCAAAACCAAAACGCAAGTGCTAAACCACGTACCAGAAAATGGAAGAGAAAATCTTGTGATCTTGAAACAAAAGTGTTTAAGAAGGTAACAAAAAAAATATGAACCTAAGAGAGAAAACTGATAAATTGATTCTCACAAAAAAAAAAAAATTAAACCTCTGTTCTTTGAACAACACTTGAAGAAAGTGAAAGAGGACACAGAAAGAGAAAAAAAAGTCATCTCAATATGGACATATGGACATTCGGCAAAAGATAGTATTCACAGCACATGAAAAAATTCCAATCGATAAAACAACCCAACTGAAAACTTGGGAAAAACTCTAGACAGACACCTCACACATTTGACATCTTGATGGCCAATAAACACATTAAATGGGGCCAAGAAATAGTACAGTGGGCGAGGCACATGCTTTACAGGCTGCCAATCTGGGTTTGGTACCAGGCAATGCACCTGAACCCCTGAACAACTCCAGGAGTTACCCCTGAGCACAGAGTCAGGAGAAATCCCTACACAAAAGCAGAACAACAAAAGGCACATAAAATAATGCTCAAAAACATTAGCCACTGGAAAAGTACAAATTAAATCCAAAATAAGACACAATGACAAGACTTAAAATAACAATATTAAAAAGACTGGAATATCTAGTGGTGGCAAGGACATGTAGCAACTGAAACGTATGTACACCACAGGTGGGATGGAAAATAACACGATTATTTTGGAAAAAAACTGTCTATTTCTTATCAGCACACATTTAGCATATGACCCACCAATTCTACTTCTGGATATTTACCAAGAAAAATGAAAAATCTATAAAACTAGGACTCACTTATTTACAGCAGCTTTGTTCATAATGATACCAAACTGGAAACCATCCAAATGCCAAGAACATTTGACATCTAATAAATTGTGGGATAATCATATCATGCATTATTAATCTATAATTTATAGTGACTATTAATATCAACAACATGGGTCGATTTCCAAATTATTAGGTTGACTCAAAATAAGTCATGAAAAAAAGTTAAAGTACATAATGAGGGCCAAAAAGATAGTATAAAATATTGTAGTGCTGGCTTTGCATGCTCAATGCCCCAGGTTCGATCCCTAGTACTACACAACCCCCTAAACAAGACCAGGAATGACCTCTGAGACTTGCCAGGTGTGAATAACAACAGATTTTTTTTTCTCATTTATATTATTTTTATTTTTTTAATTAAACATTTTATTATACCACCATGAGATATACAATTACAACGTTGTTCATGTTTGGAAGTTTCGGTCACATAGTGTTCCAGCACCCCCGTCCTCCACCAGTGCCCATTTCCCACCACCAATGTCCCCAGTTCCCTCCCCCCTCCGTAGCCTGCCTAAAATGGAAGGTTCTTTATCTCTTTTCTCTCTCCCTCTCTCTCTTTTCCTTCTCTTACACATTGTAACAACAGATTTTTTTTAAAAAACAGGAAAAATGTTAGAAAGTATATAACAATTAGGCCCATTTATGTAAAATTCAAAAAAAGACAAATATTTTTTGTCACAAGAAAACATTTTGTAACCACAGACATGCTCTAGACATGGACTGTGGAGTGGCTGTATTTTGGAGTGAAGAATGACATACTTGTCATTTAAATGATTGTATTTTCTAAATGTAAAATATACCTAAACATAGTTGACTGAAAATAAAAACACGGCTTGCAACATACTTCTAAAACATAACACTGCCTATAGCTTATGTCATACGTAGCTTGCCAAAGGAGTCCAACAACATGCAACCAGTTCCATATTCTGGCCAGTAATGGTTGTCTATTTGTACTTGCTTGAAAAACATAACAATGTTAATAGTTTTTAAATGCTTACTCTCATCATCTATACTTTTCTTACGAGAACTGAGAACAGTCCACCAATGAGCAACAATCTATAAGCAACACTTTGTGTAGATAAGTGTTTAATCACATGGTCAGAATATTCTAGATTCAATAAAATACTAACATGCTTGGCTCTTGAAATTTGCAACAACAAAAAAAAAGTTCTGAAGCCCAATCCCGTACAGGGAGTTTGGTGAAAATCAGCATAAAGTACCGAAGAACTATCTTTAAAAAATTGTAAAAACTCTATAAGGACAAATTGTTACTGACTATACCTGTGAAACAGTCTGAGACTGCAATGAGTAGATGTTTAGAGAGTGTCAAAGACAGAATTCTCACAGGGCTTCCCCAAGGTCTTCTCTGCTGAGCAAACTCTGAACTCCTCTTGAATGTGGAAATGACCTGAAAATATACTATCACTCCTGTGATTAAGCTACTCTATAAGGCAATGATGAAGGGATTTTATAGATATGTCATGTCACAAATCAGTACATCAGGGGAGATGGCCCTGGGCAGCCATGATCAAGTCAGGTGAGTCCTCTAAGGATGAATCTTAAGGTAAAATAAAACGTGGCAACAGAGTTTTCCCGCTGAACTTAAAGAAACTAACTACTGCCAAGATGCAGAGAGGGTCACAAACATCAGGGACCAGTAGCAGCCTGCAGAAGGGGCGGGCTTGTATGACAAGAAAGGGACAAATGAGAAAGCCAAACGTGTCTTATAAAAATGTATAGACAAATGAATTTTGATATGGTTCCAGCCAAAAAAAATATATACAAGTACTAGGAGATAAGTTCATGAAAGGAAAGCAGATCTGACTTGAAAACAGCCTCACTAAACAAAAGAGCCCCTTGGAGAGAGAGAGAGAGAGGTAAAACAGTGAGCACAGGTAAGACTTGGTTCCATATTCAGCCTCCTGATGGTGCTGCAGGGCGAAATGTAATTCATCTATACATAACTTTACTTGAGGCACAGAAAGGTTTAATATCCGGTATTGTGATAAAGTTTCTATGGTTGCAATCAAGAAAGTGAATACAGGGGCTGGAGGCGATGGTACATTGGGTAAAGAGCCTGCCTTGCATGCATCTGACCTACATTCAATCCCTGGCATCTCATATGGTCCCTTCAGCACTGCCAGGAGTAATTTCTGAAAGCAAAGGTTAGAACAACCCCTGAGCATAACCAAGTATGACCAAAAGTTAAAAAAAAGTGACTTGACTTAAAAAAGACCTCCAATACCTGAATAAGCCTATCACCATCGAGGAATTGAAACAGTAATTAAAAGTTTGCCCAAACACAAAAGCCCAGGTCCAGATGCATTCACTAGTGAATTCCACCAAACCTTTAAGGAGGACCTACTGCCAGTCCTTTTCAAGCTCTTCCAGGAAATAGAAGAAACAGAAACACTCCCAAACAGCTTCTATGAGGCACATATCACCCTGATACCCAAAGCAGGGAGAGGCAACACAAAGAAAGAAAATTACAGACCAATCTCCTTAATGAACATAGATGCTAAGATCTTCAACAAAATACTAGCAAACAGAATCCAAAGACTCATCAAAAGATTATACATTATGACCAAATAGGATTCATCCCGGGAATGCAAGGATGGTTCAACATTCGCAAATCAATCAACATAATACATCATATCAATAAGAGAAAAATAAAAACCATATGATCCTATCAATAGACGCAGAGAAAGCATTTGACAAGATCCGGCACCCGTTTATGAATAAAACCCTCCAGAAAATGGGAATTGAAGGAACCTTCCTCAATATAGTCAAAGGCATTTACCAAAAGCCCACAGCGAGCATCATTCTCAATGGGGAAAAATTGAAAGCCTTCCCCTTAAGATCAGGGACAAGACAAGGTTGCCCACTCTCACCACTTTTATTCAATATAGTTCTGGAAATACTTGCCATAGCAATCAGAGAAGAAAAGGATATTAAAAGCATCCGGATAGGAAAGGAAGAAATCAAGCTACATTATTTGCAGATGACATGATATTATACCTAGAGAACCATAAACTCTCGACCCAAAAAACTCTTAGAAACAAAAGATATTTATAGTAGAGTGGCAGGGTACAAAAATCAATACCCAAAAAGTTGGTGGCTTTCCTATAAACAAATAACGAAAAGAGAAGAGAGGGATATTACATTAAAGAAACTATCCCATTCACAATTGCACCGCAGAAAATCAAATACCTAGGAATCAGTTTGACAAAGAATGTAAAGGATCTCTACAAAGAAAACTACAAAACGTTGCTTCAGGAAATAAAAGAGGACCTGAGGAAATGGAGACACATTCCCTGCTCATAGATTGGAAGGATTAACATTATCAAAATGGTAATACTACCTAGAACTTTATACAGATTCAATGCGGTCTCTATAAAGATACCCATGATGTTCTTCAAAAGAAATTGAACAAACACTCCTGCAATTTGTATGGAATAATAAAACCCCACGAATAGCTAAAGCAATCCTTGTGAAAAAGAAGATGGGAGGTATCACTTTCCCCAACCTCAAGCTCTACTACAGAGCAGTTGTAATTAAGACAGTGTGGTATTGGTATAGAGACAGACCCGTAGACCTATGGAATAGAACTGAATATCCTGAAACACACTCTCAAATATACAACCACTTAATCTTTGATAAAGGAGCAAAAAAATATTAAGTGGAGCAAAGAAAGCCTCTTCAACAAATGGTGCTGGGAAAACTGGGCAGTTATGTGTAAAAAAATGAACTTAGACCTCCTTCTAATGCCATGCATAAAAGTCAGATCAAAATGGATTATAGATCTCAACATCAGACATGAATCTATAAGGTACATCGAAGAAAACATAGGAGAAACACTCTACGACATCGAAACGAAAAGTATCTTTAAAGACGACACACCACTGACCAAGCAAATGGAAGCAAAGATAAACAAATGGAATTGTATAAAATTGAAAAGCTTCTGCACCTCAAAAGAAACGGTGACCAAGATACAAAGACAATCCTCAGAGTGGGAAAGGATATTCACCCAATACCCATCTGACAAGGGGGTTAATATCCAGGATATATCAGGCACTGGTAGCACTTCACAAGAAAAAAACAACCAACCCCATCCAAAAAATGGGGAGAATAAATGAACAGAAGCTTCCAAAAAAGAAGAAATTCCAATGGCCAAAAGGTATATGAAAAAGTGTTCTTCATCTTTAATCATCAGGGAGATGCAAATCAAAACAACAATGAGGTACCATCTCACACCATAGAGATTGGCACGCATCCAAAACAGCAAGAACAACTGGTGCTGGCATGGATGTGGGGAAAAAGGGACTCTCATCCACTGTTGGTGGGAGTGCCCACTGGTCCAGCCCTTTTGGAAAACAATATGGGCATTCCTCTGAAAACTAGATATTGAGCTCCCATTTGATCCAGCAATAGCACTCCTGGGAATATACCCGAGAGACCGAAAAAACACATAGCAGAAACACTATCTGTACTTCTTTATTCATCTCTGCGCTATTCACAATAGCTAGAATCTGGAAACAACCTAAATGCCCGAGAACAGAGGACTGGCTAAGGAAATTGTGATACATTTACACTATGGAATACTATGCAGCTGTCAGAAAAGATGAAATTATGAAATTTACCTGCAAATGGATGACATGGAGACTATCATGCTGAGTGAAATTAGTCAGAAGGAAAGGGACAGATATAGAATGACCGCATTCGTTAATAGGATATAAATAGATACCAGTGTTTTACTAAGTGGGAAATGGTAATTGCATACTGAAACTCACCATTGAATATACACAAAGAGACTTAAGTGATAAACTCTAAATATCTGCAGGGCTAGCCACAATGTGTAAAAGAAGAGGGAGAGAGATGCAGAGACAGAGAGACAGAGAAAGAAAGGAAATGGGGGTACCTGCTATTGAGGCAGCCTGGGGATGGGGGGGAGGGGGTGAGGTACACTGGTGGTGGAAAAGGGGTACTGGTGGAGGGTTGGATGCTGGAATACTGTATTACCAAGAACCAATTATGAACACCTTTGTAATTGTATGTCTCATAGTGGTATAAAAAATTTTTAAAAAAGAAGAAAGGGATATTAAGAAATCAATTCCATTCACAATTGTACCACAGAAAATCAAATACCTAGAAGTCAGCTTAACCAAGTGTGTAAAGAACCTATACAAAGAGAACTACAAGACACTGCTTCAAGAGATAAAAGAGGACACGAGGAAATGGAAACACATTCCCTCTCATGGATAGGGAGATTTAACATTGTCAAGATGGTAATACTCCCTAGAGTTTTGTACAGATTCAACGTGGTCCCTATAAGGATACCCATGACATTCTTCAAAGAAATTGACCAAACACTCCTGAAATTCGTATGGAATAATAAACCCCCTCGGATAGCTAAACCAATCCTTGGGAAAAAGAAGATGGAAGGCATCACTTTTCCCAACCTCAAACTGTACTACAAAGCAGTAGTAATTAAAACAGCATGGTATTGGAATAAAAACAGACCTGTGGACCTATGGAATAGAGTTGAGTATCCTGACACCCACCCTCAAAAACATAATCAATTAATCTTTGATAAAGGTGCAAAGAGCCCAAATTGGAGTAAGGGAAAGCCTCTTCAACAAGTGGTGCTGGGAAAACTGGACAGCTACATGTAAAAAAATGAATTTGGACCTGTGTCTAACACCTTGCACAAAAATCAGATCAAAATGGATTAAAGATCTCAATATCAGACCTGAATCCATAAACTACATTGAAGAAAATATAGGAAAAACCCCCACGACATTGAAGCTAAAGACATCTTCAAAGGTGAAACACCATTAACAAAGCAACTAGAAGAAAAGATAAACATATGTGGGGCCGGAGGCGATAGCCCAGCGGGTAGGGCGTTTGCCTTGCGCGGCCGGCCTGTGTCGGCCCGGGTTCGATCCCCGGCATCCCATATGGTCCCCGAGCACCGCCAGGAGTAATTCCTGGGTGCAGAGCCAGGAGTAACCCCTGAGCATCGCCGGGTGTGACCCAAAAAAGCAAAAAAAAAAAAAAAAAAAAAGATAAGATAAACATATGGGACTACATGAAACTAAAGAACTTCTGCCCCTCAAAAGAAACAGTGACAATAATAAAATGTTAAAAAAAAAAAAGAAACAGTGACCAAGACACAAAGACAGTTCACAGAATGGGAAAGAATATTCACCCAATACCCATCTGATAAGGGGTTAATATCCAGGATATATTAGGCACTAGTAGAACTTTACAAGAAGAAAACAGTCAAACCCATCAAAAAATGGTGAGAAGAAATGAACAGAAACTTTGACAAGGAAGAAATTCGAATGGCCAAAAGGCATATGAAAAAATGTTCATCATCACTAATTATCAGAGAGATGCAAATCAAAACAATAATGAGATATCATCTCACACCACAGAGACTGGCACATATCCAAAAGGGTTGGCGTGGATGTAGGGAAAGGGAACTCTCATCCATTGTTAGTGGGAATGTTGACTGGCACAGCCTTGTTGGAAAACAATATGGACATTCCTCCAAAGACCACAAATTGAGCTCCCATTTGATCTAGCCATACCACTCCTGGGTATATACCCTGGGAAGCCAAAAACACACCGTGGAAACACCATCTGCACTTTTATTTTCATAGCAGCACTGTTCACAATAGCCAGAATCTGGAAACAACCAGAGTGCCCGAGAACTGATGACTGGATAAAGAAACTTTGGTACATCTACACAATGGAATACTATGCAGCTGTTAGGAAAAATGAAGTTACAAAATTTGCCTATAAATGGATGGACATGGAAAGGACCATGTTGAGTGAAATTAGTCAGAAGGAAAGAGAGAGATATAGAATGATTGCATTTATTTGCATGACATAAGTGTATATATGTACATATATATATATATATATACATATATATATATATATATATATATAATGATACCAAAATCCAAGGTCAGGCAAAACGTGCATCAGGAGGTCTTGTCAAAGCTGGAAATTACCACAAATGTGTGGGAATCAGAGGTTAGGTAAGACAGAGAAGGGAACAATGTGTTAATAATTGTCAAAAGGGCTAATACCAACCTAGAACTGAGCATTAAATACAGGAAAAAAGATACACACGATAACCTCTAGGTGTATGTATTACAAGCCACACTATGTAAGAAAAGGAAGAGAGAAGAGAGAGAGGGAGAGAGGGGGGAGGGAGGGTGGAAGAAAAGAGATAAAGAACCTGCCATAGAGGCAGGCTAGGGAGGGGGAGGGGAATCGGGGACATTGGTGGTGGGAAGTGGGCACTGGTGGAGGTATGGGTGCTGGAACACTATGTAACTGAAACCCCCAAACATGACAACTTTGTAATTGTATATCTCACGGTAATATAATAAAATATTAATTCAAAAAAGGTGACTAAAATCAACAACAAAATAAATATATCAAGAAGGTAAGCACAATTTATTTTTTTCCCAGCAAATTTCCAAAAGGCTTTTACTTACACAGGTTCTGGGATGACAACCCAATATTAGGAAAACCCCAAACTTCTAGTTCCTACCTGGACCCAAGCCATGTGTTTATTTTTTTATTTGATAATGATAATTAAATTTATTGTCAATCTATGGGTTCACAGAATTTTTAATTTTGAAACTAATTTTATTTATTTTTTGATGTTTCTATAGCATTTTAAAAAATATTTTATTATACCATCATGAGATATAGAATTACAAAGATGTTCATGTTTGGGTGTCAGTCATACAGTGTTCCAGCACCCATCCCTCAACCAGTGCCCATTTCTCACCGGTATGTCCCCAATGTCCCCAATTCCCTCCTGTTAAGCACAATTTAAAAGAGAACCAAATGGAAAAACTAATAGCCATACCTTTAAAAGGGTGGGGGAAATGTGGGATAGGGACGAGAAGGGTGAAGTGAGGTCTACATTGGGACTGAGTCAGCAACTGCATTTCATCACTCCCCACCCCCAAATTAGAATTTTTAAAAGAAAGAGTACTCTTTGTTTAGGCCCAGTGCCAGCAAGGTTGATGTAACAGACAAACCTCTCACATGACTTTCCAAAACATCATATCCTAGAAGAAAGCTGATACCCCAAAATGGGAGCAAGGTCTGCTACCGGAGAAGTGGAGTATTGAAGAGATGGAAACAGCAGCAAGCCCAAACACCTACTGACAGACTGGAAAGCATGAGAACCAGGTTTATCAAAGCAAATGCTCAAATACAGCAGCAATCTCTGGCTTAGCCAAACTGTCGATGGTCATTCATGATGATAAAATAATCTGTTGGTGAAAATGATTCAACCAAATATTTTAGCATACATGGATGCAAAATATGCATTATTTTTTATAATCTGCATGTTTATATAACTTGTGGGTAGTAATTTTGGTATTGATTTCTATGTACTTCTCAAACTCCAGGATACTAAAAGAAATTGTGAGTCTGTGTAATTTCAGTGATATCTTTTATCCTTCTTCCAGTTCAGAATTCTTTCTTCAACGTTGTTAGTCTGATGTTTAACCTGTCCACTGTGTCTGTACTCTATTTCACGTATGCGTTTTCTAGCCTGCCTTTTCTTTTTTCACAGCACTTACTGTTATACTTTGATTATCTCCTTTCATGTCTCACCGAGGTTTAGACATATCTAGTAGTCTC
This sequence comes from Cryptotis parvus, assembly GCA_021461705.1. Taxonomy (NCBI): domain Eukaryota; kingdom Metazoa; phylum Chordata; class Mammalia; order Eulipotyphla; family Soricidae; genus Cryptotis; species Cryptotis parvus. The sequence goes on from JAJIBD010030732.1 coordinate 22,596, forward strand.
CATCTATCGGTCTGTTACCTAACTTCATTCTCACCCCTGATAACAACGTAGCCGGCCTGGGTTCGATCCCCAGCATCCCATATGGTCCCCGAGCACCGCCAGGAGTAATTCCTGAGTGCAGAGCCAGGAGAAATCCCTGAGCATTGCCGGGTGTGACCCAAAAAAGAAAAAAAACAATGTACACCAAGTCTCAGGTGTGGCAGACGGGATTTATAATGCAGCCCAAATGCGTGTGTCCCCATACTAGAAGTGACATAGTGTAGGGCCCTGGGCATTCTGATGACGGCAATGATATGAGAACTTTGTACATCAAGAGCATACACGTAACAATTATTTTAATCATACCATTATAATTTCCCCTGAGCATCTCCAGGTGAATATGAGAAGGGCGTGGACCATCTTACCGATGCCACTGCTGCGTGTGGGCAGCCACAGCAACTGCTGCAGGTGCTGCAGCTAACTCTCCCCCACCAGTGTTCCAGATGCTTCTGACTAAGCTCCCAACAATCATTAAAAATTTCAGTAATATTTTTAATTCTATTCCCTAAAAAAGGGGCATCTCTAGCTTGGGATCCCTTTTGTGTTCCTTAATTATTAATCACATGTAAATTCTAGCCCTAAACCCAAGTAAAAGCAGTCCTAGGGTTATAAATCCATCACATGACCAAATCAAAATGTATGTACTTGCTGCTCTCACTTCGATGAGCATCATAAGTTATTCTTTTACCAAAGAGGGGCCTAGTATTCAACTGGGAAATATCCACTCACCTGGGATCAGATCTCATCCCTGACACTACAATAGGGACCCTTTGGGGCTAATTCCTGGCCAAAGTTCCCGGGGCTGCTTCTGTATCAGCTGACACATTTGCGAAAGTGTTTCTGACCCTGGAGGTTTCTCCTGGTTTCCTGTCGTCTCTGCCACACATTTGAGAGGCTGTTCCATGGTATGTGTAGCCAGCAACACTAAGTGTTCTCTAAGAGAAGGGTTTTCAGGAAATCCCATTTATCATACTGCCAGGAAGTAAGGTCCCAGGGCATTCCATCAATGAGTATGAGATATTTTAAATAAGAGCCTTTTTTTTTCCTTACATAAGCTGTGTCTGCAAAATCATTTAAAGTCCTTCTCGTCTAGTGTCTCATCCATAAAAGATTTCATTAGCTGCTGGAACAAGTCAAATGATTCCATTTAACAAGATGCTGAAAACTACAGAGGGGCAGAAAGAAGAAATAACACCACCCCTACTACTAGACATAAAAATTTATCATATTTATCATTAAATTTTATAATAAATCAGGTTCTAAAATGAACAAGAACTTTTTCATTTTATAAGATTTCCTTAGTAGTGACTCCTAGAATGTAAATTACCGAGACAAAGAACAAATTTTTTGAAGAACTTATAGCCCTAATAAAAACTTATAACTAAAGACATGTGCCTAAACTGCTTTTCTAAAGAACTGGGATTTCCAAAGCAATAGCAGCATTTGAGACTATCTGTTCACAGTATCATCCCAGTATGAGTCGTCAAGAGTCATTACTGGGTCCTAAGACATTTAATTACTGAAAGGGCCTCTGAAAGAAACAGATAAGGCTTTGATCTAAAAAGCAGAGGAAACATAAAACCAAATGCACACACACACACACAAATCAAACATACGATTAAAACATACATACACACAAATCAAACATATGATTAAAACATACATACACACACACACAGAACAAAACTTAAGATGCAAGTATTACTACACCCAAAGTTGAACATTTGTTTCTCAAAGGCAGAAAAAGTTACCATTTAAGCACCAAGGTGGTTAACAGCAATTCATTAGTGCAACCATTTTCTGGGTTCCTCTGTACCTTCTCCCACACATAAGACCCCTAAGGCCAGAGAAGGAGAGGCAGAACCAGATACCCAGAATACTCTCAAGGCACCCTTAAAATCCCAACTCCCCAACCTCTATCCAAAGGACCAACTTCAAAATATCGGTTCAAAAAAATATATATATATATCAGTTCCCTCCCTTATCTATGACAGAGGGGTGCCTTTGCCCTTTCTGTGGGTGGTGGTGCGAGGGGGAGAAAGGGGAATGAGGGGCGGGGGAGGCTTTTGCATAAATCCTAAACTGGTGATTTTGTTTTCAACTTCATTGTCCACTGAAGTTAAGGCAACCAAAAGATACATTTCATCAACTTCTGAGCAGCAAACACCAAAATTGGCAATCCTATTTCAGATCTTTTTAAATGTAGAAAGGAAAGAGAGTCTTTAAACTAACATCCAGCTGGCACTCTGAAGACTCTTTGTAGAGTGGATTTTAAATTACAGATGAGAGTAAAACAACACGAGCAAAAATAAAGAATAATCAGGGTCCCGTTCTGAAACATGTCTCCGGGCTGCCCCTCAGGATGGACCTCACACCAGCCCTGCCAGCTGTAATGACCGCTCTGAGAACTACGGCTCCAGGAGCTGCGTTTCCTCGGCAAATCCAAGCTATGATTACCGGGCACAGGAAAGGCTCAAAAACAATCAACCAACAGGGAAAGGGCAGCTTTTGAAGTCTTCAGATTTACCAAATGGAGTTTACCTTTACTAATGGCAAAATGTGTCCCACAGTTTCCTGTTTCCTGTGCACAATCTCTAGTCTCATTATATTTTTCAAACACCGAGGTGACTTTAGCAGTAATAATCGACAAAACTCACTCTCCGCACAAGCATGATTTTTCTTGCCGCTCTGGAGATGTCCTGGAGCCTGCCCGCTTACAAAGACCATCCTGTCACCGTTTCCTTTTATAGTATAGCACAACCTAAATTACAATGATAAACTCTTCTCTAAACCCTATGTTAGCGACTCTGAAATTAAAACAAAATGTAGATTTCCAAGACTGTCCAGCGCTGCAGAATCTAAAACTTAGTCGGGACCTCGGAGTGCACCAAATTTACCCTCCACTGTCTGAGCTCACACCGAACCCAGACATCAACTAGCTCAAATCTGAGACCAGGGGCCAGGGGGCATAAGCTTTGCATGCACAAGGCCCCAAATTTAGTGCCAGAACCACACTGCCCTCCATCATTAGCTCTCCTGGGTATGACCCAAGGGGCCAACCAGCAGTACTAAGCCCAAGTAGTGCCTCATCATAAACTGCCCAGCCAGAGCTCTGCTGGGAGTGGCCCTAGGGGCCCCCAGAGGACCACTTGGGAAATTCCCACCCACCCAAAAAGCCTGAGACCAATCAGCCTTCCACCAACTTCTAGCCACAGAGGTACAATGGTCTGTCACCAGAAACCAGGTCCTCAGTTCCCAGGGACAGTCAGAACCCTCAGGAAAAGCTTAACAACCCCCTGCCAGGTTCCTCAAGCCTGCCGCCATATTGAGACACACACAGACACACAGACACACAGACACACAGACACACACACACACACACACACACACATACACACACTCAGAGCCTTCCCAGTGTCTGGCTGTCTGTGAACTGCCCCCAGAGAACCTGACATCCTTCATCAGAATAGAAAGCCATCTCGACTTGAAACTATTCGTACTCTGTAAATGCCATCAGCTAAAACAAAAAGGCCATCTTTTACAGAAATCCTGTCTTTTCCATTCTCTTCCCATGCTCACAAATTCAAGTTTTGACTTAAGAAGCAGGATGTTCATTTCAGCTTTTCGGCTGATTTTAACCTATTGAGAGCTTGACTTGCGGCTTAACATGTTAGATATTCCTATGACAAATGACAGAAAACTGCCACGTCCTCCAGACTTGGGACACTGACTTTTTAAAGACCTGACATCTCTATGACATCCAGTAGGTCTGCCTGTCCCATTCCAATGAAATGAAGGCCAGAGAGACAGTACATCAATAAGGCTCATGCCCTGCACACAACAGATCCGAGGTCAATTCCCTGTATCCCATATGGTCCCCCAAGTCTCATCAGGAGTGATCCCTGAGTCAGAGCCAGGAGTAAGCCCTGAGCACTGTTGGGTGTAGTTCCCCCAATAAAGCTAAACACATTTTAAAAATTTAAAGGGAACGTTTTTGTTTATTTAATTTTATTATAACACCATGAGATATAAAATTACAAAGATTCCTGACTGGGTTTCAGTCAGTGTTCCAGCACCCATCTCTGCACCAGTGCACATTTCCCACCACCAATGTCCCCGATTTCCTTCTCCCTCCCCCCAGACTGCCTCTATGGCAGGCACTTTTTCCTCTCCTCCCTCCCCTCCTCTCCCTCTCTCCCTCCCTCCCTCCCCCTTCTCTTACACATTGTGGCTTGCAATATACACATTTATGGGTTATCATGTATATTCCTTTGCCTACATCCAATGCTCAGTTCTAGTCTAGCATTATCATTTGCACAATTATTAACACACTGATACCTTTTCTATCTTACCTAACCTCTGACCTCCACACACTTGTGGTAAACTCCAACCACTGACAAGTCCTCCTGGTCCATGTTTGCCTGACCTTGGATATTAGAATCATACTTTTTTATACCCCACAAATGAATGCATTCTATATCTTTCCTTTACTAAAAAGGCACATTTGATACAAATTGTATCATTTGATACAAAAGATAAAATTCCATCTTATATATAGCCCATAAGGGTATTACAGGAGCTCCTATCAAATCTATTTCCATAATAAGATGTACCAGACCCACATTACCTCCAGTCTGAGGTTGGCTCAGCACCACTCACTGTTTGCTAACTCAGTCTGGTTTCTAGTAATTCTGCAATGACTCTGAATCTGTTAGCAATATGCTTTTCAAAGTACTCCAAAATTTCACTCAATTCAATTTTTTAAAAAAAAATCAAAAACTTACTATGGATTGGAAAGGAAAAGGAGGTAGATTTTACTGGATATGGCTGTCAGACTCCCAGAAATAAAACTTTACTCATTTCTATTTTTTAAAAACTGTCTCATATGCCCAGTCCTAGTGTTCTGGCAAATGGAGACTGTAAGCACTTCAAAACAAAATATTTGTAATTCAAGATCAGCATCATTGATCTTTCAAAGTCTATTTCAGACGGACAGGCTTCAACTACCAGAAGAGATGAGAGTGTCAGTCATGGGGTTATTCAGCCTCACACAGAGAGGCTGTGTGAGCCTCGCCCATGGAGAAGCCCCCAAGTTTTACTTAAAGCACAAAGTAGCAGGCACTCACTCATTCCAACCAGTGAGCTCCTGGGCTCTGCTCCCTCCCAGAGGCCAGTGAGGAGAACCAGCTTCAATGGAATACAGGGACCTGTTAGCCCATCAGTGATCTAGACACCTGTTCCCCTGCTTTCTTCAGCAAAGGAATAAGATTGCTCCCCACAGCTTACTTGCTGTGCTACCCGCTGGATACTTCAGATAATAGGGAAAGTTCTCCAAAAAGAAGCTTCTTTCAGTAATGATGTTCTGGACCACACCCTGAAGTGTTCAGGGTTTACTTTTGGCTCCACCGGGGATCAGTCCTGGTGGATCTTGGGGAACCAAATAATTCTGGGGATCGATAGAGTATGCCACCCACGCGGCAGAGCCTGGCAAGCTACCCGTGTCGTATTTGATATGCCGGATACCAGTAACAATTATAGACCTCATTCCCATGGCCTGATGGAATGGTTTGAGGCTCTTTATGTTCCTGGAGCAAGCAGGTGCCCTTGGGCTCTACTTGCATGAGACAGGTCATATGGAGATGTTACTGGTGCCCCCTCGAGCAAATCGATGATGAACGGGAAGATAGTGATAGTGATAGTGATCGAACTCAGGTCAGCTAAGTGCAAGGCTAGCACCCTACCCACTGTATTATCGCTCCAGCCCAGGAAGTCTCTTAATTCCGTGCAATGTTCTTAGCTATTCCATCCCATCCAGGTACCTGCTGTGTTCTCTTTGCCCTTGGGGTGGTGTTTATCTCTTGCCAAACTTTGACTTCTTCTGCCTTGAACAACCTTAATTATTAATCTTAGGAGAATGCCTTAATGTCTGTTAACCACCTAAGAGAAGCTATTTTCTCAAGTCCTTTTCCCATAAACGGAATAAGCTCTTTTGTAACAGACAAAATTGAGAACTGTTTTGAAGACAGAGGGGGTTTGATGGCTGCTGTAGCATTCTGGCTGTCAGAACTGAGTCTTCTCCCTCAGAGGTGCTAGAGAAACAGAGCAAGCACTGGGCACTACGTGTTGAAAGCAATCACGTAGACTGAGAGTCAATCTAAAGTTACCTACAGTGTGGGGGTGAAGGGGACAGAAGAGGCCTATGAACTGTGCTGAATGAATACTGGCCCGGTGGTGGTGGGCAGTACGTGATAACAGCCTACCCTAAAGCATAAATATTTATGCTTTAGCAAATTAACAGTAGACCATTAAATAATGGACTATTATTACTTTTATTATTACTTTTTAAAAGAAGTGAGGGTAAAGGAGAGGGAAAAAGAGAGGAAGGAAGGAAGGAAGGAAGGAAGGAAGGAAGGAAGGAAGGAAGGAAGGAAGGAGGAAGGAGGAAGGAGGGAGGATGGGAGGGAGGGAGGGAAGGAGGGAGGGAAGGAGGGAGGGAAGGAAGGAGGGAGGGAGGAAGGATGGACGGAAGGAAGGAAGGAAGGAAGGAAGGAAGGAAGGAAGGAAGGAGGGAGGGAGGGGAGGGAAGGAGGGAAGGAGGGAGGGAGGAAGGATGGAAGGATGGAAGGAAGGAAGGAGAGGGAGGGAGGGAGGGAGGGAGGGGAGGGAGGGAGGGAGGGAGGAAGGATGGACCGGACGGAAGGAAGGAAGGAAGGAAGGAAGGAAGGAAGGAAGGAAGGAAGGAAGGAGGGAGGGAGGGAGGGAAGGAGGGAAGGAGGGAGGGAGGAAGGATGGATGGACGGAAGGAAGGAAGGAAGGAAGGAAGGAGGGAGGGAGGGAGGGAGGGAGGGAGGGAGGGAGGGAGGGAAGGGAGGGAAGGAGGGAGGGAGGAAGGATGGACGGACGGACGGAAGGAAGGAAGGAAGGAAGGAAGGAAGGGAGGGAGGGAGGGAGGGAGGGAGGAAGGATGGACGGACAGACGGATAGAAGGAAGGAAGGAAGGAAGGAAGGAAGGAAGGAAGGAAGGAAGGAAGGAAGGAAGGAAGGAAGGAAGGAAGGAAGGAAGGAAGGAAGGAAGGAAGGAAGGAAGGAAGGAAGGAAGGAAGGAAGGAAGGAAGGAAGGAAGGAAGGAAGGAAGGAAGGAAGGAAGGAAGGAAGGAAGGAAGGAAGGAAGGAAGGGCCAGAGAGGGCACAGGGATTAATGTGCCTTGCATGCAGCTAACCTACGTTAGATCCCCAGTACCACATATGGAGTCAGCACTACCAGTAGTGACCCCTGAGAACAGAGTCAGGAGCATTCCCTGAGCACAGAATCAGGAGTAACCTCTGAGCACCAGGGGTGTGACCAACACATACCCTTCTGCCACCTCCCAAATTAAATGAACTATTTGTTTGCTTGGGAACCATACCTGGCAGTGCTCAAGGCTTATTCCTGGCTCTGTACTCAGGGATCACTCCTGGTATAGATCAGGGGACCATAAAAGGCGCCAGGGACCAAAAAATAAGGTGTCCATGTACAAGGCAAGTCTCCTATTCACTGTACTATCTCTCTGGCCCCAGTAAAAATTAATTTTAAAAAGAAAAGAAGTGAGTCTTGTGTGCACCCATGGGAAGCTACCATGTTTTCTAACTTGCGGAGACTAAGACCTGGTGGGGAAGCGCATTGTTGTAGATCATGCCCCTTGCCTGGGGGATGGATGCCCCTGGAACCAAACCCCAGCACAGAAGAATAGTATAAAGCACATTAGCCTGGAGCCTGAATCACTGTAGTTTTAAGTCCCTTCAGTTCTTCCACTCCCTTTGCTCCCTGAAACCTGCTAATCCTTTAGAAGCGGGAGCCATTAACACTGCTTCCATCTTCATGCAGACACCCAGCAGCTACAAGGCCCAGTGACCCACAGCCTCACTTCTCACAGCAGAACAAGTGCCTTCGGGAGGCTCCTCCAGCTGCCTGCCATGCTAGTCCATCAGACTTCCTAGCCCTCGACTCCTTGAGGCCATCTTTATTTCTTACTGGATCTCAGAATCCTGCAGGATGCACTTGGTGAGCCAAAGCATCACACGCCAGCAGCATCAGCCTCCATCTCTATCCCCAGCAATCCTGGTCTGGGAATGAATGTCCCTTGCTGAATTTCACCTCAGTGACTGCTGTGGAAATGCAGTTCCACCACACTGGGGAAACTGGACCAGCAGAGCAGTTTACCCAACCTTTGGATCTCTCACAACCCTGCTGGGATCCACACCCAGGCACCCAATGTCTAGGCCACAGCTGATTGTAGGGAAGGAGGGAGAGAGGGAATAGAGAGAGAGGGGAGAGGAGAAAGGGGAAGGAGAGAGGGAGAGGAAGAAGGGAAGGAGGGGATGGAGAGAAGTAAGGATGTGGCATTTGGGAAGAGAGAAGAGGGTTTTTGTCTGCTTTTTATTTAATCACCGTGCGATAGACCATTACAAAGCTGACCCTGATTAGGTTTCAGTCGCACCATGTTCCAACACCCATCCCTCCACAAGTACACATTTCCCAACACAAATGTGCCCCTTTTCCCTCCCACCCACCCACCCCCAACCCCTCACAAGAGAAAAGAGTTTTAACTACTTTATTACATGAAAACACACAAAATATTGAGGCTGGAACCAAGCGCGAATGTACAACCTGCCCTGAGGTCTGGCAGAAGCCGGAACAGGAAGGACAGGGGCAGACTCAAGATCATCTCCTGTAGTCAGAGGTACGACAGAGGATCATGGGGTGTTTTGGGTGGGAGAGAACAGGACCAGAGAGAGTTCTGAGAAGAATTTCTCTGCTAACAGTATGTCCTCATAATTAGCATGGTTTTGTATTACCATATTATTTTATTTTCATTTATAGATTTTCTTTCGTATTTTTAACTAATTTTCAGATGAAAGAGAACTATTAACTATTTTTCATTCCAACATTAGAATTAAATGATCCTGAAACATAATTATCATTTGTGAGGGGGTATTGAGACCCCACCCAAAAAAAGTGGTACGCAGAGCTTACTCCTGGCTTTGCACTCAGGAACCACTCCTGGTAAGGCTCAGGGAATCATACAGGGTGCTGGGGATCAAGCCCAGGTCGGCCACATGCCTGGCAAGTGCCTTACCCACTGTACTATCTCTCTATCCCCATAATTACCATATTTTAAATTATATATTCTCTAAACTATGACAACTTGCTAATCACCATTCTTCCAAATACAAGCCCTCCATTCATCATACTAAGTACACATTTTTAAATTAAGCTCTATAGTAACTTAGTCACTTTCTTTTCTGACCTCCTCCCTTATTTTAGCTAAAAACACAACTCAACATTCTCTATATTTATAATGGGAAAGACAGACACTGGGAGGACGAAGGTGAGTTCAGCTCCTTATGGCGTCACCTCCTTGTGGTGTGTCTTTATCATCTCTACCTGAGTGAGCGAAGACCAAAGCCAATGACTGTGTAACTCTGGGCCCCTGCCTTTAGCTTTATTAAAAATGAAGATAACAAGGATGTTATATTATTCTAAAGATGAACTGAAACCAAACAAGCACCATCACTTATTACAAAGCCCAGATCCAAATCTACCGGTTAATACAATGCCAAAAGACAGACAGTTCAGTGTGCTCTAATTCTTCCTACAAGGACAAGCCTAAAGCTTTCCCTTACGGTATTCTGGCCCCCTTGAATAGAGAGGGCCCTTTCCAAAGGACCTAGTCAATGGTGGGGCGCACACCCCATAAAACACTTAGATACCTGTGTGCCCACCTCCTCCCCAACACACACACACACACACACACACACACACAATTCCTCATGTTCCACTCATTTGAATACAATCCCACTGTCTTACTTTTTAATTTTTTCATTGGTCAAAGTTCTGATTTTCAACAATGTTGATGGTGGTTTCCCGTGCCCTTAATTCCAACGACCAGTGCAACCACCTTCCTCCCCAAGTCTTTTTTTGCTTTTTAATTACACTCCATCCCTCTTCCTAGAAGGCAAGAGGTTTTCTGAATGGGAATCACCACAGATAGCTTTATTTTCTAGAAGAAATCAAGTAAACTTTATTTTATATTAAACTTTATTTAAGCACCATGATTTCAGAGTACAAAGTTTTTGCACAATACCATTGTTAAAAGTTCTCATCATTCAACCCCAATTCCACCACCAGTGTGCTCCCACTGACACCAAAGACCCTCACTGCCCACCCACCCCCTATAACCATGCCTGCTCCCTTAGCAGGCTTTAATTATACTGACTATACCACAGACAGCTTAATACCATCAACACATCGAGGCAAGGTCCCTGAGCCTGAATCCCAAATCAACTTTATTCTTCAAACAAAGTAACCTGGCTTTTCGAGGCCTCAGTTTTCCTTCCTGATGTCTGCACTTTTCCCTGGAGGTCTGTTATGACAATGAAGTGAAAGGGCGCCTACATGCATTGTCCATAGCTGTCTGCAGGTGTGCGTGTGCCTGTGCGTGTATTTGCATGTGTAGCCATTTAAAGTCCCAGCTGATAGTTTTGCAGGAACACTTAACCTAAAGCTGCCATTGCTGAGCACTGACCACAAATACATTTTGCATCCACTTGATAGGGGACTGAAGCAGTGATTCAATGACTTAAGCACTGCAGTATTTTTTTAATTTTTTTATTTTTACAATTACAAAGATATACAATTAAAAAGTTCATATTTGGGTTTTGGTCATACAGTGTTCCAGCACCCATCCCTCCACCAGTGCCCATCTCCCACCACCAACGTCCCCGGTTCCCTCCCCCCTCCCCAGCCCTCCTCCATGGCAGGTTCTTTATTTCTTTCCATTTCTCTCTCTTTCTCTTTTCCTTTCCCTCCAGACTATGGATTACAGAACATACATTAAAGGGTTGTCATGTGTATCTTTTTGCCTGTATTTAATGCTCAGTTCTAGGTTGGCATTAGTACCCTCAACAATTGTTAGCACACTGTTCCATTTTCTGTCTTACCTAGCCTCTGACTCCCACACGTTTGTGATAATTTCCACCTTTGACAAGACCTCCTGATATATGTTTCACTTGACCTTGGATATTGGTGTCTTAATATGTACATATATATTTATGTTATGCAGATAATTGCAGTCATTCTGTATCTGTCTCTCTCTGGCTAATTTCGCTCAACATAATCTTCTCCATGTCCATCCATTTATAGGCAAATTTTATAACTTCATTTTTCCTAACAGCTGCATAGTACTCCATTGTGTAGATTGCACTGCAGTTTTTAAAAGAGAAAACCTTGATAGCTTGCTCTTCAAAGTCATGCTATTCCTTGGACACGTCGCTTGCTTGATTACCTCTCTCTCTTTTTTTTTTTTTTTTGGGTCCACCCAGCGATGCTCAGGGGTAAGTCCTGGCTCTGCACTCAGGAATTACTCCTGGCGGTGCTTGGGGACCATATGGGATGCCGGGGATTGAACCCAGGTCAGCTGCGTGCAAGGCAAACGCCCTACCCTCTGGACTATCACTCCGGTCCCCTCTTTTTTTTTAACTTTTGGGTCACATCTGACAATGCTCAGGGGTTACTCCTGGCTCTGCACTCAGGGATTACTCCTGGTGTTGCTCGGGACCATATGGGATGCCAGAGATCGAACCCAGGACAGCCATGTGCAAGGGAAACGCCCTATCCACTGGACTATTTCACTCCGGCGCCCTCTTGTGCTTCTTTGCTTGCTTATTTCTCTCTGGAGAAGCTTGTGTTCTCTCTTCAAGTTCTCTCTTTTTCCTCACATCTTTCTAAATAAGTTTCAATAGAAGACTATCTTTAAGGGAAAAAAAGGAAAACTTGATTCCTAATTATCAAAAATATCTTTCAGAATTAAAAATAAATTAAGTCCTTTGGGGTGGTTAAACACCACTATTAGCATGTCTTCATTTTCACTCTTTATTAAAGTGAGGTCTTTTTCAAAGATATGGTGAATTTTGTTCTTATTCTGACCATTCTTACTCTAATTGACATTGAGTATGTTGTTAGATTGTTCCTGCCCATCTTCGAATTCTAAAAAGCTCTGTGACCTATATTCCACACTCCCATTCCTGCTTGATAAGCTATGTGGCCAAGAACCATGTTTGCCAAACAGCTGCTATGCTATAACCCTTCACTGTAATCACCCTTTTTGTAACTGAACCATTAATTTGCAACAGAATACGGCTAGAATGCAGTTTCAGTAGAAGATCCATGACTTATTCATTAGACAAATAGTTTGCTGAGGTTCTGTCCTATGCCAAAACTGTCCGAGGAGCTAAAACACAACAATGAGCAAAAGGTGTTGTGCCAGAGGCCAGAGAGATAGTACAGGGTTAATTTGCTTGCACATAGCTGACCCCAGTTCAATCCCTAGCACCACATTTGGTCTCCTGAGCACTGCCAGGAGTAATCCCTGAGCACCAAGCCGGGAATAAGCCCTGAGGACCACGGGTGTAATCCAACTTCTCCCCTCCTCCACAGAAAGTTTCTGTGCCAATGTGCTGTTATCAGGGAAGCAAGAGCGATGAGACAACAGTAAACATAACAGAATAACTGCATTCAGTTCTGTTACATTGCCATATAACCGTGTTGTGTGAAAGCACACAATCAAAAAGGACTTATAAGAAGGAAAAGCAAGCAGGAGCAGTGGCCTAATAAGAAACACAGAACAGAAAAACCAGGGGCCAGAGTGACAACACAGCAGGTAGGGTGTTTGCCTTGCATGCAGCCGACCTGGGTTCCATTCCGGCATCCCATATGGTCCCCGGAGCATCGCCAGGAGTAATTCCTGAGCCAAGAGCCAAGAGTAACCCCTGAGCATCACTGGGTGTGACCCAAAAAAAAAAAAAAATACAACAGTAATGTGGAACCTAACTAAAAAAGAAAATAAAGGAAAGCCCTGAACTCTGCCTACGGAAGCTACTAGGTCTTCTGGTGGCCTCTGCCAGACCCTGCCTGTGAGTTACTGCAGAGAGGTAGACTGACAATCAGAAATCAGGCAGGAATTGTGATGTCACCTGTAGCCGAGTGCCTTCGGGTCTAAGACCTGGACTGAGGCTCTTGTTGATGCATGAGGTGTGGGCTTGTGTGCATTTGGGGAGACTCCCTGTGCAGTCTAACTTAGCCAGTGACAGTGTCCTGATGCCTCTGAAAAATACACCATATATAAGCAAATATAAATCCTATATTATACCCAAATTGCTCTCTAGTATGTCAGTCCTGTTGGAACAAATATGTGTTTCAAAAACAAATGTTAACAGAACAGAGAATATAAAGTGATGGTTGCCATGAAAACTATTGCAGGATAAAGGGGAGAGACTGGGGATTTTGCTTTTTCATGTGTTCACTCTATCCCAACCTTTCATTAAAGCTTGTGCCTGCCCTGTGTTTATGGACAAGCCTGCAGTTGTTCTAGTGCTTCCTCCGGCTCCAGATGTGTGTGCCATTATCCAAGTGGCTCGCCCACACTGTGCCCACAGCTCACAGCCCTTCCCTGGGGCCTCCAGGTACCTTCTCCAGCCACTCACGAGTCCAACGCCACATGACTGGACACACTGAAGTGATGGCAGAATTTTTCCAATCAGCCTGTGGATGTGATTTGTGAACAAGCACATTCGTAGCCCCACCATTCTGTTCTTGCTGTGTGTTCAGGAATTCTCATCAGATTCACTCTGGAAAAATGCTGTCAAGATCACTTTCCCAGTGGCCAAACATGTGGCGAAATGATTTCAGCTGTTCCACATGCTTTGAGAACTTCACCCACATTCAATTCAGCCCATTTCCAACCTCCTTTCTCTACCTGCTCACTCATTCTAGTCCAGAGATCCCCAAACTTACTTTGCCCAGCACCCTGTTTTCAGAGGGGGGAAAAATCACTCTGCACACTCCATGAAACCTACCCCCTTTAAGCAAAGAAGAAAACACTCTCTGAACTGCGCCCTCGGCCCTCTATCAATTCCAACAACCCTACCCCCACCCCACCAAGTGGTACTGGTGTCTGCTTTGGGAAACTGTAGCCCAATCAAATCTCTAAGAAGACTTCAACTTTTCCCCATTGAGAATGATGCTCGCTGTGGGCTTTTGGTAGATGGCTGTAACTATCTTGAGGAAAGTCCCTTCAATTCCCATTTTCTGGAGGGTTTTAATCATGAACGGGTGCTGGATCTTGTCAAATGCTTTCTCTGCGTCTATTGATAGGATCATATGGTTTTTATTTTTTTCTCTTATTGATATGATGTATTATGTTGATTGACTTGCGAATGTTGAACCATCCTTGCATACCCGGGATGAATCCTACTTGGTCATGATGTATAATCTTCTTGATGAGTCTTTGGATTCTGTTTGCTAGTATTTTGTTGAAGATCTTAGCATCCGTGTTCATCAGGGATATTGGTCTGTAGTTTTCTTTCTTTGTGTTGTCTCTCCCTGCTTTGGGTATCAGGGTGATATGTGCCTCGTAGAAGCTGTTTGGGAGTGTTTCTGTTTCTTCTATTTCCTGGAAGAGCTTGAACAGGACTGGCAGTAGGTCCTCCTTAAAGGTTTGGTAGAGTTCACTAGGGAATCCGTCTGGACCTGGGCTTTTGTGTTTGGGAAGTCTTTTAATTACTGTTTCTATTTCCTCAATGGTGATAGGCTTATTCAGGTATTGGAGGTCTTCTTGTTTCAGCCGTGGGAGGTTATAGGACTTCAGGAATTGATCCATTTCTGCTAGATTCTCATGTTTCACGGCATACAGGCTCTCAAAGTAATCTCTGATGATCTTTTGGATTTCTGTGGTTTCTGTTGTGATGTCACCCTTTTTATTTCTGATTCTGTTTATTTGGGTTCTCTCTTTCCCTGTCCTTACAAGTCTTGCCAATGGTTTGTCAATCTTGTTTATTTTTTTCAAAAAACCAGCTCTTGGTTTCATTAATCTTTTGGATTGTTTTTTTTTGGTTTCCAACTCATTGATTTCCTCTCTAAGTTTTATTATTTCCTTTTTTCTGCCTGGGTTGGGCTCCTTTTGTTGGTCTTTCTCTAATGTCTTCAGCTGTGTAGTCAGGTTATTTATGTGGGCCCTTTCTGTTTCCTGATGAATGCTTGCAGAGCTATAAATTTCCCTCTTAACACGGCTTTTGCCGTGTCCCACAAGTTCTTATAGTTGGTGTCTTCATTTTCATTTGTTTCCAGAAATCTTTGGATTTCCTGTTTGATTTCTTCTATGACCCATTTGTTGTTCAGGAGTGAGCTGTTCAGTTTCCAGGTGTTTGGTTTGACTCCCTGTTTCTGTGTACGGTTAACTTCCATTTTCAGTGCATCATGGTCTGAAAAGATAGCTGACACAATTTCTATCTTTTTAATTTTATTGAGGTATGCTTTGTGGCTTAGCATGTGGTCTATCTTGGAGAATGTTCCATGTGCACTAGAAAAAATGTGTATTCAGCTTTTTTGGCATGAAAAGCCCTGTATATATCTACTAGCTCTCTTTCTTCCATTTCTTCCTTCAGGGCCAATATTTCCTTGGTGAGTTTCAGTCTTGTTGATCTATCCATCGTTGATAGAGCAGTGTTGAAGTCTCCAACTATTATTGTGCTACTGTTAATGTCTTCTTTGAGGTCTCTTAGCAGTTGTTTTATGTATTTTGCTGGCCCCTCATTGGGTGCATATATGTTTAGTAGTGTAATTTCTTCCTGGTGTACATACCCCTTAAGTAATAAGAAATGGCCTTCGTTGTCCCTTCTAACCTTTTTCAGCCTGATGTCTATATTATCTGATACTAATATGGCCACACCAGCCTTTTTGGAGGAATTGTTTGCATGGAGAATGGTCTTCCAACCTTTGACTTTGAGTCTGTGTTTGTTCTGATTATTCAGATGTGTTTCTTGTAGACAGCAGAATGTTGGGTTCAATTTTTTAATCCATTTTGTTACTCTGTGTCTCTTAATTGGTGCATTTAGACCATTGACATTGAGAGAGATTATTGTCATCGGATTTTGTGCCATCTTTCTGTTTGAGCTTGTTGTGCTTATGGGTTTGGTCGTATTACAGTAGACCCTTCAGTCCTTCTTTTAAGGTTGGTTTTGAGTCCATGAAGTTCCTGAGTTGTTGCTTATCCATGAAGTTGTGTATCTTTCCTTCATATCTGAATGTGAGTCTGGCCGGGTAAAGAATTCTTGGTGAGGCCTGCAGTTCATTCAGCCTTTTCACAATATCCCACCATTGTTTTCTTGCTCGGAGTGTTTCATCAGAGAAGTCTGCTGTAAATCTTAGAGATGTTCCTTTGTATGTGATTTCCTTCTTTGATCTTGCTGCTTTCAGTATTCTATCTCTATCTATAGTTTTTGTCATTTTAATTAAGATGTGTCTTGGAGTATTCTTGTTGGGGTTTCTTTTTGCAGGTATCCTACGGGCCTCCCTGGATCTTGAGGCAAGTGTTTTTTTAGATCAGGGACAAGACAAGGTTGCCCACTCTCACCTCTTTTATTCAATATAGTACTGGAAGTACTTGCCATAGCAATCAGAGAAGAAAAGGACATCAAGGGCATCCAGATAGGCAAGGAAGAAGTCAAGCTATCATTATTTGCAGATGACATGATATTATACCTAGAGAACCCTAAACGCTCTACCAAAAAACTCCTAGAAACAATAGACGCATATAGTAGAGTGGCAGGATACAAAATCAACACGCAAAAGTCGGTGGCTTTCCTATATACAAATAACGAAAGAGAAGAAAGGGATATTAAGGAAACAATTCCATTCACAATTGCGCCACAGAAAATCAAATACCTAGGAATCAACTTACCCAAGTGTGTAAAGGACCTCTACAAAGAAAACTACAAGACACTGCTCCAAGAGATAAAAAGAGGACACAAGGAAATGGAAACACATTCCCTGCTCATGGATGGGGAGAATCAACATTGTCAAAATGGTAATACTCCCTAGAGCTCTATACAGATTCAACGCAGTCCCTATGAGGATACCCATGACATTCTTCAAAGAAATTGACCAAACAATCCTGAAATTTGTATGGAACGATAAACCCCCCAAGGATAGCTAAAGCAATCCTCGGGAAAAAGAAGATGGGAGGCATCACCTTACCCAACTTCAAACTGTACTACAAGGCAGTAGTAATTAAAACAGCATGGTATTGGAATAAAAACAGACCCGTGGACCTATGGAATAGAATTGAGTATCCTGACACCCAACCTCAAACACATGATTGTTTAATCTTTGATAAAGGTGCAACGAGTCTAAAATGGAGTAAGGAAAGCCTATTCAATAAGTGGTGTTGGGAAAACTGGGCAGCGACATGTAAAAAATGAATTTGGACCTGTGTCTAACACCATGCACAAAAATCAAATCAAAGTGGATTAAAGATCTCAATATCAGACTTGAATCCATAAAGTACATTGAAGAAAATATAGGAAAAACCCTCCATGACATTGAAGCTAAAGGCATCTTCAAAGATGAAACATCTCTAACAAAGCAACTAGAAGAAAAGATAAATATATGGGACTACATGAAACTAAAAAAGCTTCTGCACCTCAAAAGAAACAGTGACTAAGATACAAAAGCAGTCCACAGAATGGGAAAGAATATTCACCCAATACTCATCTGATAAGGGGTTAATATCCAGGATATATCAGGCACTGGTAGAACTTTACAAGAAGAAAACAAACAACCCCATCAAAAAATGGGGAGAAGAAATGAACAGAAACTTCAGCAAGGAAGAAATTCGAATGGCCAAAAAACATATGAAAAAATGCTCATCATCACTAATCATCAGAGAGATGCAAATCAAAACAACAATGTGATACCACTTTACACCACAGAGACTGGCACATATTCAAAAGAACAAGAACAACAAGTGCTGGCGTGGGGTGTGGGGAAAAGGGGACACTCATCCATTGTTGGTGGGAATGCCGGCTGGTACAGCATTTCTGGAAAACAATATGGACATTCCTCCAAAGACTAGAAATTGAACTCCCATTTGACCCAGCCATACCACTCCTGGGAATATACTCTGGGAAACCAAAAATACGCAGCGGAAACACCATCCCTACTTTTATGTTCATAGCAGCATTATTCACAATTGCCAGAATCTGGAAGCAACCAGAGTGCCCGAAAATCGATGACTGGATAAAAAAGCTTTGGTACATCTACACAATGGAATACTATGCAGCTGTTAGGAAAAATGAAGTTATAAAATTTGCCTACAAATGGATGGACATGGAGAAGATTATGTTGAGCGAAATTAGCCAGAAGGAGAGAGACAGTTACAGAATGACTGCATTTATCTGCATAACATAAATATATAGGTACATATTATGATACCAATATCCAAGGTCAAGTGAAACATACATCAGGAGGTCCTGTCAAAGGTGGAAATTATCACAAACGTGTGGGAGTCAGAAGCTAGGTAAGACAGAAAATGGAACAGTGCGCTAACAATTGTGAGGGTACTAATGCCAACCTAGAACTGAGCATTAAATAGAGGCAAAAGGATACACATGACAACCCTTTAATGTATGTTCTGTAATCCATAGTCTGGAGAGGAAGGAAAAGAGAAAGATAGAGAAATGGAAAGAAATAAAGAACCTGCCATGGAGGAGGGCTGGGGGAGGGGGGAGGGAACCGGGGACGTTGGTGGTGGGAGATGGGCACTGGTGGCGGGATGGGTGCTGCTACACTGTATGACCAAAACCCAAATATGAACTTTTTAATTGTATATCTTTGTAATTGTAAAAATAAAAAAATTTAAAAAAAAAAAGAAGACTTCAAAATTGTAATCAGTTTTAAATCCTAAACTTTGCACATTTCTCTGATAAATGTGTGCATATCGACCAGAAATTTTTCTGACTGAAACTGTAAAATTCATAGCAGAATTGAGGCTCAGGGGATGCGGGAGCCCCTACCTGACTGGTCTACATTACAGTTTTATAGCCCATAATCCTGCAGGGAGTAAACTCTGAAGCTAGGAGCTGGAGACACAGGATGGCTCCCTGGACTGCTCCCAGCCCACCACCCCTGCTGGGTGACGTCTTATCAAATGGTAAAATGATGGAACTGTTAAGTCCTTTCTGCTCGATGTCAAAATACTCAATACCAAAGCGGACTGCCGGGCTCCCTAATATAGACCTTTCTCTCCAGCCAATAAAGATATCTTAATGATGGGGGGGCCGGAGTGATAGCTCGGCCGGTAGGGCGTTTGCCTTGCACACAGCCGGCCTCTGCCGGCCTGGGTTCAATCCCGGCATCCCATATGGTCCCCCGAGCACTGCCAGGAGTAATTCCTGAGCAAAGAGCCAGGAGTAACCCCTGAGCATCACCGGTGTGACCCAAAAAGCAAAAAAAAAAAAAAAAAAAAAAAAAGATATCTTAATGAGGTTTTAATTGAATTTGATTAAATTTAGCAAATGCTAGCTTACATTGTCTAACCTAAACCGGATCCTCTTTGTTTCTCAAAAGGCTTTTTTTTAAGCCAGGGCAACTGCTGGAGGTTAGAGACAGGTGTTCCTTGGGGCATCCTGGATGTGAGCCACTATCCACAAGGTGGCTACCACTGGGCAGGCCCTAAGCAGGTGTGCCCCGACCCCGGGCTGTGGGGGACACACTGCTGTCACACATCTGAGGCTGCTCTCAGAGCTATGTATAGAAGACCCTTTTTGCATTCCTCTTTGATGCCGACAAATCAATAGTATTTTTTTTAGAGATATCCCAACACGTTTGAATTGATTGACCTTAAATTGCTGGTGGGACAGGAAATGACAGCAAGTCCTACGAAAACAATTGGTGATATCTATCAACAGTTTAAGTGCACAGACCATTTGACCTAGAGATCTCACCTCCTGGAATTTATCCTACACACATGCAAAATGGCACGCGGACAAAGTTATTTATTGAAGCACTGTTGACACGGCCAAGAATAGAACAGACAGTAAAACTGCTCAGAAGGAAATGGATTAAATAAAAGCTACCACAAACATGCAAAGAATAATGGACAACTGTTAAGAAAAAAAGCACGTTCTTTTGTTTACTAGTACAAAACTATTTTCTAGTATGCAAAGTTCTCAAGAAATATTACGTATATTTGTTTCCTTTTATTTTATTGGGTCAATAAATGATTCTTTTATTCATTAGCACCCAGGAATTAATAATAGTAATTCACTGTGGCAAATGAACGCAGAAAACATCGCTAGGGTTAAGGAGGTCAGATACTTTACATTTAAAAAATGTTATAAAACTTGGAATAAAACGTGAACATCCTTTTAAGGAGGCCATGCCTATGCCAAATCTGATGGTTGTCCACTAACCTAGGAAGGAAGTCCTCGAGGTATACTACAGTCCACAAGAGCCCTGCTCTCCTTCCTGTCTCTCCTCTGACACCAAGCTCCTCATATAATCTCTGGCAGAGCCTCCCAAGCAATGTTCAGGGGAGCCAGGGACCACCCCAGACAAAGAGGGCTTGCGGATGCTGTTCAGGCCTAGAGGGTGTTGGGGATCCCCAGGGCCACCTGATAATGCTGAGGTGGGGGATATGCAATGTTGGAGATGAACTCAGAGCACCAGGCCTGCCCAACAGTGCTCTGGCCCTTTGTGCTCTCTTCCCAGTTCCATCTCCCACCACCATGACAGCCCTGGCTGGATGTCAAGGGTGTAGGTCACTGTTGAGTGCCTGTTGTCTCCTGACCCTGCAAGATTGTCCAGAAGATCTTCCGGCAGCTCCACTACACTCAGATCACCCTTCTGTGCTTTCAACAGCCTGTGCCACCTTTATTGCTCTGAAATACTTACTAGAGAAAAAAAATATATAATCCAGTCACCATTTCACTTAATGCACTTCATTTGGTCTGACCCATGTGAAAAGCATTATATGTACTCTAAATTTAGAGTGCAAAGTTGAAGAGCTTTGAAATCTCAAGCTCACAAACTCTTGATTCAACAGAAGTCAAACTTTTCAGAGCCAACCAATGTTCTGTTAGTGAGAAGGTTTTACCTCCCAAAATTTATTGATCTGCTTTCTGGGTTACTACTTGAATCCGTATGTAAAGGATCAAAGGCCTCTCTTTCTTGTTATTTAAACATGTAACTTAAAAGGAATCAACTGTCGTTTATTTCCTCACACATGAATGACACAGAGCAAGTCAACCTAATCTGTATTTTTAGAAGAAAAATCTACATTTGTAGAGGTTGGTGATCTGACTCTGGTAGAGCACATGCCTCACGTGGCTCAATTCATCACTTCAAAAAATATCATAATTGTTTCAGTTTTTCAAACATTCCCAGAGGCATAATATCAGAATAAGGTATGATACAATCATAAAAAAAAACTTAGTAAAAACTAAGAACAACTAAAGGGCCAGCAGAGAAAGCTAATCCTTAACAAGACCGATGGCTACAATGATTTTTCCCCAAGCTGCTGCTGGGCTGCTCACAGGCAGTCAGGGTGATGCTTGGCTTCACCAGATGCTTGACTTCTGGGAAAGAAAATTGGGGGAGGGAGTGAGGGATTTGGAAAATATCAAAACTCCAGCCCCGCAGTGGAGTCATCAGCTGAAACGAAAGCCCAGTAAGAAGTGTCTCACTTGGCATCTCAACGACTCCGTCAGACTTCTAACCTGATAACCTGAACTGCCACCGGACAACCAGACCCCGACAGCCAGACCCTGACAGTCAGACCCCAAACAGCCAGACCCTGACGATCTTCAAGCTAGGGGATGGAAAATAATTTATCAAGCCTCTAAACTAGTCACAGATAAGTTAACAGACACAAGCCAAACACAAGGGTTCCTGCTAGACTCACTTCCTGAGACTGGTTCTTAAATAGGGCCAACCATGCTTTCTAAAAACTATGGGGGTGGGGAGTAAAAAACACTGAGGAACCCATTTATGACCACTGCTCGTATCTAAATAGGGGGAGGGGTAGCTCAAGCTTTTACCAACCACGATCCCCTTCTGACCTTGTTTCCTTCCTGCCTTACTCCCATTCGCCGCTAGTTTTATGCTGTGCCTTCCCCCATTTATATGAGTTTCCCCTGTTGCCCTTGGAATATCCTGGAGGCCGATGAAGGGCCACATAGCCCAATTGAGAAATTCTGATCTCAAGGCTTATTGTGAAGCCCAGTGTCCTAATGAGTAAGGGGCAGCCAAAACTAATGGCCAGCGCTCTTCATTAAGAGACCTTGGGGCTAGAGCGATAGCCCAGCGGTAGGGTGTTTGTTTGCCTTGCAGGCAGCCGGCCCATGCTGGCCCGGGTTCAATCCCCAGCATCCCATATGGTTCCCCAAGCACCACCAGGACTAATTCCTGAGTGCAGAGCCAGGAGAAACTCCTGAGCATTGCTGGTTGTGACCCAAAAAAGCAAAGTAAAGAGAGAGAGAGAGAGAGAGAGAGAGAGAGAGAGAGAGAGAGACCTGCTCCCAGCCTCACCCAGAAATGCCGCCCCACAACCCATGAGAGCAGACTCATACTTACAAGTGTTTCAGTCACGCTGAGAGGGCATTGGGCACCAAGTGGCAGCCAAGACGAAGCTTGGCACCCATCCTCCAATTCACCCCTAAGTGTTGCAGCTGGCCAGTGCCCCTCAGGCTGCAAATAAGCCCCTCACGTGCCAACAGACTATTTGACAGTCACAAAATAGACCCTGGACAGTAGTTTGTCACCTGAAAAATATGCCCCATCAATGCATTCAAGATACTGACATGGAGGATCATGGAGGATAGATGGATCTGTGCAAATCCATGACAAGCTAGGGGTGCCTTTGTGTTCCCTGCAACCAAAGAGTAGTTCATGCTACTGGCTCTCCCCATGACGCACAACCGCAAAGTGACTGCACAATATCTCAAACTAGTAGAAACCAACTACATTCTAGAAACTCAGAAAGTCAATGCAAGAACAGAAATTGGCCAGATTCACCCATAACAAACCAGAGAAGTCAGAACAAACCACAAAAAAGTATTGGTAAAGTTTTTTAACCAATACCATTGCCATATATGGGCTTTAATGGTCAATATAATCAGTATTGGTTAAGGGAGCAAGCATGGGGATGGGTGTGGGTGGGAATTGAGGGTCTGTGGCGGTGAGAACACACTGGTGGTGAGATTGGTGTTGAATTTTGAATCTTTCTAACAACTGTATTGTGAAAAACTTTGTACTTTGTAAATCACAGTGTTTTAATTAAAAAAAAGTGGGGAAAAAAAGAGTAGCTCAGTAGCAGAGTCCTGAGCTTGAGCTGGGCAGGGAAGTTCATCATGAGTGACGTCACACGACATTCACCCCAAAGTCAATGATGACAGCTTCCACAAGGAAAGGGGCAACCCTTTCACAGTCCTGTGTTTAAGACTTCCCAGTAGCCTGTGCTGCAGAGACTCATCAGGCTACTTCCGTGACCCAAGCATCTGCAGGCCTTGATTTGGAATGGAAGGCGAAACAGAGGGCACGTTCTTCCTCTCAGCCCTGTTCCTCTCCAGCCACATGGGACCCTGCAGGCCTGTGGAAGCCCTCCCAGCATTGAGGTCCACCAGACAATCAACCTGCTATTTATAGCTGCCCCAATCGCACCATTACTCAGGCACTTAAAGGAGCCGGGGAGACTCTTAATCCAGCGTCACCACAGATGCAAATGGCTTTCGGCATTTGCTCTTACAGATAAACCTAAAAATTACAAGTAATAAGCTGCGACAGGGCAACGACTGAGTATCAGCATTCTTTCCTTCCATGGTTTATGTCAATTCGTGAAAACATGTGTGAAGCATCTGCCTTTTTATTTAAACAGAAAGCAAGGGCTCAGATTACAATGTGGTGGCATTTCATGCACAAACCCAACAGCTAAATTGGGAGCGCCGTCCATGGGAGGGGCGCACTGGAGCTGGGTCCCCACAGCTGGCCTGGCCACCAGCTGCCCAGGAGGCCTCCACTTGAACCAAAGTGGGCACAGTCAACAACAGAGCAAGGCCAAATATTTAGAGAGTAAAAGTTCTATGACTGCACAGCTCAAAATTCAGATTCCAAAGTTCCCTTGTCTAAGGAGAAGACAGCAAGTTATAATTATTTTCAAATTCCTTTTTGTTGTATTCAATATTATTTCATAACATTTTCCTTAAATCTTATATTATATTAAGTAAGAACTTAATATATTTATAGTAAAGTTTATTGTAAAATAATACAGCTCCATTTTAACCTGAGAATTTCTTCCTACAATTTTTCTACCCATCTCCTTCCACTAATAAATGGTAGTTCCCTCCCACTTGCACTATCAAAATGATTTGTGTTATCAAAGTGAAATTGCCACTTAGTAAGAAAACGTGGATTTTGACAAGAGGGTCTGACTGTATCACACAGTAAGAACCAGGAATCGGGAAGAAGTAAACTCTGTGCACCTGCTTTTCCTGTGTCTCAGAGCACAGTCTCACCACAAACCCACACACCTGGTACACCAGTGTCCCAGGTGTCCTCACTAGGGTCCTCCCAGCCTTCAATGGCCTCATTCTGGAGTCCAAAGACACATTCAAACAAATGTGGAAAATCTCCAAACTGCCTTTGCAAAATTAACATATGTGCTTTCTTAAAAAAAATATAAATAAATCTGCAGGAGGATAAGATACTTTATTCAATCTTTCTCCTGCCTGGGTCTTTTGGGATCAGACAAACATTCTAAATGTTAATCTCCATGAAATTCCTTTACAGAATATATGAAAATGTGAAGCTGTTGTGATCATTTATATTGAGACAGCCACCCGCCCTCTGAGGTCATTAGAAAAGGGAATATGCGTCTAAGTGGACTTTACATTCAGCATTCCCAAATTCCTCCTAACAACTCAAAAGTGGGAGCAGAAGTCAGTGAATCACAGAGGTGAAAACTCACAAGTATTTTTGGGGGGCGATCGTCAAAGAATATGATTGCATCCTATAAAATACGTAATAATGTGAATTGGTAAGTTTTACTTTTTGTTAAAAATTAATGTTTTCAACTGAATTTCTTGAATTAGTAGCAAGGACTAATTTTAAAAACTATTGTAGGCCAACAAAAAATTCTAAGACTATTAACAATAAATGCATTTCAAGGAAATGGAAACCAGTAAAAGAAATTAAGCCCAGATTATAATCTTCTCTAAGGCAGCCCATTTGCTGAGTGATTTCATTGTTTTCTAAATATCTGGGGAGGGAATGTCTTTGAAAATTACCCATTTGTCTTCTTAGTCCCTTAACAATCCCTGGCTAGCTGAGAAATACACACAATAGCAAGGGAAGAAAGCATGTGGCCACAGAAAGAAGATGCAAGGTACACAATCTCATGAAACAAAGGCATGCATGAATTGAATGCAATTAAAACAGAATATATGCGTGTTATAAATGCTATCACTATCAGTGTGGAAAAACAGTAAAGAGATGCCTCAAAGACTTAAATATAGAAGTAATTTATGTTCTAGAAATCCACTCTTGGACACTTATCTAAATACTGAAAATATCCTGAAAGAGGCTGGAGTGATAATACTGTGAGTAGGACAACTGTCTTGCACCCAATGTGGATTTGATCCCAGGCACCACATATGATCCCCCAAGCACTGCAAAGAGTGATCCTGAGCACAGAGACAGGAGCAAGCCCTGAGCACATCTGGGCATGGCCCCCCCAAAAAAATATCCTAAGGGAACCGAGCAATAATACAGTAGGTAGGATGCTTACCTTGCACGCAGACAGCCTAGGCTTGATCCTTGGCATAGTGTGTGTGTTTTGTGTGCGTGTGTGTGTGCATACTTAGCTATTTAAAAAACAGTAAAATCTCATCATTTTTGACAACATAAAAGGATCTAATGGGGGATTGTATGAAGCAAAAATAAAGCAGGATAGAGACCAATACTCCATACAATTATCATTTGTGAAATAAAGCAAATGAACAGAAGTACTACCAATTCTTAGAGCAATAGAGGTTACTAGAGAGATAGGGGTATAATAGAAGGAGGAAGTTGGGTGTTTGGTGGTGGGCTGCTTGGTGTGGATGGTAGCTGGACATTTGGCTAAAGGTGTGTTTTGATATGTATAGCTGTTGAACTGTAAACTACAGAGCTGAAACTTACTCAGTGCTATCAACCAATCACTTGACATCCTGTATCACTGTCACTGTCTTCTCGTTCATCATCGATTTGCTCGAGCGGGCACCAGTAACATCTCCATACGTCCTGTCTCATGCTAGTGTAGCCCAAGGGCACCTGCTTGCTCCAGGAACATAAAGAGCCTCAAACCATTCCATCAGGTCATGGGAATGAGGTCTATAATTGTTACTGGTATTTGGCATATCAAATACCAAATACCAAAATAATTGTTACTGGTATTTGGCATATCAAATACGACACAGGAGGCTTGCCAGGCTCTGCCATGCGGGTGGCATACTCTTGTAGTCACCTCTAAATCTAGCATTTAGATATTATATTAGAAAAAGTAAACAGCAATGATCACTGAAGATGAGTTTGTGGGTTTTTTTCGTCATTTCTTACATGTTATCTTCAGAAATTATAAAGGTTATGTCAGAAGTCAGAAAAAAGCTAAAAAAATGTAATAGTACCATTATCAATGGTACTGAGTCCAGGAGTTCTGGGCTGGCTGTAGTGTGCTATGCCAATCGGGTGTCCGCACTAAGTTCGACATCAATATGGTGACCCTCCAGGAGTGGAGAACCACCAGGTTGCCTAAGGAGGGGTGAACCGCCCAGGTCGGAAACAGAGCAGGTCAAAACCCAAAAAAACAAACCAAAAAAAAAAAGTTTAAGGAATATAAAATTAAAAACATGCCGTGACCTAACAGAAGTAAAAATCATTGTGAGTGTTAAATCCTCTTTTTCCACCTATCTCCTGGTTCTCTCTCTCACACACACAGAGTTACTCAGGGCCCAGGGCACTCTCTCTCTCTCTCTCTCTCTCTCTCTCTCTCTCTCTCTCTCTCTAACACACACAGTTACTCAGGGCCCAGGGCGCTCTCTCTCTCTCTCTCTCTCTCTCTCTCTCTCTCTCTCTCTCTCTCTCTCTCTCTCTCTTACACACACAGTTACTCAGGGCCCAGGGCTCTCTCTCTCTCTCTCTCTCTCTCTCTCTCACACACACACACAGAGTTACTCAGGGCCCAGGCCGCTCTCTCTCTCTCTCTCTCTCTCTCTCTCTCTCTCTCTCTTACACACACACAGAGTTACTCAGGGCCCAGGGTGCTCGCTCGCTCACTCTCTCTCTCTCTCGCATACACACACAGTTACTCAGGGCCCAGAGCTCTCTCTCTCTCTCTCTCTCTCTCTCCTCTCTCTCACACACACACACACAGAGTTACTCAGGGCCCAGGGCTCTCTCTCTCTCTCTCTCTATCTCTCTCTCACACACACAGTTACTCGAACCCAGGGCGCTCTCTCTCTCTTCTCTCTCTCTTTTCACACACAAACACACAGTTATTCAGGGCCCATGGCACCGCTCTCGCTCTCTCTCACATACACAAAAACAGACGCACACACAGGGCCAGGGAGAGTTCAGTGGTAATGGTAGAGTACCATCCTTGTAAGCAAGAGGTCATTGACTTCTAACACCTTCCCATATGCACAAATGCTATCCCAGAAGCTCCGCTCTTTGTCATCACCCAATGCCACTCAGGGTATGGGTTCCACAGCAAATCAATCAAGCAGTGGAGCCCTGCAACCAGTACACGCAACCCCCTCCCACACGGCAAAAAACAATAGAAAAGGATAAATAAAATTTGTATTGATCCTTAAGTAACTCAGTCTATTCTGATCTCCACTGTAATTTGTCAATTTGTTGAGCGGGCGCCAGCAAAGTTTCCATTTGTCCCTGTCACGTGCCAGTGTAGCCCAATGGCATCTTCTTATTACTCCAGGAATACGAAGAGCCTCAAACTGTTCTTTCAGGGTCTTGATGAATAAGAACCAATACTAACTCAATTTAAAAGACAAAAAGAGTAAGCAAGCAAGATCAACCAATACTGAATCAATTTAAAAGAAAAAAGAGCAAGCAAGTCAAGGAGGTGGCTTAGGGGGTCAGGAGCAAGTGCCTTGCATGTACCCAGCCCAAGCTCAATCCCTGGTACCACACAGCCTACCAGGCACCACCAGGAACAGCCCTGGAGGTTCCCAAATACCACTGAATCAAAACAATGCCTCTTCCTGAGCCTGACTATTGACCTCTGGTCTGTTTGTCCAAGAGAGATCCAGAGCCCTTCCAGAAAAAAAGTAGTAGTAGTCCTGTTACATTCAATGGACTTGACAGACTAGGGAAAGCCGATATAAAGAAAGTGGAGGGTTGTGGGGGCAGGCACGGCAGAGGAAGGAGAAAACTGGCCAGTAGCAGGTGCTGGGAGACAGGTCTATGGGCGCGGAGGTGACAGAGAGGTGTCCGGCTTTGAAAACAGCAGAGTCCTGCATTTCAGGATTATCATCTGCAAAACCTGTGGAGGGGATGAGGAGCAAAGTACAGGGGACAGATGCAAAGTTCAGAAAAAGGTGCAGAAAACGCCAAGATGAAGCGGTGGCCAGGGGAGTGTAAGGGGACTCATGGGAAGTTACATCTCAAAATGATAAAATGAGTGATCAAACAAGGAAATGCTTTTATGATAACATTTAACAAATGGTCCTGGGAGAAGGGCCATCCCCGAGTTCCCTGCAAAGCCTACTCACAGGAACAGAGATGCCCCATATGGTGGAGAATGCACCTGCAATTTGTTTCAAAAACAAGTGTATTTCCAGATGATTCACAAGTTATATGGAAGGCAGAGAGACATTTGCTGATCACTCTGTGAGCTCAAACTTCAAAGAGACTAGAGGCCCGCAGTAGCAGGGAAGAAGAAACCCCACCTTTTTACGGAACCTTGGGGAAAATAAAAAACTTCTGTTAGTAGAACAAGAACGTCCTCTGAAATTAAGAATGTACATGTGGGTGTACCTGGGATCCGGTATTCCTTTCAGTTGTCTGAGAAGCACACTAATTTAATTCTATTGAAAATGACTTACAATATTATTGGAGTTTGGGTTAAGTATAGATTCACTGCAGTCTGGTAAACTAGAAATATCAACCAATTAAGTGTTTATTGCCTGAATAAAAAGCTCAAATGAAAGCAAGCCAGAAAGGAGGCATCTGTCCTCAGTGGCAGCGTGAATCATATCATTTATATTTCCATACTACAGGAAAAATCCCAGTTAAGATGCTGTTTGGAAAAGTCCAATTTTCTTTTTAATCTTTCCTTTTCACTCTTTCTCACTGATAGCCTCATCAATTCTCGTTCTCCATCCCTGCCTTTTGCTGTTGTAATTACAGCCTAAAAGGAAACTCATGTCTCTGTCTCAACATTACTTTAACTCCGCTTCATAATGAAACTGTGAGCCAATAACAACAGATGCAAACTAGTAGGAAACAAGCGTCACTGGGGCCTTTCCCGGGTGCAAAGTAAATGAGCACTAACAAAGCATTAGGCAGCTGACCTAGTCTCCTATTGCCCAGATGTTCATGCTGGCCCCTTCATCCTTGCTGTTCCAGCAAGAACGAGCACTGGGTGGAGGGCTCACCCACACACCCCGCCTTAAACATGATAAGGAACCAGAAGTAGAGGTGTTCAACACCCCTCTCCCCCTAGCACCCCCTTTAGCTGTCCAGGTCCCTTAACTACTCAGCCATGTGGTCTTCCTGGAAGGGCTGCCTGGCAGAAGGAGCCCCACCCACCATTTATCACATGCGTAGAGGGGAAGGGAGTCCACAGGGCCCACCTGAAGCCCCACTACTACCACCAGCCAAGTGTACAAGTAAGCGGCTATTCAACTCAACCATGGAAACCTGCCCTGCCCCCAAGGAGCCAGTGTGACCTCCCAGGAGGGCTGCAAGATTAAAGAGGTTGCTAGTGAAACACCCTCCCCAGACCCAAAATGTGCTCCACAAGCTTGGGGGAGGAGCGGGGGCTCCCCTCACCCCTGCCTCATCATCATGCAGTCAGGCGGGTGCCCACGGCTTGTTCCTCAGGCCCCACCACAAGGCTGGGCACAGGAGCACAGATGACTGAGTAGTGCTTGAATCTCTAAGTGATACAAATATCACATGCAGCCCTGGTGATAGTCTCGTCTTCCTGGTCTGCCAGAGCCTAACCGCCGTCACCTTGGCTCTGTATCCCACTCTAACCTAGAACCCCTAATGGAAACACACACTCTGGCCTCACACCATCTGCAGCACATTTTGAAAGACAGTAGATGAGTCAGAAGTTGAGGTCAGAAGGATTTAGTTAAGTCTTGCTTTGAGGGTTATAAATCCACCCAGGTAATTCTTCTCCTGAACCACATTTACAGCTGCCTGGGGGAAATGTTATAACCTTTTGAAGTCCTCTAGAAAGTTTTTCCAGTTATTCAAGAATAAATCTGATTTGTTCACTTCTATAAACCCTCTTTTTTAGATTATGTGCATTAATTACATTTTAATTTTTGATTTAAGAATGGTATCACCTTCTTCTCCCCCTTAAGTGCTGCCATATATTTTACAGAATTGTAGTTTAATTTTAAACACTAAAACTGCTTTATTTTCTTAGTAACTTTGTCTCAAATTTTCTCTTTAAAAACATAGGTGATAGAGACACAATAAGGGACTTGCATTTGTAGATCCCTTTACCATTATTGTCAGAGTACTGAAAAAGGACAGTATTGTTTCCTGCCATCCTCTCCCTAGAGAATCAGTCCTGGGCACTGTAAATAAGGGTGCTCTCCCTTTCTGGCCCTGCAGAGCAGGGCTGAAGAATAGCTCTGGCTAGGATTAGGTGGAGTTATGAAGGATACCATACAAAGGTCTCAAATGCCACTTTGCCCCAAGTGTCCATTCACCTGTTGCCCTGCAGATGGCCTACTAAGACAGAACCTATTTTAGGGGTCTGGGTTGGGATGAGACAGGGTAAATCAAGGAATTAGCCACTTCCTGGAGCCAGGAGCACTCGGGGGGTTGGGGGAAGTCTGTAGGCAGAGTGAAGAATCTAGAGGCCGAACAGTGGCCCTGGTTTAGGGTCAGAGGCAGGACAGTGCCCAAGAGCACTGCAGAGCGTGAAGGCACTCTCAGTTAAAGAGGAACCACGCCTGTTACTGAGCCCACCGATGTGCTCCTTCAGTGGTAGAGGGATAAGGCCTTGGCCCTGGGGGAGCCTAACCTTTCTCATAATAGTTCTTCAGTTCCGCCAGACCCCAGTATCTCTACCCCTATCTCCCTCCTGACAATTCCTTGCTATGCTGGAGCCCATCCTGACATGGAAACCCACTCCAGGTAACAACTGGCACTGTTGGGGGCCGGAACGATAGCCCAGCGGGTAGGGCGCTTGCCTTGCACGCAGCCGCCTTTTGCCGGCCAGGATTCGATCCCGGCATCCCATATGGTCCCCCGAGCACTGCCAGGAGTAAATCCTGAGTACAGAGCCAGGAGTAACCCCGGAGCATCGGAGCATCGCCAGGTGTGACCCAAAAAGAAAAAAAAAAAACAAACGACTGGCACTGTGTCCTGAGGATGAGGCAATTCACTGTTCCTCTACAGCTTCATTCTCTGCCAAGAAACATCTGGAAGGCTCCTTCCCTTCGCTAACTCACACCTCCTTCTCACCCTGAACCCCAATTAGGGGTGTGAATTCCTTATGCCCACTAACACCCCCTCGTTGACATGCAGACCCCACATAACATCCTGGTATGGCAAATGAGGACCAAAGTGTCAGGGGAGGTTACTACTGTCATCACAGACAGCAAAGAGCACATGAAGGGGCGGGGATGCAAATTAGGGGCATCGATGACTCTGTGGAGACAGGAGCAAAAGGATCACTTGTAAACGGGGATTCTTCATTCTTCACTGGCTCCATATTGGACTCACTCAAAAAGATCTGTGACCTTGAACCACCTGGGTCTGCCTCACATTTGCCTTCTCAAAAAGTACTGAGTGACCAGAGCCCAGCTCCTGTGTGATGGCAGAACCCTTGCAGAAGGAGGAAAAGAGGTGGGTAGAAAGAACGACGGAAGGTTGGAGATGGCAGGTACACCCTTAGCACTGTGCAATCCAGCCAGATTATGCACATAGCTGCCTCTCAAATGACCCACTATGCGTACTGTGTGCCAGGCATGAGACTCGCAGCTAGCCTCATCCATGCACAGGCTCAGCAGGAAACATACTCTTGCAGGTGAGCAAATGGTGGGAGATGTGACAAAGCAGGATTAGAACCGTAGAACCCGTGTGTGGTCTGATCACACCAGCGCGTACCCTGTGGGACATGCCATCCATACACCTTCCCTGCCAAAGGTCCTTCCTCCTAACCACTTGGTTTTGGTTTTTTGTTTGTTTGTTTTTGTTTTTTTGGGTCACACCCGGCAATGCTCAGGGATACTCCTGGCTCTTCACTCAGGAATGACTCCTGGCAGTGCTTGGGGGACCATATGGGATGCTGGAGATTGAACCTGGGTCGGCCACATTCAAGGCAAACGCCCTACCCGCTGTGCTATCTTCGGCCCCTGACCACTTGGTTTTTTAAGGCTGCTATTATTATGCCAGTTCAATTATTATTACTTCCATCATCAACTCCAAATTTTTCAAATAGCATTCAAGTAATTAGTCCCAAAGGACACCTGAACTTGGAGTGGGGAATGGGATGAGAGGGATAATAAGAGTAACATCGAATTCACCTCCAGATGAGAGTGGGTGGAGTCTGCTAACCCAAACTCACCTCAGCTCAATGCCGGCCACCGTGAAAGATCTACATATGCCTGTGTGCCACGACCCACCCATCCTTCTAATCCTCGGCCAGAGCATACCCCCTCGTCCCCACATAGGTCCAGGGCTGCATTTTCTGACATGCACAAAAACTCTCAGAAAGGTCTAATAGTAGACTCTCAAAAAAACAGAAGAATGGAGCAAGGCAGGAGGCTTGTCTCTCTGTGACAGTCGCATTTCAGCAAGGCTGTTGGCAGGGGCGGTACCTGTTCAGCATTGCTCACCCACCGTGGGGCAAACATTCCAGCACCCATGCAAGAGCTGTCCGTGAGTGCCAGCTCATCTCCCTTTGCTCTAAATGTGCCTGCTGGTGCCAGCTCGCTTGAACAGCAGACAAGACCACAGTGAGAACCCGGGCGGATCAAAGTTCCTCCAAGTCTGCACTCCTGAAATGAATTTGCCATCTGGCAATGAGCAAGAACCTACTAAGCGCTTAGCAATGCCGGAGACAGATCTCTGAACAGCTGATTCAACTTCTGGATCCCACAGGCAAATATAACAGCCCATGTCTTAAATAGAAACAGAGTCTTGTTTCATTTAACCAATAGAGAGGGAGAAAAGGGGAAATTACTATGTGATTCCCAGCATATATGAACCTTACAGCCCCCAAACAAGTTATTCCTCCATGTGGATAAGGAGCACATCTGTTCCATATTTTAACACATTCACAGTCATAAAAATGTCCTCACAGCTGGCTCCTCGGGAACCTTATGAAGATGTATTCTTTGTTCATCCCAAGCTCTCCGCCCGCAGCGGTACAGAGCTTTAGTCTTCTACTGTAGTCTCTTTTATCCTAGTTTCACCTGCGGTTTACAAATTTAAGAAACTTGTAGCATCTTAAGGAAAAGTTAGATGCACCAAATAATGCAAGCCCAGAAATAAACCAAGTGTAAGCTGCATTCTTCAAGCATTTTGAGTCGATCAATTTGGCTTCCAACACACCATGTCCCCAATACGCACACATCACCACCAAAGCAAGCAGAGGGGTGCAAGAGAGGGGCACATCTCCAGAGCCACCCAATGTTTTGCTCTTTGAAGCAAGCCCATCTACATTTTTTCCTTAAAAAATATTGTGCAATATGGTAGAATAAGTTCCTCTTGTTTGTTTCATTAAACATCCCAGTGCTGTGGGAAATACTAAGCCCATTTCACAGATGTGCAAATAGAGAACTGGAGAAAAGGAACAAAGCCACCAGGGCCACCCTAGAGATATTCTGGACCTCCAGGGCTGCGCGGAGGTCCTAGGGCAGGCCATGCAGGGCAGAGATTAAACATGCCAAACACCCCTCACCCCTGAGCAATCTACACAGTCTCCAAATTGAAGCCTCTGTCAGATGCTAGGAAGCCTCTGCACATCAACAACATACAAAGCATTCTAATGAAATGGGAAATCCCTTCGCAATTCTTATACCATGTTGCTGCTGTTCACCAAAACTCCCCAGGCCTTTTTGAGCTGTCTACATATTAGGAACTCTTCCCTGGAACATGAATTTGTACTGAATTCTAAGTACCACCTTGAAAACTTATGTCTGTAGAAAAGTCTGGCACACAGGGGGCTCCTAAGGTTCCTATATTAGTATCTGAGTTTTGCGCCTTTTCCTGCAAGGAATCTTGGAACGACTGTGTCCGGGTAGGAAGAGAATTAAGGGGTTTAGGAACTCGCTAGAATTCTTTCTACTCTGACCCCTCCCTCAAGAAACCTGACCTTCCTATCTGGGCTGGGCTGGTGTAGCTCTGGGCATGGAAAACTTTCACTGGCTCTGGACTCTAGACCCAACAGAACAGCCCTTGCAGATTTTCACTGCATTGTCATGACTTGGCAAGTATAACCAAGGAGAGCTCTCCTACACCCCTGCCAACTTGTGTTCCTAACGTGTGTCCCTGTGAGCCCAGACACACATGCCTCTAAGCAGATGTGAAACAGAAGATGTCACAGTGGGTAAACTTTGGGGTTTCTGCAGCTGATGGAACTCCCTGTTGTTCCAGTTCAAATACTCTCACAGTTGGAATATATGTGTTAGAACCTCAAAACCCAGAAAGATAAAATTCTACTCTGTACAAAGCCATTTTATCTTCGAACATAAAGGGAAGGGATGGCCCAGCAGGTCATACCAGAGAAGCAGGGGAATGTCCAGAGAACAAAGCATTAGTCTCAGGTTGTAAAAAAAAAGTGTGTCCAATGAACAATGGAGAAGCAAAGCGTGACAGAGTCATAGAGTGGAATATTATTCAACTTTAAAGAGGAATGAACAACTGATCCATGCTACCACAGGGATGAAATAGGAAAAGCCAGAACAGAAGGCCACATGATTCCTTTTATATGACATTTCCAATACAGCAAATCCATAGTCAGAAAGTAGGAAGGTATGGGGCTGGGTGAGTGGTACAGCACCTGCCTTGCAAGCATGAGGTCATGAGTTTAATGCCCAGCACTATTACACTGCCCAAATGTGGTCCCAGTTGCACAACACAGCATGCAATCTCCTTTGCACCACCACCCTGCGCACACGTGAGTACCCTGCACACACCAAAGACCAGACAAGTCCCCCAATCCTTGCAAAAACAGGAAAGAAATGGAAGAGGGCAGATTAATGGTCACCAGGGACTCAGGGAGGAAAAGGGGGATTAATATGCTAATGGAGGTTATGGGGGAAATGGTGCAGTTCTAGAATGAAAGGGTCGGTTACATAACTCAATACAACAGAGAAAAATGGTAAACTTACTAAATGTTCTACTTAAAGGAGAGTTGAGGTAAGTTTCAAGGTGTATGGATTATATAGCAATAACACTTAAAAAGTGAGTCTATCCACCTAACCATAGAAGAGTCTGGTGTGAAAACATTTCACAGACTTGTGGGCAGCCACGCTAAGGCGAGCTCTGCTCCATCTCCTCCAGCCTCGGTTCTCTAATGCAAGCTGTTCATGCTGGGTTAGCCTCACCTGACGGCACCAAACCCCTGAGTTACTCAGCTGACGCACAACTGATTTTCTGCTTCCCTGCCCACATACTGTGAGCAGGGAAGTGACCTGGCCGTCTCTCTGAGCATCCTCTATCATGAGATGATATTTTCTACACATAAAATCAATCGACACACTGACACTCAGGTCTGTTTCTTAGCAAACTCTAGCCCCTCCATGCTGTCAGCCCTGTAAAATTTCCTGCCTTAGAGCTGGAGTGACAGTACAGCAAGTAGGACACTTGCCTTGCAGGTCGCTGACCCAGGTTCCATCTCCGGCACTTCATATGGTGTCTCTATAGACCCCTGCCAAGAGTTATCCTTGAGCACAGAATCAGGGTCAGCCCTGAACACCACCAGGTATAGCCCAAAAAATAAACAAGCAAAACAACTCCCGTCTTATTCATGAACGTTAAGGACCAGCGAAAGCACTGCCTATTTCTAGTACTTCCTTCCTTTCATCTGATCTTCGCAAAATCCCAGAAAATAAAAGTGAGGGTGCACATTCTGGAAGTGGAAACAGGATCCGAGAGTTACCGTGACCCAACGGAAGCTACACACATGCAGGAGATGTTACACAGAGCAAGAACCTACAGAGCCAGACCACTGGCCCCTCACACGAGGCCTCAGACACTTCTATAACCCTGAAAAGTAGCTTTGAACAAAATAGACCTAGAGCACAAAAATCCTGAAAGAATGAGTTCAGAGTGCTACAGCGATCAGAGCAAATGCCAGGAGACCCCAGCATTCCCACCTGTTCAGATCCCTCCTCGCAACACTCAACCCCTGTTGACAAAAAGGAGCATGACAGAGAGATGCTAGCCACACACTGTGCACTTTCCTTGTGAGATGGGATCATGCTTTTACCTGTTCTGGTGGGAGCGTGGAGCCACAGCTGAAGGAACACAAAGTACACGGGAGGAGCAGAATGAATAAGGCCACCCAAAGGTTTGAAGTTAGACCCAACTGAGTCTGTTGCTCGGTAGACACTGAGCGCCAACCATGCACTGCACCTTTCACACTCCTGCAGTTCACTGGCCAACATAAAGTACCAGGGATCCCTCAATCACAAGACCACACCAACACCAACATCCTAGCCTCACAGCACCTACACAACCAAAATCCAAGCCAAGACTCGAGAGCTGCATTTTCCTCTTAGTCATCAATTAGCTTCACCATATGGATTCAGATGGAATGGTAAAATACATCATTGATAATCATACGGGATAGTGCCATGTATGCATAGTATGCACACTGATGTGTGCTCAAAAACTGATGGCACTGACAAGCTGGGGTGCCTACCAGGAATGGGAAGGAGTCTGGGCATTCACAGTCCTCCGTGCCTTTTAATTTCCAAATATCTGTAGCATTTTTTCAAAAAAAAATGAAAGCATAGTCTAGCCGGCAAATTCAAACTCATCTTGACCAATGAAAATGACCTTATAGGAGCCGGAGCCATAGCCCAGCGGGTAGGGCATTTGCCTTGCACATGGCCGGCCCATGCCGCCCCGGTTTGAACCCCGGCATTCCATATGGTCCCCTAAGCACCGCCAGGAGTGATTCCTGAGTGTAGAACCAGGAGAAACCCCTGAGCATTGCCAGGTGTGACAGAAAGAAAGAAAGAAAGAAAGAAAGAAAGAAAGAAAGAAAGAAAGAAAGAAAGAAAGAAAGAGAGAGAGAGAGAGAGAGAGAGAGAGAGAAAGAAAGAAAGAAAGAAAGAAAGAAAGAAAGAAAGAAAGAAAGAAAGAAAGAAAGAAAGAAAGAAAGAAAGAAAGAAAGAAAGAAAGAAAGAAAGAAAGAAAGAAAGAAAGAAAGAAAGAAAGGGAGGGAAGGAAGGAAGGAAGGAAGGAAGGAAGGAAGGAAGGAAGGAAGGAAGGAAGGAAGGAAGGAAGGAAGGAAGGAAGGAAGGAAGGAAGGAAGGAAGGAAGGAAGGAAGGAAGGAAGGAAGGAAGGAAGGAAGGAAGGAAGGAAGGAAGGAAGGAAGGAAGGAAGGAAGGAAGGAAGGAAGGAAGGAAGGAAGGAAGGAAGGAAGGAAGGAAGGAAGGAAGGAAGGAAGAAAGAAAGACCCTATAAAACAGTTAACTCTCAAAACTTCCATTTATAACCACAGCCCAATTAAAAGCAAGAAGCAACACCTACTTCTTAAACTTCTTAGAGCTCTGGAGTCATTTTCACTTGCCTTTGTTCTGGGGATCATGGTTCCCTGAGGGAATGAATTATCAGGTTGGATGGCTCCCTCTCCACCACACTGCACTGCCCAGGGGATTACTTGGTCCTCTTAGTCCCTGGGGTGGGGCCACCCCAGACTCTATCTCTTTGCTAGGGTCAAACCTGCCTATCACAGGACTATTTAGGAGGCACTTTTGCTTTGCTGACTAGGAGGCTACTGGCACAAAAGGGGCCCATGGCAGAGATGCTGGTACAGTTCACAAACGAAAAGGTACCTGGCCCCAAACATGCACACCACTGAGCTTGAAAAAAGTGTCCTAGAGGGATCCAGGCCAGAGGAAGTGCCCCAAGGACAGAGGCCCTCAGAAAAAAAAGTGATGGAAGCAGCAGAGTTAGATCAGCACCAGAGCCTGATCAGTCATAAATGCTTTCAGCATTACGTGTAATTATTGAATCTCAAATTCAGCAGTCTGGCCTCTGCTCTGCGGCCATCCCAGACACATGTGGCAGGCATGGCAGCCCCTGGTAATGACCACCTCACAGACTACGGGGCTGGCGGCTGCATTTCTGCCTGCTAATTTTAATCTCTCTTTCTCAAAGGTCATGAATATTTTCAGACCTCTTAGAACAAGCATATTGTGGGCAGACGATATATCCTGCTTCCAGTTGGCAAAGCACTTTCTCTGCCGGCACGCCTGCACTGGAGCTGAGTTCCAGGCTTAACTCTGTCCCTGTCACTTTCCAAAGAGCATTTTAATCCATTATCCTAATTGGCAAATGATATGTAAGTACGAGAAGGCTGTGTGGCTGCAATTATATTTATAATGAAAGCTTAATCTCCAAAAGAAAACAGTAATTCATTAAAACCACCCCTTCCCATCTACCATTACTGGAGTCAAAGGAAAAAAATCTCCCTGGTGAAGTATAAATTAGCTGCCCAAGCACGAAGCTGAGAGGAGGGGGAAAGCGTAATAGTAAAGCAAACGCCCACATGCAAGAGGCCATGAGTGTACGTCCCAGCACCAACCTACATTGTCAAGCTGATCCCCTGACCCATCAGTGTGTCCCCCTCTGCACTGCTTTCCAAGGGTGTGTGTACAAAATCACAAAAACAACACAAGAATACTGTTGTCTTCCAGTTTCAACCAGATTGCAACAAACTGCGTGATTTCATCATTCCTTGCAGCTGCAGAGTATCCCATTGTGTTTGTGTGTGTGTGTTTGTGTGTGTGTGTACACTAGATTCTCATAATCCATTAATTTGTCCTTGGACACCTAAGTTAATTCCATATATTAGCTATTATACAGAATGCAGCAATGACTAATTGTGTGTACATCTCCTTTTGAATTAATGTTTTTGTGTCAGGGGTTCGGGGAGGGGGTAGATAGCCAAAACTGGAACTGCCAGATCATACAGCAGCTCAATTCTAAGTTTACTGAGAATTCTGGATATTCTCATACAGTTTTTAGTGGTATTTTAAAAAATACCTTTTTTTTTTTTGACAAGGGGAGAAGTAGACAAAATTCCAACTCCAGGATATAGGGCGGATAAATATAGAGAAGGAAAGAAATCTAGGGGGTGGGGGGTGGGGAGAATAAGATGAAAAAGGAAGTAATAGGGAATAATTGTAATTGGGAATAGGGGCCAAGAGCTGGGTTATACCATTAATGCAGGAGAGCCGGGGCAGGATAGAGCATGGGAAAGCTAGTGGTGGGCTTGGTGTTGAAATAATGTATGTCTAAAACTCAACTATCAATAACTGCATAAATCGTGGCTCTTTAAATAAAATTGCAAGTGGAAAGGGAGCTGCGGCTTAAGGCTGAGGAAGCAATACACAGTTCCCATGACGCCTTTCCCTCACTGCACACAGCCTTACGCCCCCCCACCCCCCAGAGATGGAGCAGGAGACAAGACCCAAGGGAAGGCAGTGCCCACTCTCTCCCTTAACCGGGCACACACTGCAAACAGCGGACACTATATATCTTATCAGCAATTCAGGGAAATCTGAGAGGGTTGCTAGAACAAAAAAGAAAAAGAACAACTCCATGATCTGATATTTCATCTTGGCTCTCACCAGAATCCCAGATTCTGCTGCCCTTGTGACTCATACAGAAAGACGAAGCCCCACTGTTTGCAGAGCACTGTGCTGAGGGAAGCAATCACAGCTACTGCCCGCCGACCATGTGCTGGAGTGATCCTATGCCCTTGATGCAGATGAACTTATTCAGCCTTTACCAACCCTGTGGTATCTCATGGCACCATGAGAAGAGGAAGGCAGAGAGAAAGGATTTGCTTAAATCTCACAGCCCAGGACTGGTGGGACTAGAACCAGACAAAGTAACTCCCAGTTCCAGCCTCCTGGGCAGGCCCAGCGAGCCTCAGTAGGATCGTCAGTGTTCACGGTACATCAGGGGTTGTAACTTGCATTATCTCACGTCTCTTTCCCTGAGATCTTAGAGGATAAGTTCCAGAGACTAAAAGCCAGACCATAAGTCAACAAGGGGAGGCAGTGAACCTGAAGCCGGGATGGGACCTGAGTTCAGGAAATTTCATCCAGCACAGTGGAGATTAGAGGGGCAGGAATGTTGTCATCACCTTTTCCAGGCCTCCTTCACGCTCCTGAAATTCACACAATTGACTGGCCACCCTCTTCCCAGAGAGTCACCTGAGGGCCCAAGGGAACAAGTGCAAGGATTTGGTCAAGGTTAAACACAGCTGCTGAGTGGTAGAACCAGGTCTTACACAGGGATCTCCAGCCAAAAAATCTCCTATGGCCAAGACTTCCTACCATCTAGGATATGCCAACCCCTAGGACACTCCCCTGTGTGGAGGCCTAGAACATGCAAAAGTAACATTGATCTGTCCCCTACCAAGTTCTGAATCACTTGAGAAAGGGACAGTTAAGTGTAGAGCTTCTCCATCAGTGCTGTCCCAGGAAAGCTGGTTGGAGTCTGTGGCCACATAGGTGGCCACGCAGAGCCTGGACTGAGCCCTGGCCACAGAGGCAGGCTGCCTGCTCACAGCTGAGCAAAGGACTGAGAGCCTCGACCCAAGCTGTTCCATCTTCACCCAAACCTGCTATTTATCTCAGGAGGGTTAAAGTGGGGCTGAGGAATAAGCCACAAACATCCTCCTCGGCAACCAGCAAAATTCCCTGCTCTCTGGAGACAGAAGCAGCCAGGCCTAATGTAACCCTGACATGATCCCAAGTCAGAGGGACACTGCAAGTCCCTGCCATGCCACTCTCGGGCCTCGGGGCAGGTTTAATGAATGATGCTCCTCCAGGAAGGGGTGTAAGAATAATTGTGTGAGTTCATGATCAGAAATTCTGTCCTCATAATCAGAATATTGATAATCCGAAATGCCTCAGTTCTTGGGTCTGGACATGCTCTAGGGGCGAATGAAGGGAACAAAGAATCATGCATCATAGGCAGGAATGGAGAGGCATGTACCCAGCTTGGGCAACCTTGAACTTCTCATGGGCCTGGGCTGACATATCAACAACACATTTTGTTCACTTTCTGTTTAGACCTCAGAAGAGATGCAACAGGGGAGGCAACAGGTGGGCTTCAGGGCCTTTGCTGGCTCTGCATTGCTTGGATTTTATGTCTAGTTTAAGGATTAAGGCAAATACCATGGTGGGGAGTGGGGTGGGGGGTTGTGCTG
This sequence comes from Cryptotis parvus, assembly GCA_021461705.1. Classification (NCBI taxonomy): domain Eukaryota; kingdom Metazoa; phylum Chordata; class Mammalia; order Eulipotyphla; family Soricidae; genus Cryptotis; species Cryptotis parvus. The sequence goes on from JAJIBD010030732.1 coordinate 64,152, forward strand.
GGTGGAAGATACCCTCTGGTAGGAGATACAGTGTTGGAACATTGTACTGTGACACCCTATCATTAACAACATTTTAAATCTTTTTTTTTTGCCTTTTGGGTCACACCCGCAATGCTCAGGGGTTACTCCTGGCTCTGCACTCAGGAAATAATCCTGGTGGTGCGCAGGGGACCATATGGGATGCCGGGGATCGAACCTGGGTTGGCCCGTGCAAGGCAAATGTCCTACCCACTGGACTATCACTCCGGCTCCAACATTTTAAATCTTGATGCTAGACCTGGAGCAATAGCATAGCAGGGAGGGCATTTGCCTCACAGGTGACTGTCCCGGGTTCAGTCCCTGGCATCCCATATGGTTCCTGAGCACCGCCAGGAGTGATTCCTGAGTGCAGAGCCAGGAGTAACCCCTGTGCATTGCTGGGTTTGGCCCAAAACACACACAAAAAAAATCATGGAGCCACAAATATGAAAATTTTATATTGCTCAAAATAAAGAAAGCTAAAGGGAGGCATAATAAACTATTACATGAGAAAGAATATGGTATTTTCTAAGCAGATAACAGTGGTGAAAAACCCAAGGTTATAGAAAGTCCAATGTAGCCATACTACTAAAAAGACAAAAACTAAAAAGTATATACAGAGAGAATTTTCCAATATTAAGGTGAACTGTATCCCTAAGACTATTTGGGAAAAATGAAGTTGAGGTCATTTCCCTGGTCTGCTTCCAGGAGCCCAAGATTCCTTCCACCTCAGAGCCGCCCCACCCACCCCCTACCTCTGAGAGAAGGCTCCTCGATACTCATCGCTTGGGATAACCAAACTGGAGAAGCCAAAAGCAAACGGTCAGTGTCCCCTAACAGCCCTGGAGACCTCAAGGATGGGAGGCTGCCGGAGGGGTGGAGTGGAGTACGGAAGGCAGGAATGGGGTAAACAGGGGAGACAGCACAGAGCTTGACAACAGATCCAGACCTCAGGGTTGAGGGGGGGAAGGACGTGAAGGGAGGATTAGAAACATCAAGAATCAGTAGAACCATGAATGCAGATGAACCATCCCCCATTTTCACTGTGCTGATTTATGCTCCTTGTTTCATAGAGACCTTAACGCAATGACATCTACTGAAGGTTGATAAGTTCATTTCTAAGGCAGGTGGAAATCTACGAAAGGCTTGTGTGACACTAACAAACAGGACTGATGGGTTGAATCCTGAGAGAAGCAGCATAAAGCTCCTATTGCTGAAAATCCAGCTGCACTGCCAGAGGTTGGGTCCTCAGCCCCAACAAGCTCCTGAATCCTCCCCATGGCCCCTGGGGAAGCATGGGGGCTCCCGCTCCTGGGAAGCCAGTACCATGACCTCGCCAATGCCAGCAGTTAAACCAGCCACTGCTTTGTCCTGCCTCTGTCCTGCCCCCTCCCGAAGAGACACCCACATCCTCAGTTACAGCCTGGCCCCAGTACTCCGACCTCTCTAAAATACCAACTGTTATATGCTTTTATTTGTTTTTTGACTCCTAAGTCATCTGTTTAAGGAAATTAAGGTAGGACACTTGTGAAAGAAGGCACATTTTAGGGGGTTTCCCTGTTGGCACCCACCCCCAAAACACCAACACATTAATTGAGAAGCTATAGAGATGCCAATGTTCATTGTAGGGCTTGGTACAGTAAGTAGGATATGGGAGCACTTAAACGCCTGGCAACAGATGAACGATTGAAAAAGAAGATGAGGCCGATGTACACAATGGAACCCCATTCTGCTCTGGGATGAAATAGTTCCCTTTAACGTGGGTGCAGCAGGGAAGTATCATAAGTAAAACAAGTCCAAGAGAAGACAAATACCAAATGATCCCACTGACTCGTGGCATACAGAAAAACAAAATGAGGGAATAGACAGTACCAAACAATAACAGCTCCTTGGCCTTGGGTTATAAAACTGATTAACAAGCAGTGCATGGGTGGAGGGGGAAGTGGACAGAGAGGCAGATTACAAGTGACAAAGGGACAGAGGTGGAGGGTCCTGGGCAATTTGATGGCAGTGAAGTACAATAACTTTGTGCATCAGAACCATACACCTTAACACTATAACGAGCATGTTACCTAAACTGCACTAGAAAAAATCTGAGCACATACCTCCCCCAAAAATAAAAATTTCTTTTTTTTTCTTTTTTGTTACACCCGGCAGCGCTCAGGGGTTACTCCTGACTCTGCACTCAGGAAATACTCCTGGCGGTGCTCGGGGGACCATATGGGATCCCGGGACTGAACCTGGGTTGGCACAGGCCAGCCGCGTGCAAGGCAAACGCCCTACCCGCTGAGCTATCGCCCGGCCCCATCCAAAAATAAAAATTTCAAACTGAAAAAATGTGATTTCATGTGGGATTCTAGACCCAAACTCATTTGGAGGTGACATCACAAATTCTCCCCACAAGGTTTGGTGGTTTGGGCTTGTCCACGTGTAGGATACTAGACTGAACACCGTGTTCCCCAGTCCCCCATAAGCTATGTACCCCCATAAGCCTGGTACCCCCTTAAAATGCCTAAGGAAGACCAGGCGTGGAGGCAGGGCTACAGTTAAAACCCCAAAGCCAAGCTGCTCTGAGTATTCCTGACCCAGCAGGGGCCACACAGCACTCATATTCCCCAAGGAGCTACCCCTCGCATTCCAGGAGGTCCTCAGAGCAGACACTTCTCTTGGGGATGTCCCTGTCTCCCGCCAAAGCAAATCCCCAGCACGAATGTCATCTGTGACTCAAAGGGGCCAAAACAGCTTTCTCTAAGTCCCTAACGAGCTGGTAACTGCCTTTATGGATTTTGGAAGACGTGTTAAATGCTCCCATGGCACTCTACATGGCTTCTGGAGGCCTGGGAGGCCTTGGTGCCAAAACCTGTTGTCACGGAGAAGTGAAGCGACAGCTCATCTCCTGCCGCCAACACACCCTCACCACGCTCAGACCCATACCCAGGTACCAAAGTCACAGCTTGCTGCAGGGAAGGTGACATGGTGAGTCAACACAGGAGACAGCGTTAAGGCACCCCAGGAGAAACACACCAGAAAGAGTCAGTCCTCCGGATTCAGTGGCAGCTGACACAAGCACCTTTATGAAGGGGCACCCCATCACTAGTGTTACTGCTACAGGCAAAGCCTACAGGTGATATTTTCAGGTGCCATTGTGATTGCTTCAACTTATCTGAGCATTTTATAAATGTTGATCTATTTAGAATACCAACTGCTCTTGCAGCAATTAATTTCTCACTTTGAAAATGAGCATACAAAGTAAAAGCACCATGTATGGAAATAACGAAAACAATACTGCGAAAAAGGAACCCATGTATCGAAATAACAAAAACAATACTGCGAAAAAGGAACCCTCACTCAGTGCTGGAGGGAAAGTCACCTGGTTCAGCCTCTATAGCAAAGAAAATGGAGCTTTCAGAAGTTTTTTTGTTTGTTTGTTTTCTTTGCTTGTGGGGTCACACCTGGCAACACTCAGGAGTTACTCCTGGCTCTTTGCTCAGGAATGACTCCTGTCAGTGTGCAAGGGAGCATATGGGATGCCGGGATCGAACCCGGTCGGCCGTGTGCAAGGCAAACACCCTACCCGCTGTGCTATCGCTCCGGCCCCTCAAAGGATTTTTAAAAATAGGAATGGAGCTTTTATTGGACCCAGCTATCCCCCTTTGAGGTATCTACCTCTAAAACACAAAAACATCAGAAAGATACATGCACACCATTTTCACTGCAGCTCAGCATCTTAATCAGGATATATGCATTGTGCAACTGTCCAACAGCAGATAAATAGATTTTGTTTTCAAAGCTGTGCTGCTTCTGCAGAGTGAGAAAAATGTAAGATTCCAAAGGGTCCAGTAGCTCACGCAGGACATGCTGCTGACAGTAGGGCTGAGGGTCACGTCTGTCTGTCAAATGAAAAGCTCTATTTTCCTAGAAGTCAGTTTATTAGAGTAGCTTTCATTTAAAAGGAGAGAGGGAATTTTCAAGCAATTAATGTACTTGTCTTCTTACCAGATGCCACGCAAAACATACTGTAGTTACTTGTCACCTTTAGTTCTCAAATGATGGCTGAGTGGACATCACAATTCCATTTAGTGGACACAGAGGCTGAAACAGTGGGTCCATTGCTAGCCACAGTGCTGAAGGAAAGGAGATCCAGCTCAAAGGACAATGAAAAGGCCATGTTCTGCCTTTGGACAGTACTGCTTGCAGCTGCGCTTACCTTGGTGTGGCTAGGTCCGCGCATCTGGCTACCCCTTCCCGGCACAGCTCTGGGCTGATGAGAGAATTCAGGCTCCAGAGTCAAGCCTGCCTGGGAACTGTGTGGCCTTAGACTAGTCACCTCGCCTCTCTGCGCCAGAGTGTCCTCATTTCCAAGAGGATGTCCTCTTCACAGAGGATTAACTCTCTCAATGGGCCTAGGTGTGAATATAAAAAGCAAAGCGCCTTCTGCCCAAACACAAAAGGCCAGGTTATACGGATTCACTAGCGAACTCTATCAAACCTTTAAGGAAGACCTACTGCCAGTCCTATTCAAGCTCTTCCAGGAAATAGAAGAAACAGAAACACTTCCAAACAGCTTCTACGAGGCACATATCACCCTGATACCCAAAGCAGGGAGAGACAACACAAAGAAAGAAAACTACAGACCAATATCCCTGATGAACACGGATGCTAAGATCTTCAACAAAATACTAGCAAACAGAATCCAAAGACTCATCAAGAAGATTATACATCATGACCAAGTAGGATTCATCCCAGGAATGCAAGGATGGTTCAACATTCACAAGTCAATCAACATAATACAGCATATCAATAAGAGAAAAAATAAAAAACCATATGATCCTATCAATAGATGCAGAGAAAGCATTTGACAAGATCCAGCACCCGCTCATGATTAAAACCCTCCAGAAAATGGGAATTGAAGGAACTTTCCTCAAGATAGTTACAGCCATCTACCAAAAGCCCACAGCAAACATCATTCTCAATGGGGAAAAATTGAAAGCCTTCCCCTGAGATCAGGGACAAGACAAGGTTGCCCACTCTCACCTCTTTTATTCAATATAGTACTGGAAGTACTTGCCATAGCAATTAGAGAAGAAAAGGACATCAAGGGCATCCAGATAGGCAAGGAAGAAGTCAAGCTATCATTATTTGCAGATGACATGGTATTATACCTAATAATAATTATACCCTAAACTCTCTACCACAAAACTCCTAGAAACAATAGAGACATATAGTAGAGTGGCGGGATACAAAATCAACACCCAAAAGTCAGTAGCTTTCCTATATACAAATAACAAAAGAGAAGAAAGGGATATTAAGGAAACAATTCCATTCACAATTGTGCCACAGAAAATCAAATACCTAGGAATCAACTTAACCAAGTGTGTAAAGGATCTGTACAAAGAAAACTACAAGACACTGCTCCAAGAGATAAAAGAGAACACGAGGAAATGGAAACATATTCCCTGCTCATGGGTGGGAAGAATCAACATTGTCAAAATGGTAGTACTCCCTAGAGCTTTGTACAGATTTAATGCAGTCCCTATAAGGATACCCACGACATTCTTCAAAGAAATTGACCAAATATTCCTGAAATTTTTATGGAACAATAAACCCCCCAAGGATAGCTAAAGCAGTCCTCAGGAAAAAGAAGATGGGAGGCATCACCTTTCCCAACTTCAAACTGTACTACAAAGCAATAGTAATTAAAATAGCGTGGTAGTGGAATAAAAACAGACCTGTGGACCTATGGTATAGAATTGAGTATCCTGACACCCAACCTCAAACACATGATCGTTTAATCTTTGATAAAGGTGCAAAGAGTCCAAAATGGAGTAAGGAAAGCCTCTTCAACAAGTGGTGTTGGGAAAACTGGGCAGCGACATGTAAAAAAATGAATTTGGACCTGTGTCTAACACCATGCACAAATATCAGATCCAAATGGATTAAATATCTCAGTATCAGACTTGAATCCATAAAGTACATTGAAGAAAATATAGAAAAAACCTCCACGACATTGAAGCTAAAGGCATCTTCAAAGGTAAAACATCACTATCAAAGCAACTAGAAGGGACTAGATAAACATATGGGACTAAATGAAACTAAAAAGCTTCTGCACCTCAAAAGAAACAGTGACTAAGACACAAAGACAGTCCACAAAATGGGAAAGAATATTCACCCAATACCCATCCGATAAGGGCTTAATATCCAGGATATATCAGGCACTGGTAGAACTTTACAAGAAGAAAACAAAAAACCACATCAAAAAATGGGGAGAAGAAATGAACAAAAACTTCAATAAGGGAAGAAATTCGAATGGCAAAAAAATACATGAAAAAAATGGTAATCACAACTAATCATCAGAGAGATGTAAATCAAAACAACAATGAGATATCATTTCACACCACAGAGACTGGCACATATTCAAAAGGGCAAGAACAACAAGTGCTGGCGTGGATGTGGGGAAAAGGGGACACTCATCCATTGTTGGTGGGAATGCTGGCTGGTACAGCCTTTCTGGAAAACAATATGGACATTCCTCCGAAGACTAGAAATTGAACTCCCATTTGACCCAGCCATACCACTCCTGGGAATCTACTCTGGGAGGCCAAATATACGCAGTGGAAACACCATCCCTACTTTTATGTTCATAGCAGCATTATTCACAATAGCCAGAATCTGGAAACAATCAGAGTGCCTGAGAATCGATGACTGGATAAAGAAGCTTTGGTACATCTACACAATGGAATTCTATGCAGCTGTTAGGGAAAATGAAGTTATAAAATTTGCCTATAAATGGATGGACATGGAGAAGCTTATGTTGAGTAAAATTAGCCAGAAGAGAGACAGATACAGAATGACTGCATTTATTTGTATGATATAAATATATATGTATATGATATAAATATATATAGTTTGCCTCCCCCGCTCGGCAAGCCTGGCAAGCTTCTCATGTTGTATTTGATATGCCAAATTCCAGTAACAATTATATTAGGTCATTCCCATGACCTAATATAATGGTTTAAGGCTCTTTATGTTCCTGTAGCAAGCCGATGCCTCTGGCTCTACTGGCATGAGACAGGACATATGGACAGGACATATGGAGATATTACTGGTGCCCGCTCTAGCAAATAGATGATCAACGGGAAGATCGTGATCGTGATGTACATATTATGATACAAATATCCAAGGTCAAGTGAAATATGACCTTTATCAGGAGGTCTTGTCAAAGGTGGAAATTATCACAAACGTGTGGGAGTCAGGAGGCTAGGTAAGACAGAAAATGGAACAGTGTGCTAACAATTGTCGAGCGTACTAATGCCAACCTAGAACTGAGCATTAAATAGAGACAAAAAAGATACACATGACAACCCTTTAACGTATGTTCTGTAATCCATAATCTGGAAGGGAAGAAAAAGAGAAAGAGAAAGAGAAAGGGAAAGAAATAAAGAACCTGCCATGGAGGTGGGCTGGGGAGTGGGGAGGGAACCGGGTAGTTGGTGGTGGGAGATGGGCACTGGTGGAGGGATGGGTGCTGGAACACAGTATGACCAAAACCCAAATATGAACTCTTTTAATTGTATATCTTTGTAACTGTATATCTTACAGTGGTATAATAAAATACTTTAAAAAAAAAGAAGAAAGTACTAATACAACCTAGAACTGAGCATTAAATACAGGCAAAAAGATACACATGACAACCCTTTAATGTATGTTCTGTATTCCATAGTCTGTAAGGGGAAGGAAAAGAGAGAGAAAGGGAAAGAAATAAAGAACCTGCCATGGAGGCAGGCTGGGGTAGGGGGAGGGAACCGGGGACGTTGGTGGTGGGAGATGGGCACTGGTGGAGGGATGGGTGCTGGAACACTGTATGACCAAAACCCAAATAAGAACTTTTAATTGTATATCTCACGGTGGTATAATAAAATACTTAAATTTTTTTTTAAAAAGCAAAGCACTTCTACAGAGTATTGATCTGTACTAGCCCAGTACTCCCCACAGTGATTGCCCTTAATCCCTGTAAGAGGGACCCTCTCTCTGCTCACATGATCACAGTTCAGTGAGCAGCACCTGGGGAGCTCAACTCAGAGCTGACACCTGAGACCTGCATTTGTTGTAACTGGTGTCATAACAACCTGCATTTGTCTTCTTAGTTATGCTTACAAGAAAATGAACAATGAGGGGGATGGAAAATGGTTTGGTGGGTAGGCCATTGCTTTACATGCATCTGACCCAGGTTTTATCCCTGGCACCCCATATGGTCCGGCCTGACCCCACCAGGAGTGACTTCTGAACATAGGGCCAGGAATAAGCCCTGAACAGTGCTCTGGGTGTGTCTCCCAAACAAAAAAGAAAGAAAATGAACAATGAACGTTGCATTCTCCCCTTTGCTATCCTGTCATCACATAAATTCGAGAGGTCAGGACTTGGGACAGGTTCTCTAGCACCTTTTCCCCACCTTTGAGTTAGACCTTGAACCAATTCTGTGCTCTAAACCACTAATGCCTTCCATGTGTTCTTCATCAAGTGAAAAAGCTTCCTATTAGGATTTCTAAGGAACAGAAATCAGTAAAAAGGGCCCAAGAATCCCCCTCCCTGCAAATCCCTTTGGGTGTCTGTCACTGAGACCTGAAAAAATACAGGGGTATGCATCCCTTCTTAAAGCCTCCCTACTCAGCAAGAATTTTGCAAATCCCCTCCTTTCTGTCCCCATGCTCTCTGGATATCAAAACTTCTAGTTACCAGATATAGCAGTTTTAGTTTGCAATGCCCAAAATACAGTTTTTCCTGAAGACTTCACAGCCCTGGCTGCTGAGAGCCCATCACTAGAACTGCCAGTGCCCCACGAGCATGTCCACACGCCTCGGGTCTTCTCCTTGGTAAGGGGAAATCTTTCATGGAGAGTCTCACACTCGGCTGCTTCCAACTGCCAGCCACGGCGTGAGCCAGAAAAATATCCATTCAGAAGAAATTGTGCACAAGTACAGCAGTTTCGCATTCTGGGAGTGTTTTCTGGGTTAGACCAGAGACTGTGGTGGACAGCAACATAGAGACCTTCTTCCCAGCAGGGGCTTTAAGCAGGTAACATCTGCTACAAGTGTCGAGGCCATCTATGACTGCATTCTCCATTGCCCGTGCCATGGCCAGGTTGTCATGTTCCTTGTAAGACACACAGACATTAATACAGTAAAGCAAGCACATTCCGAACTTCTAAGTTCAGTTCTACTATCTACCATCTCAAGAACCTTAGAAATGAGATGTAATAAAAGTCCACCCAAACACACAATGGAGAAATCATTGAAATAAAGTAGAAGGAGATGAGTGAGAGTATAAATATGAATTAAGCTACCATACGAGGCCCTCATGTACCTGTTTGCCCTTTCAGTGGTTCAATTCCCATTTCAAGTGTCTGGATTTTCTTGATGTTCCTTAATTCCAACAAGGGACCTGTACTCGGCGCCTGTCTGGGAAGTTTTCATGCCAACTCTCTCAGCAAAGACAGACTTCTTTTCCTTAGTTCTCTTTCCCTTGTTCTCCACCTCACCCTGTGACTGCATTTATGTTTATCTGACGGTCTGCAGACAGTAGTCATTCCTTAAAATCACTCCTGACATGCGTTTTCCTTCTGGTGAGAAATTAAGGTTTGTTTGTTTTTTTTGACAAATTACTCTTGATTCTAATAACACAATATCTGTGAACTGCTATATGACAGAACTGAAGTCTCCAGCTTTTACAGACTAGACTTATTTTAATAAACCTGAGAGTATATTTTATATCCTTCCTATGTCTTAATATTTCCCAGGAGGGGAAATATCTGTCCCTCCTGGACAATAAGACCCCTAGAGGCGCAGAGTAGGGGGTTGATGGACACATGGACATTCCATGGGGTGTGTCACCTGGGAGCTGGGCTAGAGTAATAGGAAACAGATGACGAGAGCATTTACCTGATTAACCCACAAAGCTTATTAGCTTGAGAATAAAACTCGGGGGAGGGGAGAATAGGTCACAACTTGTGTAAATTGTAAAAAGGAGCAGGCTTAGATTTAAAAAAATGTTACCAAAGTCTTACTACAAAGGGAGATTCAAGATTACACATATACACACACTCTTCCCCACCCTCTGTGCCAAGGGGGAAGGTGGCATAGGGTGCCTCTTCAGAAAGATACCTAGTTTGGAAGGTGGGCTCCAGAGTACCTAGAGAATCAGCGGATGTCAACCTCAAGGGCCAGAGGGTGGGAAGCGTGACCCCTGACACCTAGCCCTGCTAGGGAAGAAGTGAGGTGGTGACACTGGGCGAGTGCAGGGGAGGAGAGCTCACCCCCTGCCGCCCCACACACCCTCCCATGGCATCATAGTCAGGGACAGGAACAGAAGTGGCTGTCAGAGTAGAGTAGAAGGGTGATCAAGACGGTGACCACCTTCTTCATGAAGATGACAAGAAGCCCAGGTCTGCTCCAAGGTTGGAAACCTGCTTCAACCTCTTTGGGAAAAGGCAGTTGGGATAAGGAAGGTACCACTATGACAAAGAGAGTGGGAAATGACAACTGAATGAAAACTGTGCAGAACAGGCAAGGGAACAAACATGGTACCTCTCAGTGTCTGAACTGCAATCCATAATGCCCAAAGGGAGAGAGAAAGAGGGAAAAGAGGAAAGAGAGGTTGAGAAAAATTTGAACAAAGTGTTATCCATAGTTACAGCGGGGGTGGGCCTAGGATTAACTGGCAGAAACCCACTACATTCTAGAAACTCAGAAAGTGAATGCAAGAGCAGAAATGGGCCAGACTCACACATAATAACCCAGAAAAAAAAGGCATAACTTTATCAATACCATTCCCATATATGACCTGTAATGGTCAATATAATTAGTGTCGAGTAAGGAAGTAGGCACGGAGATAGGGGTGGGCAGGAAATGAGGGTCTCTGGTGGTGGTGGGGGCACGCTGGTGGTGGGATTGGTGTTGAGTGATGAATCTAACAACTATATTGTGAAAAACTTTGTAATTTGTAAATCACGGTGTTTAAATAAAAATAAATAAATTCATTTTTTTTTAAAGAAGGAAAGGGCTTGCCATAGAGACAGGCTGGGGGCTGGGGGTGGCAGGAGTGTGAAGAGGCACCGCAGGAGGCAGGAAATGTGCATGGTGGAGGGCGGCGTGTTCCAACGCTCATCCCTCCACCAGGGACTGAAACCCAATCACAAGCAGCCTTCTGACTGTAAGGCCAAAAAATCATAATAAAATAATAATGAAAATAATGAGTTAATTCTTTACAAAAAGCAGCAGCAGTACCCCAGGTCCAAAGCAGCAGAGAAGGCAGGAGAAAGTTCAGCAGGACACTGGGATGACAAAGAGTGGGTCCAGGGATCTCCTTGCAGAGAACAACCTGTTCTAGACTGTTCCTATAGTCACCCGGGAGCCCTGTGGGCTGCTCACACTGCACAGCTCAGAACAGCTTCTCCGATGCAGACCGTGGTACCCAGCAGAGCCAGACTAAGGCCTTATACTGCACAACAGCTCATGTCTCTGCCTCTGAGTGCTCAGAGGCAACTCACCTTTACTAGCTGACAGAGAACCATCAGTCAAAAAAATGTTGAGTTGAGAGGATCAAAATGCACTTTGCCGCTTCTAGAGGAAGCTGCCTGAGGACTAAACCCAGGGTGGATGTGGGCAAGGAAAGCCCTGACCCTCTCCCCTACCTCTTTGGTTCCAAGAACTCTCTAGTTATAATGGAAGCTGCAAGCGCATGCCAACTGGAATTCAGTTAACACTACAGTCCAGTGTCACTTGGCTGCCCGTCAAAGGGACAAGCAGGACACTGTCAAAGGCCACTGCAGGTCCGGAGATCTCCGCCAGTGAACACCAGTGCTAACCCATCCAGAGAAAACAGAGCCACAAAGGTTGGGGAAGCCACACTCATCGGAAGCAAGCTGGGAGCGGACACAGGCCTTGGGAAGGACATAGGAGGGGCTGAGGGTCACGGACTCTAGCCTCACTCCCTCCAGTACAGAACTTCAGGGTTCTCTCCACTGCAGCTGAAGGGGGTACAGACTCTGGACACAATCTGTACCCACCCTAAGAGCCTGAACTGCCAACACCCATCGCATAAATACACACACACACACACACACACACACACACACAATCACCCCTCTATCACCACCAATGAAAGCCAGCACGGACTCAGGACTTTGCCCATCAAGCCAGACAAGCTTGAGAATCCTTCTCAAAGATGCATCCCAACAGAGCCACCACCTCTAAAGCAATAATCTAGGGGAAGTTGGTAGGTGGCCTCCAGGAAAATCAGTGGCATTTCGTTTGTCCACTTTAAGAAAGGGCTAAGGGGTCTAAAGAGATAGTATATGGTAGGGAACTTGTCTTGCATGTGGCAAACCTAGCTTCAATCCTGGGCACACCATATGGTCTCCCATGCCCATAGAGTGACCGTTAAGCTCTGAGCACCTCCAGGTATGCCCCCAAAAAGAGAAGGATATAGGATGGGGATGGAGTGTGGAAGAGGTGAGACACGGAGACACTGGTGGAGAGTATTGGAATATTTTATACACTGTCATTGTCGATACTGTACATCAGAGTGCCTAAAATAAAATTTAAAAATAAAATAAAACAGGCAGATTTTCTGGGGAATTCTATTTGTTTTCTGAAAAGTGAAAGTGGTCCAAGTAAGTTTGGGAGCCTCTGGTCTTGAAGGTCCCTAAAGAAATAATCCAGAGAGGCCGGAGCGATAGCCCAGTGGTAGGGCGTTTGCCTTGCATGCGGCCGACCCATGCCTGCCCGAGTTCGATCCCTGGCATCCCATATGGTCCCCTGAACACTGCCAGGAGTAATTCCTGAGCCAGGAAGGAACCAGAGCCAGGAGGAACCCCTGAGCATCGCTGGGTGTGACCCAAAAAAGCAAAAAAAAGAAAAAAAAGAAATAATCCTGAGAGTCAGACTCTCGTCCTACTGAAGTTCCTTCTGCTGGAAATGAACAACCTGACTATATTCATGAGCAGTTTTCCTGCCCGCAAATTATCTCTCCGCCAATGCCCTCAGTGAGAAATTGCTCACTTTGGCCACCTTGCCCCTCTGACGAGCCCTTTCCCATCATGGGCCAAACGCATCCTCCGACTGGTTTTGGGAAAATGCCTGTAAAGACGCTCTAGAGCAGGTTGTTCTTCACAACAAGCATAAATGAGACACTTGGACACTAGAGCCAATTTTTTCATTCTTTTGTTTAACTCAGTGCTGAAACATCTGAACGTATCAGTCTTAGGAGTCCCAGAGAATCACTGGCAGGATTTCTTTTCCTAATGGGAAGATAGGGTCTGCTTTGGAAAACTGGATGACAGGGGTTTGAAGCCACACAAAATGCCTTCAAAAGTCAGGCTGCAGAGAACACTCAGATATTCGTTTCAGGATTCTAGTAACTTCAAATCTCATTTGTTTTAAATTCTCTCTTTCATCCATACCCCACAATTCTTCCACTCCTATTCTCTTCAGGATGAAGTTTAGTCATGAGAGCCAGTTGGCCCCTGGAACACATTTCTGCTGTCTGGAAACAGGATCACTTGCCAGGATCAAAAAAAAAAAAAGTATTTGCTCTTGCTAACCTCATAAAATACAGAATTCCCATGTCTATCACAGATTCGCTTTTCTAATTCCTATTCCCTTTCCCTGTCATGCTGCTTTTTGTGCTTTGCTGGGTTAGTTGTTGTTTGTGCTTTGTGGGGCTCACACGCACTTGCTTGTGATGTTTCTATAGTTGTGTTTGTCAGGGTCATAAATGACATATACTTCTATGCATGGTGTTTGGACACGTACTCCCAAGGACACACACTTAGTTGTGCTCACACACACACGTTTGCTGAGCGTTGTTCACCTGGCCACTGTGCTCACACGTTTTCAGTTGTATTGCGTACTATGGATGAGATACCTTAGCTGTGAAGCCAGCACACACCTGACTCTGGCATGCCAAAGATCACACTCTCTGCTGTGCACCACAGAAGAAAGAGGGCCACCAGGACTACGCTCGGCATGTGGGCAACAACGGGCTCACACTGCCCCCCACTGGCAAGGCAGGTGCTTTTCCCACTGAACCATCCCCAGCACCCAGTTGTTTTTGCTCTTTTCAGCATTTTGAGAAATTATATTGACCTTAAAGCTCAATACGGCCTTTACTGGGAGGCACCTCCTGAGTACCACTTAGGAGCCTCCCCCAAAATAAAAGGGTTGACCCCAGTTCCATCCCAGCACTGCATATGGTCCCCAAGCAGAGCCAGGAGTAATCCCTCAGCTCCAAAACTAAAACAAAAAGAAAAGAAACAGAAATTACAGTAGAGGACCCAGAAGCTCAAAAATGTAGGCCTCTCCATACCAAATTCTCGTTCCAAACCCCTGCCACATGCATCCGGCCTGCAGGGCTGTCAGAGAACCCTGCCCTGGCTGCTAGCTATGACAGCAAAGCCGTCCCTTAGGCCCATCATTTTTCATGAGGTCTGCTTACTTGCTGATCATAAGGGTTCTTGTCACAACAGGTATGGAGCTCCAAAGTTAACACAGGAGAATTCCAAAGGCATGTCACCTTCAATTTATCAACATTTAGTCCTGATTGCTAAACATTCCTATACTTCATAGAAACAGAAATAAAGCAAAGAGAATGCAGGGTAAGGTGAACATTCTTTTAAAAAAATTTAAGATACAAGGATTTACAAAGTTGTTCATAATAGAGTTGTTCCAGGCAAAAAATATGGAAGACATCTCAAATTGCCATGTCACCCTTGTGCAGTGCAGAGGCCATGCAGAGGGGATATTCTTTAGGAAAAATGTACTTGATACCATTTAAAACTCATGAGACAAAGGCTGATCCTCTATCCTTCCAACTCAGTTATGCAGCAGGAAGGCAGCCGTTGGGGATCACATGCGGCCCCAGGCCTAAGCCGCGTTGTCCAGCACCTCTAATAATCCAGCTATATCCTACCATGGGAAAGCGGGAAATACTGAAAAGAAATGAGAATACAAGCAATTAATGTGGAAAAGGGTGTCCCCTGTGTCATGTTTCACTTTGTCATTTCCACTACAAATTGTTCCAGGTTTGGTTTATTTCACCCCAAAGAAATTTCATCTAAAATTGCTCTTTGGAAAGAGAAAATACATGACATTATGGAGATGATACTTCATAAATATAATATATACATTCCATTCTCCCTATATAACTAAAGGAAAATATTTAGTGCTATGTATAATAAATCTATTCCATATCTTTTCAATAAGTGGAGAGAGAGAATTTTTTTTAATACAAAGGGAAAACTTTGTCATCTTAAGGTGCTGATGTTACATACACAGTCAAGTCCCTTCATTAAGATGACTTCGACCACAGGTAAACGTATGTTAAAAGCTTATTAGAGCTCTGTGGGAATGGCATGAAAGGAGGAAGCACGTACCTTGCATGCAAGAACCGTAGGCTAATCCCTGACCCAGCACAGTCCCCTGAGAATACAAGAGGTGCCCAAACTCTGCCAGGTATAGGTACAAATAAAAACCACTAAAACAAACATACTTTTTAAACAAGAGATGATAAAAGACACTACTTTAGCTTGCCATTATGGTGTCCAACCATAATGGTTTGTTTTGATGACTGTCGTCCAGCTTATGACACATTAGACCAGTCTTCACATCCTGTTCTGTACCACAATCCTCCGACGAAAGGGTCTACTGCTTGCAATTCTGTGCCAACTGTCTTTTAGGATCTGCTCCGCCAATGTGTTCTAGATCTTCAGTATTCACTTCTCTGAAGCCAAATGGAAACTGAATACACTTCAAAGACTTGAACGTTCCTTGATTTTTTTTTTTACAATATTAGCCACCTTTTTTAAGTGTCACCTTTTTTAATTGTCACAAATCAGTTGTGTTGACAGAAATAGCTTTGTGGTCACTAATTTAAACCTTTTCCAAAATATTCAAGCAGCTTTCAATTTCACATCAAATTGGTTTATAAAAACACTCCTATCATTTCATTTAATGATTTAATCCTAATATCCAGGGCTGGAGGTTCAAGGAGGTCGGAAACATCCCATCAGCACCCAGCTGAGAACAGAGGACACAGATCTAGGAGAGCATGGCTGACCGGCAGCTGGAGCCAGGCATGCCACAGGGGGAAAGGATACACTGGCTACAAAACCCCAGCCTGTGAAATGTTTCAGTGTATTCTGCAAAAAGAGCATGTTTTCTTAAACGGATTTTTTGTTTTGTTTTGTTTCTGGGTCACACCTGGCAATGTTCAGGGATTACTCCTGGCTCTGCACTCAGGAATTACTCCTGGCGGTGCTGGCCCAGGTTGGCCACATGCAAAGCAAAAAGCCCTACCCATTGTACTATCACTCTGGCCCCTCTTAAGTGGATTTTTTAAGACAAATGTTCTCATTAAGATTTTAACCTAGATCATTTTAATGTAAATCTTCTCTGCATTGCCTTCCTATCCTCAGGAAATATTCATGCTCATGTCCAAAATAGCTACTGGTTATCAGCATCATTCCAACTAGGGCTCAACTTCACACATTATCTGCCTGGGTTTGTCTTAGATCCAGGACATAAGTGGGTGGGGAGGTAAAGTCACAGGTCACTAGTTTTTTTCTCTATACATCTGGAAGAGCTGAGAAAATGCAAAAGCAAAATCAGAGCATCTGATTAAATATAATCAACTGCCCATGGTCACTCAGTGCCACAGTCCATCAGGAAAGAGAACGGTCAGCTGCTGAACGGCCTCCCAGTCTTGATTAGTTTCCAACAGATTCCAAACCTCCTGACCCCATTCTCCTGCTCCTGAGGTTTGAGTCTGCTACTTGCTGGCCACAGCTACCACTGGACACGTGTAGCCACACCACACTAAACACCAGATAAAGTGAAATTACAGATTCTCCTCCATGCTCAACCACTCCTCACCCACTCCCTGGCTCTCCAACAGAAAAAGGGGAACATCAGTGGTGGGAAATGTGCACTAGTGAAGGGTTTTGGATGTTGGAGCTTTGTATGACTGAAACCCAATCATGAACAATTTTGTAACTGTGTATCTCATGGTGATTCAATTAAAAAAATTAAATTTAAATAAACCAAAAGACAAAATGGGGAGAAAGAGGAGGATACAACAGATTCCTTTCACTCCAGCCAAGCAAAGCACGTTCCAGGTTGAGGCTGGGCCTAAATGGGATGATTTTGGCCTCATTAACCAGAGGCCTAACTCAGGAGAGCATAGTCCACAAAAGCAGTTATTCCAAAGTCAACTTTAGTTCCACTGGACATAAGATAAATTTTAGTTTCTTTCTATAACATTACATACGTGCCTCTACATGGCCCAATGCCAAGGGGAAACCTGCCACAGTATAGACATTCTTTGTATATTGTCTAGTTCGCGATACGTAATTTTTTCAGTGCCATTCAACACGAGACCAGAGGGGAAACCAGTGGGTCCGAGAAACACATGGCTGCAGTAATGACCCAGTGAGCAGAAGCCCTGGGTGGCCAGAGACACATCTTTCTTCTCTATAAACACGAGCAATCTGCACCATGAATCCATGAGCCCTGGCCCCGCTGACCAGGGTTCTCCCTGCCATTCAGATGACCCATCCTGGTACTTCAGATCTCACTTCCCCAGAGTTGCTCTGAAAACACCGAGAGAACTTTCAGGAAAACTGTGTCCGAGAATTCGGATATGGCAGAAGTGAAGTCAATGTTCCGGGAAGTTCTTGCAAAACAAGGACAGTTGTCTGTGGAAGATATAACTACCATGGTGCTGTGTCAATCCGAACATTTGCCCTTAAGATCTCTGACCCTGGAAAAATCGGAGAAAATGCAGCAAATGGCACAGAATACAATTCGTCAATGAGAAATGGCAGAAAAGGAACAGCAAACAACCCACCGATGATGACAGCATTCTGCAGAACACCTTTCTTACCTATTACAGTTGGAAACAATCTATTGTAAAATAATGTGTATATGGAACATTTGTTAATAAAGTTGATAGTATTCTTATAATACAGAAATACCAGACAAGTAAAAATGGTAAATTTGAATACAAATTTTAAAACTTAAAAAAAAATAATTTTATGGCATAGCCACCTCCGTGGGCTGGAAGGTCACCCAACAGAGCCCTGGGAAGAATCTCCACACTCTTCCACTCTCTGCCTCTCCTCCTCTCAACTCCACTCTACCCAACCAGAAGTGAGAATGAGTGAGGGCTTCAAAACTCTGCCCAGAAATCGCTACAAAGCAGCAGTGCGAGAGAGTGGCAGACCCAAGTAGATGGCAGAACAATAAGTACTTTGACTCCCATAAGCAGCATGGGTTAGTCCCCTGCTCCCTCACGGAGACCAGAAGCCCACCTCCCCTCCACAGCATGCACTCACCAATGCAGGCGTGGACCCTCACTGAGACAGCTGTGTCCTCAGGATGATGGAGTGCTTCTTTCCCCGCCTAATGGAGATGAGACAGAACAAACATGGGCATGAGAGAAGTCACAGACGCCCACGTGCCACCCACCCACTTGAAGGTTCTCACACATGCGCCTGAGAGAGCCTGCGGACATTCCAGGACCCAGCTGAAAGAGTAAGATGTCACGGGGCTATATAGAAAATTCAGAAGTCATGAAGTTTGACTCTACTGCATCAATACAGACCTATTATTGCCAAACCTGGTCATCTCACTCCATCTACAGAGTCTGCACATAGCCGTGTTTGACCATGTTGGGAAACTTTTTAAATCTGTGCCCAAGAAGTGAAATCCCTGGAATGTACCAACACAAATCTGCCTAATCACTCCCATGGCTATTTTTACTGGTTTTTTTTTAAATATATATTTATGTATGTGTGCAAAGGGCACGAAGTAGGGTAGTCAAAAAGAGCTGACTGGCTGAGTATCATTTTAAGACTGTATGACTTTGGGGCTGGAGAACAGACAGCAGTAAGGCACGTAAGCCTTGCATGCTGCAGACCTGGATTTATCCTCAGCACTCCATATGGTTCTCCCAAGTTCTCCCAGGAGGAATCCTGAGTGCAAAGCCAGGAGTAAGTTCTGAGCACTGCCAGGAGAGCACTCCACCCACAAAAATAATAAGAAGGCTGACCTTTTCCTTTCAGGAGTTGGGAATGCAACACTTTTTTTTTGGTTTTTTTATAAGCATTTTATTATATCACAGTGATATATACAGTTACAAAGACATTCACACTTGGATTTGGGTCATACAGAGTTCCAGCACCAGTCCCTCCACCAGTGCCCATCTCCCACCACCAACGTCCCCAGTTCCCTCCCCCAGCCCGCCTCCATGGCAGGTTCTTTATTTCTTTCCCTTTCTCTCTCTTTCTCTTTTCCCTCCCTTCCAGATTGCATATTACAGAACATATATTAAAGGGTTGTCATGTATATCTTTTTTGCCTGTATTTAATGCTCAGTTCTAGGTTGGTATTAGTACTTTTGACAATTGTTAGCACACTGTTCCATTTTCTGTCTTACCTAGCCTCTGACTCCCACATGTTTGTGATAATTTCCACCTTTGACAAAACCTCCTGATACATGTTTCACTTGACCTTGGATATTGGTATCATAATATATACATATATATATATTTATGTCATGCAAATGAATGTAGTCATTCTATATCTGTCTCTCCTGGCTAATTTCACTCAACATGATCTTCTCCATGTCCATCCATTTATAGGCAAATTTCAGTAACTTCATTTTCCTAACAGCTGCATGGTATTCCATTGTGTAGATGTACCAAAGCTTCTTTATCCAGTCATCGATTCTCAGGCACTCTGGTTATTTCCAGATTCTGGCTATTGTGAATAATGCTGCTATGAACATAAAAGTAGGGATGGTGTTTCCGCTGCGTATTTTTGGCTTCCCAGGGTATATTCCCAGGAGTTGTATAGCTGGGTCAAATGGGAGTTCAATTTCTAGTCTTTGGAGGAATGTCCATATTGTTTTCCAGAAAGGCTGTACCAGCCAGGGAATGCAAAACATTTTTATATGTTGTTTCTCATCAGGGAAAGCAACTGGTCTCCCCTCTAATTTTTCCTCACTTCGTTTCTTAGAAAGGAGGAGAATGGTCTTTTATCCAGTTCTCCTGCTCAGGCTCATCCCATTTTACACAGAGAACCAACAGCTGTTGGCAGAAGATGAATGCACATTACTAGTTTCCTGGCTACCCGGGCTCTCAGAGACTTTGAGGTTTGGAGAAAAGAAGAAGCTGGTAGACTAAGGGAGGCATCCAACCAGCACGACAGCAGGTCACCTGCTCTGCTCTCAGGTCAAGCTCCCTTCATCACCCACGGACACACACACCTCCCTCCTTCAGCGTCTCGCTGAGATCTTTCTGCCAGAGTTTTTCTGCCTCCTGCCTTTGTGGCTGTGTAGAAGGGAAGATCACACCCTTCACCAGAACACAGAAATCTAGTTATGACTTATCATTACAACTGTATTTTTCACTTTTGAGACAAGAGGTTTTTTTTTTTCCTGTAAACAACTTTCCTTTACAAAAGAAAGAAAACTTAAATGAAAACTGATTTCAAAGTCCCACAGAGGCATGTCGTGATCTCTAGCCTGGTGCTAACTATAGGGAGAGAATCAACATTCTGTCCCTTCAGGCTTTCTTTTTCGCTCTGTGCAAGGCACCAAGCTCTCATGAAATCTCTCTCTCTTTCTCTCTCTCTCTCTCTCTCTCTCTCTCTCTCTCTTTCGTCACACTAGGAATAACACTTCAACTACCTGCATCAAACTATTACACAGCCTCTATGGGCATTACCAGGGAAGGTGTTCTGGGGTGCAGACAGCACCATCCAGGT
This sequence comes from Cryptotis parvus, assembly GCA_021461705.1. Taxonomy (NCBI): domain Eukaryota; kingdom Metazoa; phylum Chordata; class Mammalia; order Eulipotyphla; family Soricidae; genus Cryptotis; species Cryptotis parvus. The sequence goes on from JAJIBD010030732.1 coordinate 84,988, forward strand.
GGAACCTGACTGGAAGCAGGGGCCGGTGAGAACCCTGGGGTGTGGCCAGAGCTTAACTATGAGAAAGAGCAAACTGGAAATCTTTATAGCTAGAAGTTTTCGTAACTTGCATTATGATTAGATATGAGTTGATAATAAGTATCAAATGAAAAGTAAAGTCCATGCTTTGGATAGCCAGAGAGGGAAAGCATGGGAAAACAGTTCAGAATATCTCAAATTCTGGTAAAGTTCAAAAAAGGCCCACTGAGAGCCCTAAATTTCATCTAACAACTGAGAAGTTGCATTTTGAGAAAGTGCCTCTGTTTATTTTCTGCAGAGTTCTCCTGTCCTACGGAGTGCAGCGGGAAGGGGGTGAAAAGCACGCTGGGATTCCAAGCAACTGCAGGAAAGCCTGGAGAGACTTTTTGGGAGAAGCCAGAACAGCCCCGCCCATGAAGGGGGCGCTAGGTTTTCTGTGCTTTAACTCAACACCGGGCAAACAGACTGACTAAGCAAAGTGGAATATGAGATCAAAGGGGGAAATGTCCTTTCAGAACTCACCATTTATAGTTCTTCTACTTTACTATTCTACCTCATTCTCATCTTTTCCTATGAATTAAAATCTTACATTGGAAGTCTCCTTGTGGAATGGGGAGTCTGGAACTATGGAACACACCTGACAGAGAATGAGACCCCAGAACTCCAAAGGGGCTAGCCAAGGTGGTGGACACCGCCAGAGGCCCAAGACTGTTGTTCATCTCCCCTCCCCTCTTTCCAAGATACCTCGCATTCTCCACGCTTTATAGGGCTCTTTATTTTACATCACTTCACTTGTATCACTTGTCTTCCTATTGTTCATTGATTTGCTCGAGCGGGCACCAGTAACATCTACATATGTCCTGTCATGTGCTAGTGTAGCCCAAGGGCATCTGCTTGCTCCAGGAACATGAAGAGCCTCAAACCATTCCTTCAGGTCATGGGAATGAGGTCTATAATTGTGACTGGTTTTGGCATATCAAATACGACCGGGTAGCTATACACATATATTTTTATAAAACATACCCCCACCACCCATCAGACCACTACCCTTGCTCCCCACTCTGTATCCTCAGTTCTGCTATCATTGTTCCACTGGTTTATTTTATTTTTATTTTGTCCATTTATCTGCCTTGTTTCCTTATGTTGCACAAAGAGATGAGATCATTCAATATTGGTCTTTATCCTTCTGATTTATTTTGCTCACATATCACATATATATGCGTGCCACATCATCTTGGTCCAATCATCTATTGATGACCCCTATTTAGCTATAAGTTCTGTTGTACCAAACATAGCAGGCATTTCATTCTGAGTTCATGATTTTATATTCTTCCTATAACTCACCGGAATGGACTTGATGAATTACATGGTAGTTCTATCTTTTAGTTTTTTGAGTACACTTTATATTCTTTTCCAAAATGGTTATACCAGTTTACATTTTCATCAGTAATGTATAATAGTTCCACTTGCTACAAAACCCACCCAATATCTGCTATTAACTAGTCTTTTTGATGTAGGCCATTCTCACATGTGTGAGATGATATCATTACGATTTTGATGTGCATTTCCCTAAAGCTAAGTGATAACCATTTTTATGTGCCTGTTGACCATCTGTGTGTTCTTTTTGGAGAAAGGTCTACTCAGATCATCTGCCCATTTTTTAATTGGGTTGTTGATTCTTTTGCTGTTGAGTTCCAATTGTATATAAAACAGATATGTATATAATTTAGCTATTAACTCATTGCTGGACTATGTACACAAATATCTTCTCTGATTTATAATGTTGTATTTTCATTCTGCTGATATATTTATTTCATTGTGAAAACACTTTTTAGTTTACTGCAGTCTCACATATTTATTTTTACTTTATATACCCTTTCAATTTGGATTGAGTCTACAGAGAGTTATGACACTAATAGAACAGGACCTATCCTCTATGTTTTATTAACATATTTTTCTCAAGTTCCCATTGAACATTCTTAATGATAGATCTTTCCAGATACAAAAGAAATTCTAACAAACTTTTGATGATTTAAATAATTTAGCAGAAATGGTCATGTTTTCAGACTTCTACCACCTTCTAAGACTGAACCAGACAAGAATAGAAAAATTTCAACAGTACAATCACATAAGTTCAGAAATCAAAACATCAATTAGAAGTCTTCCTAACAACAAAAGCCCATTATCATACAGATTCACCCAGTGAACTTTATGAAATTTTCAAGGATCTAATACCTACCTGCTCAAACTCTTCCAAATAATCAGAGAGAGGGATATTTCCAAACACATTCCATGAGGTTAATCCCAAACCAGAAAAAGATAGCATATATACACATGATAAATCTGAAGAGTATAGGGACAAAAGTCTTGACAAACTGAATCCAACCAGATATCAAGAGAATCATTTATTAGGACCAAGTGAGATCCATGCCAGGAATCCAAGGATGGTTCACCACAAGTGTGATACATCACCACCAAGTATGATACACCACAACAACAAAAAGACCAGAACAAAATTATAACAATGGTTACTGAAAGAGCAGTTTTTAAATTCAATATGCATTTGTGTAATTTTTTTAAGTTCAAGAAATTGGAAATAAAAAGGAAAATGCCTCTGATTAGTCAAACTCAAAATAATAAAATCAAAGCATCTTAATGGTGAAAACTTTTCTCTTAAAATCTGGAACTAGATGAGGATGTTCACACTCACCACTAACTTTTTTGGAGGAAGGGACATACCTTGTGGTTCTCAGAAATTACTCCTGGTTCTGTGCTCAGGGACCTCTCAAGGGCCTCGGAGGACCCCATGGTATACTAGGGATCGAACCCAGATCAGGCTCATGCAAAGAAAGCACTTTACCCTCTGTACTATAATTCTAGCTCCTCCCTCATCATGACTTTTTTTTTTTTTTTTTGCTTTTTTGGGTCCACCCAGCGATGCTCAGGGGTAAGTCCTGGCTCTGCACTCAGGATCTACTGGCGGTGCTTGGGGACCATATGGGATGCTGGGGATTGAATCTAGGTCGGCTGCATGCAAGGCAAATGCCCTACCCACTGGACTATCACTCCAGCCCCTCTCATCATGACTTTTAAACATTGTTTTGGAAGTCCTAACTGGAGAAAGCAGGCAAGAAAAACATTTCAAAGTAAACAAAATTGGGGGGGAAAACTATTACTTTTGTGGATGATATGATAATGTATTTCTTAAAAACCAAGGACTCTACAAAAAAAAACCTACTAGAATTAATGAGGTTAGAAGTGTCAGAAAACTAAATCAGTGTACATTAATCTGATACATTTCTATATGAAATTGACTTTAAAGAAAGAGAAAAAAATAAATATGACAACCCATTTATAACTGCATCAAGAAAGATGAAATGCCTTAGAACAAACCTAACAATTAGGTGGAAGACCTACATACTGAAAACTCTAGGTCATTACCAAAAGAAATAGGAAACAAAGAAATGGAAATACATTCCATGTTCATGGATCAGTAGGCAAGGACCTTATCTACTACTTCTCTGGTCCCATTATGGTATATCTATTAAATGGAACACAACTTTTTTTTTTATATTTTATTATACCACCGTGAGATATAGAGTTACAAAGAAGTTCATGGTTGGGCTTCGGTCTTACAGTGTTCCAGCACCCATCCCTCCACCAGTGCCCATTTCCCACCACCATGTCCCCAATTCCCTCCCCTTCCCCCTAGCCTGCCTCTATGGCAGGTTCTTTATCTCTTTTCTCTCTTTCTCTTTTTTCTCTCTTTCTCTCTTCCTTCTCTTACACACTGTGGATTACAATTCATACATTTAGAGGCTATCATATGTATCTTTTTGCCTGTATTCAATGCTCAGTTCCAGGCTGGTATTATCACTTTCGACAATTATTAGCACACGGAACACAACTCTTTTATTAACACAAAACTGGAACAAAAAATGGATGAACTCAATGTGATTGTGTTAAGTTGAAAGAAGGAAGTAAATGATAATTATCAGATGGTTTTTCTGTATGTGGAATATGAATTACTAAAGTAAATGAGCTAGTAAAAAGCAACAAAACTCCTATACTTGCTGATAATTATTACAATTGCCAGGTAAGGCATAGAATATATAAGAAGAGCCTTGTTGGTATTGGGATGGCTCTGGATCCTTGGTGGTGGGACTTTAAACACACATGAAAGTTTGTATATAAGCCCCCCATCAAAAACTTAAGGTGCAGTTATCTAAGAAATTATCAGCAAACCAAATTACATGGTATATGAAAATACTACAACAGACCCATCTAAGGTTCATCCTAAGAATTCAAGATTACAGGTAATCCAATGTTTTACTTATATGCTGAACATGAAAATATATATGTGACCCATCATAAAGTCCCCTTAAACTAGATAGCTTCTCTTTCCTTAACACTGTAATTTTTTCCATTTCGTTAATATTGGCATATTTGAGACATGTTAGATTAGGGGCAGGGCTCCCCAGGCAGTGCTTGGGAGACCAAGATACCTCCCACCCACCCTCCCAACCCAACAGTCAATTTCAACCAATTGCACTTTCAGTTCAATACAAGACACCACTCAGGCAAGACCTGCAATGTCCAGGATACCCAAGCTACACGCAGCGGTGCTCATGGGACCATGTGATGCCAAGAATTGAGCCCAGATGGTAACTGCTAGCAGCTATACTACCTTCCAGGTTGAGAACACTTAATTGTTTTTAAGTATTTCTGTTCTAGAGGGCTCTCTCATTGGTTGATTTTTAAGTAGTCCTATATAATATATAACACAGCCCTCTCTTATTGATTAAGGGCATAATCATCATCTGTTTAAAAATAATTGTATCCACACTCTTAAAAGAAAATACGCCTATCTTTTGTTTTATGACTAAAATATTGTCACAAAAATTAAATAGCATGAGTAGACTTCCCCCCCCTACACCATGGTATACTAGTCCATTTGAGTTCAGAAAGCCGTCAGGAGGTTATTAACCTTCCTGGAATGCTTGCTGAGAGCCAGAGGAGGTTCTTTTACACTTTATACTGGTTGAGGCTTTGAAACATTCCTCTGAGGTAGGCAACATTGTTGCCATTCTAAAAATGAGATAATTCCTTTTGACTTCATCCTGATTATCTCTTGTTGTCTGTTCTGAATTTGTATGGAATAATAAATCCCCACGGATAGTTAAAGCAATCCTTGGGAAAAAGAAGATGGGAGGCATCACCTTTTCCAACTTCAAATTGTACTACAAAGCGGTAGTAGTTAAAACAGCATGGTATTGGAATAAAAAGAGACCTGTAGACCTATGGAATAGAGTTGAGTATCCTGACACCCATCCTCAAACACATGATCATTTACTCTTTGATAAAGGAGCAAACAGTATGAAATGGATCAAGGAAAGTCTCTTTAACAAGTGGTGCTGGGGAAACTGGGCAGCTACATGTTAAAAAAATGAATTTAGACCTCTCTCTATCACCATGCACAAAATTCAGATCAAAATGGATTAAATATCTCAATATCAGACCAGAATCCATGAAGTATGTCAAATAAAAGATAGGAAAAACCCTCCATGACATTGACTCCATGACATTGAAGCTAAAGGTATCTGCAAAGATGAAACACCACTAACAAAGTAATTGTAAGCAAAGATAAATATATGGGACTACATGAAACTAAAAGCTTCTTCACCTCAAAAGAAACAATGACCAAGATACAAAGAGAGTCCAAAGAATAGGAAACAATATTCACCCAACACCCATCTGATAAGGGGTTATATCAGGAACTGGTAGAACTTTACAAGAAGAAAACAGCCAACCCCATCAAAAAATGGGGAGAAGAAATGAACAGAAACTTCGACAAGAAAGAAATTAGAATGGGACCGGAGCGATAGTCCAGCGGGTAGAGCATTTGCCTTGCAATTAGCCAACCCGATTCAATCCTCGGCATCCCACATGGTCCCCTGAGTACCGCCAGGAGTTATTCCTGAGCAAAGAGCCAGAAGTAACCCCTGAGCATCGCCAGGTGTGACAAGGAAGGAAGGAAGGAAGGAAGGAAGGAAGGAAGGAAGGAAGGAAGGAAGGAAGGAAGGAAGGAAGGAAGGAAGGAAGGAAGGAAGGAAGGAAGGAAGGAAGGAAGGAAGGAAGGAAGGAAGGAAGGAAGGAAGGAAGGAAGGAAGGAAGGAAGGAAGGAAGGAAGGAAGGAAGGAAGGAAGGAAGGAAGGAAGGAAGGAAGGAAGGAAGGAAGGAAGGGAGAGAAAGAGAGAAAGAGAGAAAGAGAGAAAGAGAGAAAGAGAGAAAAGAGAGAAAGAGAGAAAGAGAGAAAGAGAGAAAGAAAGAAAGAAAGAAAGAAAGAAAGAAAAAGAAAGAAAGAAAAGAAAGAAAGAAAGAAAAGAAAGAAAGAAAGAAAGAAAGAAAGAAAGAAAGAAAGAAAGAAAGAAAGAAAGAAAGAAAGAAGAAAGAAAGAAAGAAAGAAAGAAAGAAAGAAAGAAAGAAAGAAAGAAAGAAAGAAAGAAAGAAAGAAAGAAAGATAGAGGAATTAGAATGGCCAAAAGGCGTATGAAAAAATGCTCATCCTCATTGGTCATCAGAGAGATGCAAATCAAAACAACAATGAGATATCATCTCACACTACAGAGACTGGCATATATCCAAAAGAGCAAGAGCAACAAGTGCTGGCGTGGATACGGGGAGAAAGGAACTCTCATCCATTGTTGGTGGGAATGTAGACTGGTACATCCTTTTTGGAAAACAATATGGACATTCCTCCAAAGACTAGAGATTGAGCTCCCTTTTGACTCAGCCATACCATTTCTGGGAATATACCCTGTGAGGCAAAAAACACACAGTGGAAACACCATCTACCCTTCTATGTTCATAGCAGCACTATTCACTATAGCCAGAATCTGAAAACAACCAGAGTGCCCGAGAACTGATGACTGGATAAATAAACCATGGTACATCTACACAATAGAATACTATGCAGCTGTTAGGAAAAAATGAAGTTATAAAATTTGCCTATAAATGGATGGACATGGAGAGGATCATATTGAATGAAACTGGCCAGAGGGCAAAAGGACAGATATTGAATACTGCATTTATTTGTGGGATATAAAAAATATAGCATGATACCAATATCCAAGGTCAGACAAAACATGAATCAGGAGGTCTTGTCAGTGGGTAGAATCTAGAATCTACTGCAAATGTGTGGGATTCCGATGTTAGGTAATCCAGAGAAAGGAACACTGTACTAATAATTATTGCACATGATAATACCAGTGTAGAACTGAGCTTTGAACGTAGGCAAAAGGATGTACATAATCTCTAAATGTATGTATTGCAAGCCACAATATGTGGTGTGTGTGTGTGTGAGAGAGAGAGAGAGAGAGAGAGAGAGAGAGAGAAGTGAAAAGTGCCTGCCATAGAGCAGGCTGGGGGGGGGGGGAAATCAGGGCACACTGGTGGTGGGAGATGGGCACTGGTGGAGGGATGCGTGCTGGAACACTGTATGTCTGAAACCCAAATATGAACACTTTTGTAATGATATATCTCATGGTGGTATAATAAAAAATTTTAAAAATAAATAAATAAAAATAAAATGAGGACATTGAGGCCCAGAAGGATTAGGCAAAGAAGCTGGAGTCACAAAGTCAGAGCCAGGCTGATCCCAGAGCTGGCCAGCACCCCCTCTCCCTGCCTCCAGGACGGGAGGGTGTTCATTCTCTCCTTCATTCCACATGTCTTCTCTGGAGCCAACTGTGTGTGGACACACAAAGTCCTTGCTGCTTCAACAACAGAAATGCCTCCTGCCAGTCTGACCTACAGATTTTGGTCTCAAGACCACAACATCAATTTATGCCTGAATTTCCCATCTCCTGGCGCACTGGACAGATGTTTATCCTGCCAGATCCTGTACTGCACGAGCCAATTACTTGAAATGAGAATCTCTAGAGAGATAAAATAGATTGGACAGATGAGCCTGGCTAGAGGAAGACAGAGACAGCACATATTGGTTCTGTTTTCCCTACAACGAACTTCAGTCACTGCTCTCATGGTGGTCGCACACTCCAAAAAGTGAACTGCGTGAGGGTCTGCCCCTACAGAACCATGCTCTGACTTTAGGGGGCTTCTCTCCCTGATGTTGGCATGCCGCTTCCACTGCAGAACCCCACTCCAAGCCCTTTTTCTACAGCAGGGAGAGAAGAGAATGCCTGGAATACTAAATCCAGTGGCCCTGAAGGCAAGGGCAGTTTTCTTAGACCTGCAGCTCCCCAGGGAGACTCAGATTCCATTCCTATCAGCACAGCCACTGCCAGGGAAATGTCACCACCTTGGAGCCCGGCCATAGCCCATCTTCTGTCCCCACCCGTACCGCTGCTGCCCAGGTAACCAGAGGACGATCTAAAACAGATGTGTGGTTCCAGGAGACTCCAGGCCATGCTCACATGCCAGGGACATGCTGATCCTGCCATTTAGAGGACTCTGCAAAGTCTTGGGTTCTCCAAACACAGGAGTTTCTCCGATAATAATGTCCCTAGTCTTGGGAGAGCCTTTGGTCGACATCTGGTTGACCCAAGAGTCTCACAGAAAGAAACTGGTGTGTCTGGTTCTGTCCCTCTTTGTCTTTCAAAAGAGTATTGTTTACAAGGATCTCAAAGATTTATTTTCTGTGATGACAACAAAAACAAGGGTTTCCATGATTTTTTATTGGGTGGCACAGAGTCTAAGATTTTTTTTCTTGCAACCAACAACAAAGTCAATGCCCCAAGTAGTCAACCACTGACATTAGTGCTCAATTATGATTTCAGCAGAGTAGAAAACGGATGTTGGACATGCAAGGGAGCAGAGACGAAGGCCCAGTTAGCAGCTGACCTAAGAAAAAGCTAAGTTTCTGGAGTCTGTGACTCAGCAGGGCTCTGCCTGAGGGGGAAAGAACTGAGGGAAGATTTGAACCCATCATTGGCTAATTAAAGTCTATGACTAAGCTGAACAGTCTCGGGAACTCGAACTCCGAGACAGCAGCTGGACAGGGAGTTCTGCTCTGCCCTCGCAGACAGAAGAGGTGAAAAGCAGATTCCGAAACCAGCTGCGGGATCGGGAACCCATTCCTGAGCCCTGGCTTCTCTGAATAAATAGGATAACATGGGGCCTTTCATGCCATAGTTAGGAAACAACTGCCTGATTCAAGGTCAGAAAGAATCACTCATATTCTCTTCTAAGAGTGTTGAGTTCCCCACCTCCAAGCCCCCAGGTTTATTTCTCCTAATGGGAAATACAACTTTGCTTAACTCATCTGAAACTTCTAGCAGCTGTGCAATCCTGCAGCTTCCGGGCAGCCCACCTCCTCTCCCTCAGTCCAGCTCCACTGACTCCACCCAGGGCCGTCCTGCCTCCCCTCTCCCAAGGAGCTTGCATGCCCTCTCTCAGTAAGGTAAATCTGTGGCAGGGTGGTCCTGGCCTTTTCTGTGAAATGTTCCCGCCTTCCTAAGGCAGACACTAATACTTCTTACCCAATACCCATGTTCCCCTTTTGATTATAGAGAAACCCAGTTTTCCTTAAGGTGATGGGACTAGTACCCACTCAAAACTAATCGTGATGTAGGAGGACTGGAGAGAAGACTCAGGAACTGAGCACGTACTCTGCATGCAGGAGGCCCAGGTCTGATGATCACTATTACGTGTCGCACCCCCCAAGTTCTACCAGGAGCAAACCCAAACACAGAGCCAGGAGTGCTCCCCACATACTGCTGACTGTGGTTCAATTTTTTTTAATTTAATTTAAAAAAAAACTAAGTTCTTCTGCCTCCTTAGTCATCAAGGAAGGGAACTACCAGCGGAGTCTGTAAAAAGGCTCTTTATTATTTCGTTATTAGTTTTTTAACTGAGATTCTGTGGTTTACAATGTTATTACTGATTTTCACGCACGTAATTCCAGCTCCACACCTATCCCCAGTGTCGCCCCCACCCCAGGAAAGAAAGGCTTTTTTAAAAGAGGCAAAGCCAGAAGCCAGGCATGTAGCTCAGTGGTAAAGCACTTGCTGTGCTTGTGTGAGATCCTGGGTTCAAACCCAGCACCACTAAATAAATACACAAAAGGGCAGTACCAGCAGACTCCAAAATTCTTCTTGCTTCTCACCCACTCTACCCATAGTAATAGAGCCAGAGATTCAACTGGACACAAGTCTGTTTGTTCACAAGCTCAAATATGTGGTATGGCCATGAACCCAAGTTCTGGCCAGTGGTATCTGAATTGGCAAGGAATAGTCACACACTCTCTCTGTCCACTTCCTGCCCCTGGTGACCAAGACACCAAAGAGACGGTAACAACTAAGGAATGGTCACCTTCACAGAATCCCTTGGGAGACTTTAAAAGAACCCAGGCCTGTCTACCTCCCCCCCACCTCAGCTCCCTCCTCAAAGGCCTGGAGGACCCACCGAGAACTGTTGCTGGGGCTCTCAGCCAGGCACCAGGTATTGAGGTGCAGGGCGGAGTCTCTGCCTGCCCGCTCTGTGCTAGACTGATGGGGCGTCTTCGGGTGGGGGCAGGATTTTGCTCCTTGGCCTGTCCTCCACGAGGCTCCCATAAGTCAGAAAGCTTCATGCAACACAACCACAGTCATCCTCTGGTCCGGACTCCTCAGCTGGACACAGCCCGATCCCCATGGCTTGCAGACACCCGCACGATATCTCAAAACCTGGTATACCACAAACATTAAGGAGTCAGAGGCTTGGTAAGACAGAGAAGGGAACAGTGTGCTGATAATCATTGAAAATTACAATACTATCAGAGAACTGAGCATTGAATATAGGCAATAAGATACACATGATAACTTCTAAATATATGTATTATAATCCACAATGTGTAAGAAAGGGAAGCACAAAAGAGAGAGAGGAAGAGAGAGAGACGGGAGAGAGATGGGGAGAGAGAGAGACAGAGAGACAGAGAGAGACAGAGACAGAGAAAGGAGATAAAGAACATACAATCGAGGCAAGCTGGGGGAAGGGGAGTGAAGTGAAGACATTGGTGGTGGGAAATGGGCACAGGTGGAGGGATGGGTGCTGGAACACTGTATGACCGAAACTCAAACACGAACATCTTGTAATTGTATATCTCATGGTGGTATAATAAAATATTTTAAAAAATTAAAATAAAAGAATAAAAGAACCCAGGCCTGTTGGATGACAGATCTAGCTAATCTGGGAGCTCTGTTGTTTTGCCCACTCACAGCTTAATCTATTTAAGTCAAGGTTCATTCTAATGAGACCTCTCTTCTATGTAAACACTGCTAGAGGGTGTGGCAGTTACATAAGTCACCTTGATTGAATAACTTCTGACTTACACATCTACTAAGACTTCTATGTTTTCTAGACTGGGCACAGCTCCTTTTTATACCCACTGCACCCAACATGGGACAGTTAGAATTTACCAGTAGACTACCACCCTGGCTACGCTGAGACTATAGGAAGACTATAGGAAGGATCATACTAGTTTGCTCTAAGCAGGCGAGAGTGACCCTTTCAGTACAGAAGAACAAGATACTCAGAATCACCCTGGTGCAGATAATAATAAGGACCTTGTGGGTACCATCTAGATTACATGAAGCTCATGAAGTTAGGATGTATTACTTTATATCAGCCCTCTCTCTCTCTCTCTCTCCAGTGTTTTACATAAGAGATAATCTCAGGATTAGTCCTTTGTTTATACCTGTAATAGGGTGTGGCACCACCCTTCTACACTCTGTTTAGGGTTCTTTGCTGACAAGACCCTCCCTGGATTACTTTGGTGTAAATAAGGGGACTGACTTGAGGCCCCTTCGGCTTTTGGCTCCCTCAGCTTTCAGCTTTTGGCTCCTGTGGCTTTTGGCTCCTCGGCTTTTTGCTTTTGGCTTTTGGCTTTTGCTCTTTGGCCTTTTGCTCCTTCTTCTGGGTAGGACTCAGCTCAGGTGAGATCCTCTCTCTTTGGTGGGAGACTTAGGCTCTTTTGTATGGTCTAAGTTCGGACCAGAGTTAGAGTCTGTTCATTATATTGGAGTGCTGTAGAAGAGCTTTTGTACTATTAAAAGCCTTTTGGGGACTGGACTGGACTTGTGAGTTTTCATCTGTTCCCCGGCGCCCTAGGAGGTAGAAGAGAACTTCTGTCCTGACACTGTCGGGGACCCCAGCGGCATCCCGACACAGGCCCACCCCCAGCCCTGACTTCGCTGGTTTGGGGCTGTGTGATGCAGAGTTGTTCAGCTTTCCAGGTGGCTGTAATAGTGTACGATTCTGCACTGAGGTTCCTAACTAAGTATCCAAGCACCTGGGGCACTTCCTTTAGTCACCCTCCAACATCCTCAAGCAGGCACCTAAGATCTACCACTCCAAGCAGCTTTCTCCTATCTGGCCCATGGCTGGTAAAAGAGGAAGGGTGATGTTCTGGGACTATCCCCACACAAATCACCCCAACACAACAGAAACGTTTTGTTTGCTTTAATTTGGAGGGCCACACTTGGAGGTGCTCTGGTGTCCACATGACACCAGGCTTCCCAACATGCAAAGCCTATACCCAAGCTCTTTGAGCCCACCTTGGCATGGCCACGGTCAAGCCACGGCTGGGTCTGAGCTAGTAACAATTCAGCGGCTTCCAGGCTGGGTTCTGTGCACCCTGCAATTTGTTCACTTCCTTGGCCTGGAAAGCAAGGAGAGGCCTGGCTCTATTGTGCTTGCATCATTATTTCCGTATTGCCTTATTCTTTCACTTCTAAAGGTCTTTCTTCTCCTCTGTGATAAACTATAGTGTGAGTGATTATTTTACACAAGGAGCAGGTTCATTTTCAGTGCAGGCATACATGAGGAGGGGCAACAGAGAAGAACAAAGAAACTCCTCTAGCAAAAGAGAGAAAGAAACGAATAACCTGGCTGAGAACACACTGCACCAAAAACACACCACTTTTCCACCCAGGCTGCCACACATCTTCACTGAACACAGTATCAGCAGATATTTTGCTCTCATTTGTACAAAGAAATCGAGGGAAAACGTGGCATTTCACTTGCCCTTTTCATGCCTCAAAAGGGCAATTCTTAACTAGGACAAAATTATATCTTTTAAGTCCCACTCGTGCGAGACACGAGTTCTTGGCACATGGATTTGCCAAATGCCACTCAGCCTGGAGAGGGCCTGGGAGGGGAGCTCAGCCTGAGCACGGGGCCAGACACACCCCACCTGCGGGGGAAGTCTGCTGGTCGCTCCTATGTCAGCTCCCAGGGCTTTGCTATGTGCTTCCCACATGCTCCATGGCGGCAAGAGATCTGGGGACTTTAGGGTTGACTGAGCACCAACCCGGGACGTCAGCTAGGACGAGCTAGGTATCTTCGCCAGAGTTCAGGAAAGGGACTCTCATACTCTTCTGCTTAAAGAGAACTATCCTGAGCGAGCACATCACCACAAAGACTAATGCCAGGACATAAACCCCACCCAGGGTAACTGGGAACACACCTGCCAACGTGCAGGGACCCACCATCACTTGGCCACTTTTCCTGTCTGCAGGGAAGGCAAGCCGTACCTTCTCTTCTTGCAAGAATCTTTTTCCTCAAGAGCTTGTGTGGGAATGTGGTTGAGGCGTCCCACAGCAGATGCAGGGATGCCAGGTGATGATTCTTAGAATAAAGTGAAATGGAAGCCCCACAAGCTGTCCTTGCTTCTTGGGCACAGCAGTGGGGAATACCCAACAGTATATGGACGCAGGAGTTACCAATATAAGCTGTGGGGTCAGTAGTGGCAGACAATTGTAACAAAAATGTCTTGCCTGGAGCCACCTAACTTGGCAGCTGGATGCTTGTTCCAACTGTAATCAGTATTTTTAGCCTGGGCCTGATAATGCTTTTGCATGGACCAACCTGTCACCAAGGAGCAAGTGAACATCCTAAGTAGAAACTGAAAGGTTTTACCCAGAAGGTCCTGGGATTGGGAGAACAGAATAGAGAAGGGGCCACACTTGTGTTCAAACCTTGCTCCCTCATCTACTGGTTTTGTCAGCCAGGCTATGAAATTTGACTCCTGATGTACCCATTGTAGGTCATCAAAATCAGAGCCAATGAAACCCAGTCATGTCAAGGGTAAGATAATGAACTATTAATAAGGTGTGCAGCATAATGCTCTTATTTCCTTCCCCACTCTCAACTCCTGACATATTATAATATATATTCAGACTTTTTTTAAGCTGCCAGTCTTTCAAATTTTGGTATGAAAAAATAATCAAATAGGACACAGTCTTCAAATATGACCCCATTTTTAGCATAACTACACTTTTCAAGTGGACACCCCCCATGATCTATTTAACCAATGAATCATCAAATCATCCAGTTAGGCTCTCCCCAGCCTGAATTCAACAGCTTATATGTATAAAAGGGCTTCATTCAAATACTGGGTAGATACTACAGTAAGGAACATCTTCCCAAGTCTATCAAACTAAAATGTTAACTTTAAAATAATCACAAGTGGGGTCATAGTAATAGCACAGGGGATAGGGTGTTTGCCTTGCATGAGGCAGACCGGGTTCGATCCCCAGCATCCTATATGGTCCACCAAGCACTGTCAGGAGTAATTCCTGAGTACAGAGCCAGGAGTAACCACCTGAGCGTTGCTGGGTGTGACCCAAAACAGAAAAAATAATAATAATAATAATAATAATAATAATAAAATAATCACGAGTAGACTGTGATGTAATCATTATGACACCCCGTGTATGAATATAGCTTTGAGAGTCTCTTCCCACACACAACTGGTGTGGCTCTTGGAGACCCCAGGTGACAAGACGGTCATCCTCAGAAACCTTGCTATTTTCTACCAAGTCTCTGGTCTTCTTAGGGCTCACAGCCCTGACATTTGAGAGGCCATTCTGGGATCCTGGCATCCACCCAGCCACCAAAATTCACAAAATGCCTGTCATGTTGAGAAAATGCAACACGCCTGAAATTCAGACAGCCCCAGTCTGACTACAAGGGATTTTAGCCAAGAAGAAGAGGGACAATGAAGGCAATGAAAACCATAATGGTGATTTCCGTTTGACCAAAGGGAGCCAAGTCATTAACTCCATTATTAGTGCAGTCAGGTAGAAATTGGCATTAAGAAGATCTCCATTTAATCCACCACAAGTGTGTGGGGGGGGGGGGACCTGAAGTTAGGTAAGAGAGAAAAGGGATCAGTCTACCAATAACAGCTGGAAATGGTAAGGCTAAACTACAACTGAGCATTGAAAGCAGATAAAGGGATATGCATGATAACCCTTCAATTTCTGTATTGCAAAGCACAATGCACAAAAAGGGAGAGGGGAGAGAGAGAGAGAGAGAGAGAGAGAGAGAGAGAGAGAGAGAGATGTCTGCCATAGAGGCAAACTGAGGATATCGGTGGTGGGAATGTGCACTGGGATGGGTGCTGCAATGTTGGATGACTGAAACCCAATCATGAACAGCTTTGTAACTGTTTTATCTCACGGTGATATAATGAAAACAACTTAAATCTCTATTTAAGGGAACACTGGTGGTGGGAAGTGTACACCAGTGAAGGGACAGGTGTTGGAACATGACGTGACTGAAACCAATCATGAGCAACTAAGCTGTGACTGTGCATTTCACCATGCTTCAACAAAAGAAACAAAAAAGATCTCCATTATCCCCGTTTGGGGAACAGTTCATGAAAAATTGGTATAGCTAGATAGCATTCATCTAAGATATTTTAACTCAGCAAGGTAGCTTCAAACAATCTTGGGGTCTGGGGAGTGGGGAGCCTGAACACCAGGTTAAAACAGTTGAGCATTATTTGGGAAACAACAGGGAGCCTTTGAAGCCTTCTTACATGTGTAAGAAGTAGAGTGAGAAATTTCAGCATACTTGGTAAAAGATGACTGAGGGACAGGATGAGAGCTAGGAGGGCACCTACCTTCAACAGTGTAATAAATATAGGAATGGCAGGTCGTACAAGTGCCTCCTACAGAGATCTCACTTTTCTGTATCCAGCTCTGACTTCCACACATATTGTTTTCATCACACTCACAGAAATTCTACGTTTTAAGCAATTCTAGATGTAGACTAAGTCACTTGATTTCAGTTAGTACCATCAGTAATGTATTTCCCTACCATTAGGAATCCAAAAGATAACATTGCATTAAAATTATGTATCAGAAGACACAATTCCGAGTTAAGTTAGCATAAGAATAGTGGACACAGGTCCAGGGGGCGGGGGGGGGGGTAAGGGGGCAGCTCGGGCCCTGGGTTTGATTCCAGCACCAAAATGTTTCAAATAGTTGCAACTCAGTAAAAGTTGGAAATTAATTTTATTTTGATGATTAGTATCTTAACAAAAACTTAGTAAGTAAATACCACAATGCTCAGACTAGACCATAAATTGCTCTCCCCATGTAACCTCAAAAACAAAAGTCATTTAGGGACTAGAGAGATGGTACTGCAAATACAGTGCTTGCCTTGCACACAGCCAACCCTGGTTCAATCCCCTGTATCACATATGATCCCCTGAACTCTGCCAAACTAATACCTGAGCACAGATCAGGAGTAAGCCCTGAGTATTGCTTGGTGTGCCCCATTCCCAAAATTAAATAAGCTTTTGTCACCTATTCAGTGTTGTAGATGATAGTATAATAGTTAAGAAACACAACTTGCATGCAATTCACTCTGGCTCAATGCCTGGTACCACATGTTCTCCCAAGCATTGTCAGGTACAGCCCAGGAAGGCCCAAATGTTGCCAAGGTAACCCAAGTAATCCCCGGCACTGTGGGGCTATATCCTCAGACCTTCACATTGACCAGCTAGTGTTGTGTATCATTGGGTGAAATCCCCAAGCCTCCATAGTGCCATTGAGGATTTCCCACCCTGCAACACACACACACACACACACACACACACACACACACACACACTCACTCACTCACTCACTCACTTACACATACTCATTCTACAGGGTTTGTGATGTAACTGATGAATCACTTGCAGTTCCCTTCTGTGTGTGCAATGTTGAACCAAGAAAAGGTCCAAGTTAAGTGGAGTTTTCCAAACTGTTTTCAGTACTCAGTGTATACCCAATCCTGCTAGATGGGAATAACTGTCACTCTTACCCAGCATCATCCTGGAAGCCTTCGAACTCGTCCGCTGCTCTGCTAGGGTGGCCTCCAAGTCCAGGTAGGTGCCGTTGTGGGAGAGCTGCAGTGTGCAGTCGTCCAGCTGCAAGAGAGAGAGTTGGTCAGTCAGTTGCTCCAGGATTGAGGCCCTGCATAGAAAAGTCACCGCACGCCTCCCTCATGTGTTTCTAAATAAAACATTATTCCCAAGTACACAGCACTGGGAGAGGTTGCGTGCTCGCACAAATAGCTTAGGAGGAAAATGCAAACTGAGCATGCAGGAAAGAATCCCCCAGTAGGAGAGCTGGAATGGGGTAGAAGAAGGACCTTTGGGGCTCCCAGGGCCACTTTCTATTCAGAGGGGTTCAGGAGAGGGGAAACCAAGACCCAATGCCAACGTGTCCAGAAAGAGCCCCCAGCAGGAGAAGGCAAATTTTGATAAAGAAAACAAAAGCTCTTTCCTTCAGTTCTATGACAATCCTGCTTATTCAGATTCAATGGCCATACCAGACAATGACAGAGCAGCTCAATACATCTTCAAAATATAGTTTATTATGCTTTAGTAACATGGCTAGAATAGCGTTAACATTTACGGTTTGGGCGTACAAAGTGACTGCATTTTCGCCATCACCGAGACAGCTGGGCTTCACCACTGCCCATGTCCTCTAGTCCTCCTCAAGTCTCTGCTCCTCCTTCAAGACTCAGAAACCCGACTTTTGTAATCCAAGGTCAAGGGTTCACATTGTCCCATACTGTCTATTCCCTTGTTTTGTTTTCTTTGTCTCTACATTCCACAGGTGAGTGAGATCACCTATTATGTATACAATAAAATTTGGGGAGTCATACCCAGCAGTGCTCCTGCTAACTCCTGGCTCTGTGCTCAGAGATCACTCCTGGTAGTGCTGGAAGAACCTTATGGGATGCCTGGGTCAGCTTCCTGCAAGGCAAGTACCCTACCCTGTTCTCTCTCCAGCCCCTCAATAAACATTTTAACTCAAAGTTACTTTCTCCATCTCAATGGCAACAAATAAAAGTCACTGGGAAAGATGAGAAAGAGAGAGAGAGAGAGAGAGAGAAGAAAAAGAGAATCAGAATGAGAATGTTGGGTCATTTTGCTCTTAGTTTCATTTTTTTAAAATTTAACTTCACAATTATGTTATTATTTATATCTGGGCACAATTCAAATCATTTATATGTAACCACTGACACTGTATTCAAGTAATTTATAAGAATCATTTATATCACTATGCAGCTGTTAGGAAAAATGAAGTTATGAAATTTGCCTATAAATGGATGGACATGGAGAAGATCATGTTGAGTGAAATTAGCCAGAAGGAGAGAGACAGATATAGAATGACTGCATTTATTGCATGACATAAATATATATGTATATATTATGATACCAATATCCAAGGTCAAGTGAAACATGTATCAGGATGTTTTGTCAAAGGTGGAAATTATCACAAACGTGTAGGAGTCAGAGGCTTGCTAAGACAGAAAATGGAACAGAGTGCTAACAATTGTCGAAAATACTAATACCAACCTAGAACTGAGCATTAAATACAGGCAAAAGATACACATGACAATGCTTTAATGTTCTATAATCCATAGTCTGGAAGGGAAGGAAAAGAGAGAGAGTAAGGGAAAGAAATAAAGAACCTGCCATGGAGGCAGGCTGGAGGAGGGGGAGGGAACCGGGATGTTGGTGGTGGGAGATGGGCACTGGTGGAGGGATGGGTGCTTTGTAGTTGTATATCTCACGATGGTATAATAAAATACTTATTAAAAATAATAAATAATAAAATAAAATAAAAGAATAATTTATATCACCTGATTCTCACATACAATCCTATGAAGGATTATGACTGTCCGTGTCACAGATAAAGAAACTGAGGCCCGGAAACTCAGTTACTTGCTCAACACCACATCTGGGAAATGGTGGGGGTGGACTTTGGATTCATGTTCTCTGCATTCTAGGACCAGAGATCTACAAAGGGCTTGAGAATATCATGTCAGAAAAATGTAGCTTGTGTCATCTAAGTCCTCTGGAGCCGAGGAAAAGTCACAGGTTTGCCATCCCCTCCCTTTTCTTCAGAGATCACACTCAGAACTGAGTTAGGTTTTGGTAACTGAGCATGCACCAGTGGGATGTGCGTAAAGATGAAGAAAACAGCCTTCAGACCTGGCCCTATTACCTTGCTAGATGCAAAGAAGCCGGAGAAGTCCAATGCCTAGAAAGCTGCCAAGGTCCAGACCAATGAAGTATGGATTCCCCCAAGACGCTGACAGCACCTACTGGCCCACATAAGCTTGGCACTGGATTTAAATGATCATTACATTCAGAAGCACAGTACAGGATGCATCTAATGATCAATACACTCAGAAGTATGGGACAACTTGCTGACCCACACACACCCGACAGACTCTCAGAGGTCCGAAAACCTAGTGTACCACAACCACAGCCATTCTCAAGGTCCGGACTCCACAGCTTGACAGAGCCCCACCCAAGAGAGAAGCTGAATTCAAGCCCAGGTATGCGGGACTCTGCGACCAAGTTCACCAGGCTTTCCAGGGAGCTGAAGCTGGGGCCCCTTGCTCCACCTCGGTCCTCTCCACAAAAGCCTCGTGGACCCGTCTAGGACTGCTGCTGATGCTGTCAGCCAGAACCCAGGTACACGGGCACAGGGCAGAGCTTTTGCCTACCCACCCTGTGTTAGGCTGATGGGGTGTCACTGCATTCTAGGGCAAGGTTCTGGCCCTTGCCTGCTCCCCCAACAGACTCTCAAAGGCCGGAAATCCTCACACACCACAACCACAGCCATTCTCAAGGTCTGCTTTACACAGCTCAACAGAGCACCACCCCCATGGCGACAGTATCTCAAAACCAGGTATACTCATCTAACAGGTATCCCATCACATTTCATAGAAACATAAGTGTGTGGACACGATGTGTGGTCTGTGGGAACATATCGAAAATTTCCCATAGAGTGGGCTCAGATGGCAAAATGGAGATTTAACAATCTCCAATGACTTTCATCTAAGACCACATTCACCAACTGTGTTTAGAGAAGTGGCCCCCACCAAGCAGTATAGGATAGATTATTCAGTGTATGCGTAGGGACAAGCTCAAATAGAGGCTGAGATAAATGTGAAATAGGAGTTGTCCATAGGCGCAATGGTAGTGTTGCGCCAAGTCTGGGGTTGACAGTAGAGAGCCACTGTGTTCTGGAAACCCAGAAAGTTAATCCAAGAACAGAATCGGCCAGACTCCCACACAACAACCCAGAAAAAAAAAAGCCATGACTTTGTCAATATCATGCCCTTATATGGGCAGTAATAATCAATATAATTGATGCCAGCTAAGGGCGCAGGCAAGGGGGTGGGGATGGGTGGGAAGGGGGTCTCTGGTGGTGGTGGGGGCACACTGGTGGTGGGATTGATGCTGAACGATGAGTCTAACAACTGTATTGTGAAAAGCTTTGTACTTTGTAAATCGCAGTGTTTAAATTAAAAAGAAGGAGGAGAAAAAAAGAAGTACAGGACAAGATGCAAGTAATGATCAGTACATTCAGAAGTACAGACAAGATGAGCAAGATGCCCGGACTCCAAGCATGCCTTTGCTTCTTCATCTACTACTCACTGAGCTCAGCCTCCTATTCCAAAGGGCAATTTGGGGAAGAGTGGCAGTGACTGCGAGCCTAAAAACACCGTAAACCATCTAATACCTGGTAATCCTCTGCTATGAGATTTCAAGAAAGGAACTAGTCTCTTCAGACAGAAACGCTCTGCTTCTTACCCTCAATGAAAGTGCAGACTCACCCTGTCCAGAATCGGCGTATTGCGGGCTACAGCTTCTTGCAGCAACCCCGTGGCTTCTCAGTTCTGGTTATTCTCCACAGAATGAAAGGAATTTTCCCTTTATTATTTGCAAGAAACACCTAGCGAAGCCATTTGAAGGGGGATAATCCTATTTGATTCACTTACTTTCATTCACTTAATAGCAAACTGCTCCTCACAACGACTGAGGTGTGCAGTGAGGGCGGCATTCTTGGCTGGCATCTGCAAAATCTGAACAAGGGTTTAAACCCAGGTCTCAGACTGGCCCAGGTCTCTGCACACTGGTGCCAGCAGTGTGCCCTGGGTATAGGATGAGCACACAAGAGCGCTGCCTCCCTTGGCCCGCAGAAGCAACAGACAGGACCAGAGCTCCTGCAGTGGTAACACCAGGCCCAGGCTCTGTCCCAGAATGAAATCAGACTTCATCATCCTTTGGTGGAATGACAACTTCCATAGGTGGAAAATTCCATTTCAAATTTGACCTGGTCTCGAGTATCAGTCCTAATCTCAGTAATTCACCCTTACTTTTAGCACTGACTGACCTTATTAAGTCCTGATGCATATTTCCTCTGTTCTTTTGATCGTGATAATACTTTTGCTTATTGTTAATCCCATACATAACCAATAGACTAGAAAAGAGGGAGAATGAAAGCCTTTTAAGTATAATAACTTCCTTTGCCTCAACCCCAGGAAACACAAAAGCTGAGAGAAAGAAACGTTTGGACAAAAAGTTTTTGCTTCTCCATTGGGATTCAAGCTATTCGGAGGCTGTGATGCACCCATGCTTTGCCCAGCCAGAGAAGAGCATGAAAGTAAAAGTGCTGCTGTGGGTGGCTGGGCCCAGACAAAATGCGCTCAGATCTGTGGGGTCAGTGATTTCGCCTTTGATTGTGGACCTGGAGCAGCGCCAGTCCAGTGTTTTCACTGTACAGACTCAAGAGCTCGAAACAACCTCAAAAGCACAGATAGGGCTGGAGCAATAGCACATAGGGTAAGGCAATTGCCTTGAATATACCCAACCCAGATTCAATCCCTGGCATCCCATACAGTCTCCTGAACACTGTCAGGAGTAATTCCTGCCTGCAGAGCCATGAGTAACCCCTGGGCATCATTGACTGTGACCCAGAAATAAAAGAAAAAAAAGCACAGGTAGCTGTAAAACTTAAGAAAACTAGCAAAGAAGATTTTTTGAGTTATTTATACCTATGTTTTTTTTATTCTAGAGACCATGGGGCTCTTCGAGCAACCAGGGGTTTTCTGAGGCTGTGCTGGGATCCACGTGGTATCACTGTATCAATGTCTTCCCACTCATCATCGATTGGCTCGAGCAGGCACCAGTAACATCTCCATATGTCCTGTCTCACGCAAGTAGAGAGCCCAAGGGCACCCGCTTGCTCCAGGAACATAAAGAGTCTCAAACCATTCCATCAGGTCATGGGAATGAGATCTATAATTGTTACTGGTATTTGGCATATCAAATACGACACGGGTAGCTTGCCAGGCTCTGCCGTGTGGGTAGCATACTCTTGGAGTCATCTCTAAATTCAGTGGATCTTGATGAGCTGGGCTGTGATAGGCTGGTCTGCTGGGTGGAGTTCTGACGAGGGGGGAAGTCCGGGTGTGGAAAATGGAGGCCCTCATGGAGTGGGGGGGTCGTATGGCTTGTTGCGAGGCTCTGCTGGGGTGGTGGGCCTGGTTTCTCTTCAGATCGCATAAATCCACGTGGTACCAGGGATTAAAGTTAGGGTTGTATATCGGGTTATGTCTTTTTTTTATTGCTGTTGTTTTTGCTTTTGGATCACACTCAGCGATGCTCAGGGGTTACTCCTGGCTCTGCGCTCAGGAATTACTCCTGGCACTATGTGGGGGACCATATGAGATGCTGGGGATTGAACCCAGGTCCACCGCATGTAAGGCAAACTCCCTATCCACTGGCCTATCGCTCCGCCCCTAGGGTTGTACATCTAAGCCATATCCCAGCCTTTTTTTTTTCTTTTTTGGGTCACACCCGGCAATGCTCAGGGGTTTCTCCTGGCTCCGAACTCAGGAATTACTCCTGGCGGTGCTCGGGGGACCATATGGGATGACGGGATTGAACCCAGGCTGGCACAGGCCGGCCGCGTGCAAGGCAAACTCCCTACTCACTGGGCTATTGCTCTGGCCCATGTTTTTAATAGCCCTTATTAAATTATACCTTGCTATGTTCCACTTTCAATAGCCTCTCTAGGGAACACCACATTCACATCATTCCCAACGATTTCTGTCAGCCATATGAGCGCCCCTGCCCTGAGGCCAGATCCAGCATTCACCGCTTCTGACCCTCCAGCTCATGAACTTGAGGTTCCTAAGTGGCGAGAGAGAGCAGGGGAGTACATGCCTCTGGCCACGCAGGATCCCTACCTAACCCTCATCTTCTCCTTAGTGGGCTGGAGGGGCTTCAATGTCCCAATTTACAGTCTGTCCCAAATCATAGCAGCAGCCTCACACTCTTCCCAGTCTCATAACAACAGACCTAAAACCTAGCACAACCACCTAGCTACCCTCCTCACAGGGCAACACAATAACTACCATTTCCACAGTTTGTTGTTTGACAGAATTGTATGTCTAGGCTGAGTGCTAAGAAACCTATGTGTATCTTTCCCTCAAAGATCATTTTGCTGCATTCAGATGAGACATCCATAGATCATGGAACAGAGTAAGAATCTACTTAAGCCAGATATCAAAATGTGTAGCAGTTCGTCCTTGCCTATATTACTTGTGCTCTATGATCACAGCCTGCCAAGACCCCAGCATCCCTCAAGAACTGTCCTCATCCACCTTCCAAGAACTGCTCCCTAATTAACAATTGGGTAATTTGTGTAAGTTCTTCAAGTCAGACAGTAAAGATGAGCACAATCCTTACAGTCCTTCTGGCAGTGTGTTTGATGTCTTCACAGAAATCTTAGGAAGAGGGATGAGGGCAGAGGGGCATGTACACCAACAGAATCCCAAGACCAAAGAAACCCACAAGCTGGACTGAGAGAGCTTGGCATCACGAACACATGCTTTGCATGCAAGTCTGTCTGATCCGCAGCACCACGAGGTTCTCCAAGCACTGTCTAGAGTGACCTTGAGCACAGAGCTAAGAGTAGCCCCTGAGCACCGCTGGGTGTGCCCCCAACCCCCAAAAAGAAAAGAAATCCATATGCTGCCATTCATTCCCAACTCAGGGCCTGCTATCTCATTGCTCTCAGGTCATGTGACAGTGCTATTTAAAACCATCACTTGAGTCAGAAAGTAGTGGGGGAAAGGGCTTCTTTGCTGGACTTGACTCCCTGAAACAGAACCCTCTCCTCCATATTTTGGGAAGGTAGGCCCTGGGTATCACTTTTGCTAACAGATCGCTACTCGTGATAAATTCTTGCATCTTATCTGCCATTATTAATAGTCATGAAAGAATGCGACCACGGCAAGAAGAGGCAATCCAATCCCAATCTGCTCATCAGAAGGATTTAGAAGGAACTCTCCCAACTCTGGACTTCGACACCTCCCAACCAGCCCAGTTCTGCTGGGGAATCTCAACTCCTACCAACACAGAGGCAACCTGATCCTCTCCTTTGGCCTCACTTGTCAAATGTCTTCCCGGATGACTTAAGGGCCCTGGAATTTCCTGACTCCAACAATTTTCATGTCAAGCCCGATCCCTGGCAGCATGTCCCCTGAGCTCCTTTCCTGGCACAAGTTTGGTGGCCATGACATGGCCGGGCACTTCAGGACAGAAGACAAAGCAGGGAGCCACGTGGGAAGATGACATTACAGGACTGTAATAGAAGCGCAGAGCAAGGAGGCTGTGCGGGATGACAGAGATCAGGTTGCAGGCTGTAAACGTGTGGCCAGACTTGGGGGCTGGGCGGGGGGGGGAGAGCGTGTGATGGGAGAGGATCCATCGCCAATACACATCCACATACCCTGCGAGCTTTGTGCCATTCTGCCTGGGGCAAAACCAACCAAGAAAATGGGCCCTTGACTGTGAAGACCTAGGGCCCTCTGCTCCCTGCAGCCAGGTTGCCTAAGGTCACTCTGGGGTTCTTTCCAACAAAGGGGACACAGGCAAAAAAGAAAGGGCAGAGTCACCATGCTGGAAAAAAGGAAAACATCTGAAACCAGGCTGATGTCACGTCTCGATTTATAGATTCTTTTCTTTCCCTAATCCAGGGAAGTGGCATGTTACTGGGGTGGCTTAATGATTATCTGGATTTGGCAGCCTGTTCGTAGTGAGCCAGTGTCTAGGCAATAAAAATCTGTGTGTAGCCCTGAAATAGATTTGCATGGAACCCTTCTATAAATACACACCAGGGCTATCCTTTAAGCTAATTATGGTAATGGCTTAGAAGTGGGGAAATATATGCTGATTCTTAAAAGGAAAAAAAAAACACAGGAATGAAAAACGCTGATAAATGTCATTTGCTTATGTCATTTAATTGGTTCCACCTGTCAGAGTGTCCATGCCCCTTGTAAGAGGATTCTGTAGCTCCTTCCATCCGAAGGCTTTATGCCTTCCCTACTCCTGGAATCTGCTCTTTGGCCAGTGAGGTAGCAAATGTGACATAGCAGAGACTTGAAAGCTACTTGCCTACAGGGTCTGTCCCCTTTTGTTGTTCTTGGATCCCTGCCTTCACATAAAGAAGCCCGGTTTAGCCAGGCTCCAGGGTGCCGGCTTGCCCCTGCTGCCAATGCCAACAGGATGCCAACCCCTCTCACTGAATGTGGCCATCTGGATCAAACCCTCCTGATGACACATGAGAGACAGCCCAGCAGCTATCAGCCAACCTGGCTGAAACCAGAACTGTCCCACACAAGTGTACACTTGTGACTCCACCCCTGGACGGTGGCTGCTTTGAGTCAGTCTCCAGTTCCCATTGGCTACCAGCTTGCCACCTCCACGCAAAGCAAACACGTAGGCTCTCAGAGGTTTACACTCACAGTGACAGGTGCCTAGATAGGGAGTGGATGAAAACTTCACCCAGTCAAGGTTCCTGCTAAACTTGAAACTTCCCATTCCAAGTTAGAACAATACCATCATGCCAGTCCACAGCTGCCACAGGACATGATCCAATACCTGGCCACCCCATGCCCCAGGAGCTCAGGCCCTTGCTAGGAGCCAAAAGCAGCACCAGTGACTAAGGAAGGACCTTCAGCACGAGTGAGCGGGCACATACGGCCGAGTGACAATCACTCCCAAAATAAGGAAACAGCAGGACAAAGCCATGCTTGAGACTCCAAGCCCCTCTGAGCTGTCTCGTCATCACCCGGTCCTTCACATACAAAATGCAGCTCCAAAGTCAGAAATGTTTATTGCAAAATAGCAACCGCAGGCAGCCCTGTGGCCACACAGGTCACACTCATCAGAGTGGGCAGTCAGAGCCATCAGACTACCTGCTTCCCCCTGACATGGTGCTTCATGAAGCTGCGGCTTCTCTCAAGGCGTTCACCCCTTCTAAATGACGCAGAGATGAGAAGTTGGACTTAGAAGACAAGCAAAAGAACTTAGGAAACAAGAAATGTAAGAGGTGTTAGGAGAAAGAGTTCTCCAAACAGCCAGCCCGAGTGTTCCCTTCAAAACTATTCCTGAAACCTACCCAGGGCCCTGGCTCAGCCACTCAGCTTTGTTGTGGGCAAAAGGGCAACCGCTCACCATGACTGCCACTGTCATTCCCGAAGATGGGCAGTGAACCTTGGCACTCACCTCCTTGACCTGCATCCCACTGTGTATATAACGCAGTTCTCAGAGTCACTTTGAGGCACAGAGCCATATATGAGTACAGCGGGTATGCTGTTTGCCTTGCACACACTGACTCTGGTTCCATCCAGAGCCTGCCAACAGTGATCCCTGAGCAGAGCCAAGAATAAGCCCTAATGACCACCAGGTATGAAAGTATGAACCCAAAAAAAATAAGGCTTCAATTTTCAGGTTCAGGAAATAATATAGCATTTATACACCTGACCCAGTTTCAATTGCAGGCACGTGGCCTCCCTTATACCTCTGGGTGTGGCTCTGGAGTCCTCAGCGTACTGCCAAGCATTGCATGGTGGACCAGGTAATCCCTGGCCGGCTGGCCCAAACAGCACCTCATCTTCCAGCCTTTGCACTGAATTCCTAGTCTGTTGGCTAAGAATCTCCGAAAGTGATTCCTGGGTGTCCAGACCACCCTTTGGGAGGCCCCCTCCAACCAAAAAAAAATTATTCATTTCATAGAAAAATGTAGTTTGACATACTTTAAAATAGCAAGTAACACTTGCTCAGCTTCACATGCTATCAGAAGAAGACAGGTCCTGTTAGTCAATCCCAACAAATCTTAAAATAGTTTAGACCCTACTGGAGTCCATTTAGCTTGTTTGGAGCAACCAATACTTTGGAGGGTTTTAATCAATGTTGCAAGGTGAAGTGCAAGCGTACTTTTTAAGATCCAGAAACGATACAAATGCATTTGCTTTAAAGCAGTTGTATCTTATCTCCTCAGAAACCTTTAATAAACTCTATTATTTTGTGGCCGCCAACCTTAGTAAGAGAAGCAAGAGTCCAGAAATTGATTTAAGCACTTTCTAAATCAAACCCTGGATTCTTTTTTCTTTTTTAAGTCATCAGAATTGCATAGCCCACACACCAAAGACAAGGGGTCTCAACCAAACACTGAAAGACAAAAGTTATGTTGTGCTAATGCCTTAATCTGGGGAATGTGATAATCCAGTAAATATTTGAATGATTTTTAAAGTCCTTTTATCATTAAATAACCAAAAATACACTCAACTTTTCTCTTGAAAGACTGGACTACACTTATATTTACAGGTCCATTTTTCCATTTCACTTTAGATGAAAGCCAAAACCAACACTGTGTTAGTTTAGTATTGATATATTACCAGCTATGCGTGCATTCACTCAGGTGACTGATCCTTTGTGTCCCTTCTCCACAGGCAGCGTGCTGTGTTCTAGGGATCCAACCATAAGCATAACAAGTTTGATCCCAGGAAACACTCAGCTGAGGTGAGTTCACTTGCATCACTTGTCTTCCTGTTGTTCATCTATTTGCTCAAGTGGGCACCAGTAACATCTCCATATGTCCTGTCACATGCAAGTGTAGTCCAAGGGCAGCAACTGCTCGCTCTAGGAACATGAAGAGCCTCAACCCATTCCTTCATGGGAATGAGGTCTAAAATTGTTGCTGGTTTTTGGTATATCAAATACAACACGGGTAACTTGCCACACTCTGCCATGCAGGTAGGATACTATCCCAAATTTTTTTGGGATGTTTTAAGTAAATTATTATGTACTTTTTGTTTTCAGCTATCAACGCAGAGTTGCTGAAAGTCAAACAGAAAAGGCACAAAAAGAGAAAGAGAAGACAGCATAAAAACTCAATACTCCTGGGTAATGTCGGGTTTGTCACTTGGAAAAACCCAAGGTGCTCAGAGTTATCCCATAGGATTCTAGGTCGGAGGAGGGATTTGGGGGCTGAGTGAGGCTCTGAGGAGCCTGTCTGGTCCCCTGGCGGTCCTACCCTAGTCTGGCTCTGACCATCCGTTCCCCTGAGGCCACCAAGTGTGGCCACAGCTTCATACAATTCATCTGTCTCAGCTGAGGGGGGAGCGGGGAACTGCCTTACAACCAACCACCTTACAATTATAACTCAAACCTCTCACCCAAGATAAATTCACAGTAGCCCACCCCAGGGTGACCCCACACTCCTCACCCCACCCCCAGTGTCTGAGTGGAGAGGAGCAAAATCCTCACGAGGGAACTACGTGAACCATTTTGGCCAACCCAAGGTACACGATCGGGGTACAAGTCATAGAAAAGCATCTAACACATTTTCCAACCAAACTCAGGTTTTCATGGGGTTACAGGGGCCAGTTATTGGTTTTGGAAGCCTTTTTTTGTTCCATTCTTTTTATTCCTTCTTCACCCACCTTAAACTTCAGAGTTGCTATTGCTGCCTTGGGGGAAGGGGCGGCAGAAGGTAGGGATCAGCCGTGGGGTCAGACTCACAGAGCTTTTGCTCTCCTTCAACTGGGGTGCTTGTCCACATGTTCACTAGGCACTACCAACACTTTATCACCAAATAACCGGTTGGCAGAGTTTACGGAAGTAAGAACACGAATGGGTTGGCCGCTCTTATTTCTATTCTTGTTTTCACTGAGGAAGTCATGCAGAGCAGGGAGCTCCAGTCCTGTGACAGATGCAAAGAGAAGCTTTGGCGGAAGAGTTTGAGTTGTACAAGCACTCAAAGTACGAAAGGCAAGAGATGGTGGGTACGGGGGTAGAACAGACGGAAGGCTTGACATTAGGCTCAATTCTAGGACAACAGAAAACCATGTGATAATTATAAACAGATGCAGGACTAGCTGTAACTAGGACTGGATTCGGAAGGAAATGGCAAAGAATTGTTTAAGATAAGAACAATTAAACAGTTGTTTAAATAAAGACAAATACAGGGAGCCGGCTTTAATTGGAAGCAATTATTTATTTCTCATTTCTTGTGCTTTGACGTCACACCACCTTTGTGTTGAACGACAACTTTTCTGGATAAGAACACTAGATTAGCAGTCATTTTCTTGTAGTACTCTCAAACTGTTATTCCAATAGAAATTTACATTATTTCAGTTGAAACATCGTCTTCCAGTCTTATGAAGGCAATTCTTTTGAAGACAGTTTCATTTTCTGGGCCTGAATTTATTGTTTTCTTTGCCTAAAGAAACTACATTTCCTTAAAACTAAATTTCCTTAGTTTTATTAGGAAGCACTTATGTGTTTGTCTTGCACTTGTCTGGGGTTTATAGTACCTCTTGAAATTGTGGCTTGCTACCATTTGCTGATGTTGAAAATATCTTTGCCATTATAACTTTATATATTGCTTCTATCCCATTCTCCAAATTCAATATTTATACATTTTAAGAGCCATTTCCCATAAGTCTATGGTGCTCTTTTGTGCATTTTCTATTTTTTGCTCTCTATAGATTTGACTTAAGAGCTTTTACTGATCTATATTCCAAATCAGTAATTTTTTTCTTCTCCTCTTTATTTTCTTTTGCTTTTTGTTTTGGGGCCACATCTGGCAGTGCTCAGGGCTTAGTCCTGCGAACCACATCTGGCAGTGCTCAGGGCTTAGTCCTGGGGCCAAATCTGGCAGTGCTCAAGCTTAGTCCAGGAGGGCCTCAAGGAACCACACGGGGTGCCAGAGACTGAACCAACCTTGACTGCAAGTAAGAACAAGCACCTTACCCAAATAACTATCAGGCCCCAATTTTCTCTTCTTTTTTGTCTGATTTTTCAACTGAACTCATTACTCCATGTTACTCCTGCTTATTTTCAATATTTCATTTCTAAAATTTCCATTTAACTCTATAAATAACGTGCTTTGTTTCTAATTCTTCGTCTATTTTCTTTCATTATCATTGTTTTAAATAGCATATCGAATAACTCTAGTATTTTTCCATATAATAGAAAGCTTCTATAGTATTTTTCTTTCCCTTGGTCATGTTTCTGGACATACCAGAGACATTCAATACACTTTACTGAATGCAATCATAATTATGAAAAACTGTGAGGCTTCACAAGAAGCCAGAGGAACCCCAGTAGCAGCATGAGGGCAGTCATCTTCAATATCCGGACTCCACAGCTCATCAGAGCTCCACCCAAGAGAAAAGCTCCCTCCTCCCCAATGGTTTGAGGCTTTTGTGTTCCTGGAGTGAGCATATGCCTTTGGACTACGTTAACACACAACAGGACGTATGGAGATGTTAGGGTGCCTGCTCAGCAAAACCATGAACAACAGGAAGACAAGTTAAATGATCACGATCACGATCTTCCCGTTGATCATCTATTTGCTAGAGCAGGCACCAGTAATATCTCCATATGTCCTGTCTCATGCCAGCAGAGCCAGGGGCATCAGCTTGCTACAGGAACATAAAGAGCCTCAAACCATTATATTAGGTCATGGGAATGACCTAATATAATTGTTACTGGAATTTGGCATATCAAATACAACACGAGAAGCTTGCCAGGCTTGCCGAGCGGGAGGCAAACTCTTTTAAACACTTCCAAATAAAGCATTTATTGATGAACCCCATGGCCGCTTGCGGGCTGTGATGGGCTGGTCTGCTGGGTGGAGTTCTGACGAGAGGGAAGTCCAAATGTGGAAAATGGCTGCGCGCCGGTGGAGTGAGGGGGTGGTCTGGCCTGTTGTGAGGCTCTGCCGAGATGGTGGGCCAGGGCTAGAACCCGCCATGCCTCCCGACTGCCTCATGAACGGCTGGGCACAGGGAGAGCAAGGAACAGCTCTGCCCCATGTCTGAGAGTCTCTAGGCCTGGCTCACCACCTCGGCAGAGCCTCACAACAGGCCAGACCACCCCCCTCACTCCACGGGCGCCGCCATTTTCCACATTTGGACTTCCCTCTAGTCAGAACTCCACCCAGCAGACCAGCCCATCACAGCCCGGATCATCGACACCCACCCTGCAGCAGTTTTTTCCTCAATCCAGCCCAGGTATGCTGGTTCAGAGACTCTCAGACATGGGGCAGAGCTGTTCCTTGCTCTCCCTGTGCCCAGCCGTTCATGAGGCAGTCGGGAGGCATGGCGGGTTCTAGGCCTGGCCCACCACCTCGGCAGAGTCTCACAACAGGGCAGACCACCATCCTCACTCCACGGGTGCAGCCATTTTCCACATTTGGACTTCCCTCTCGTCAGAACTCCACCCAGCAGACCAGCCCATCACAGCCCGGATCATCAACACCCACCCTGAAGCAGTTTTTTCCTCAATCCGCCCAGGTATGCTGGTCCTTGCTCTCCCTGTGCCCAGCCATTCATGAGGCAATCGGGAGGCATGGCGGGTTCTAGGCCTGGCCCACCAAGTTAAATGATACAGTTGACTATTTGATTTGGGAACTGATTAAAATATGTTTTGTGAATGCCTAACAATAAACACCAGTGTTAAAATAAAAAAAAAGAAAAACTGTGAGGCTCTAGAATATTCTTTCTTACAAAAGGATTTTAATTTCTGACAATTTATTAGATATTAGGATTATATAAGATTAGATAACCTGGTCTTCCCACCCCTAGAGGTGTTGCAGGTGTGGCTGTAGTGCCCGGCTACATTGGCAGGTGGCAAACAGGAGACAGGCTTATCTACACCCAGGGCTCTGCCCTGTGGGCCCTGAATGGTTGTTGGTCTGACATAGAAAAAAAGACTGGGTCCCCCTGGGATGAACCCAGAGCCATGACAGAGCCTGGCAAGCTACTCGTGGTATATTCAATTGCCAAAAACAGTAACAATAATGGACCTTATTCCCAAACGAATGGAGACATTACTGGCATCTGCTTGAGCAAATCGATGAACAATGGGAAGACAAGTGAACAAGTGAAGTGAACCTGGTCTCCCTTTTTTCTCCCCAGCTCTGAGAGAGTGCTAGTAGCTCTAACTTTTCATTCTCTTTCTACTTGTCTTTGGGCATTTTCACCTGTCATTAATAAGCTGGTAAAGATACCTACGGTCAAAAGCAGTGCAGGAAAAAAAAAAAGCAGTGCAGATGGGCTGGAGCAATAGTGCAGTGGGGAGACGTTTGCCTTGCATGCAGCAGACCCAGGTTCAATCCCAGCATCCCATATGATCCCCAAAGCACCACAGGGAGTAATTCCTGAGTGCAGAGCCAGGAGTAATCCCTGAGCATTGCTGGGTGTGACATAAAAATGCAAAAAAAAAATATGCAGAATGCCTCACTTACTGAGTCTCCCCTTGCCTCTGGGCCTTGGTCTCCCAAGTTCTGGATGCACTGATAGCTCTTCAGGGTCTTCTAATAAATGGTCCTTTGACTACTTACTTCCTGATGAGTCTGGGTTAGCCTGTTATTCTAGTATCAGCTAGTTCATATGACCAAAAAAAAAAGCAAAAGCCCAAACATCTCATGTTTAATAGCTAAAAATGCTACTATTCCCTTGATGTGTATTAATCACTTGTATCACTTGTCTTCCCACTGTTCATCGATTTGCTCAAGCAGGCACCAGTTACATTTCCTATGTCCTGTCACGTGCTAATGTAGCCCAAAGGGCAACTGCTCTCTCCAGGAACACGAAGAACCTCAGACCATTTGTTCAGGTCATGGGAATGAGGTCTATAATTGTTGCTGGTTTTGGCATATCAAATACGACATGAGTAGCTTGCCAGGCTCTGCTGTGCGGGTTGTAGTCTCTCAGTAGTAGGCTCTCCTCTCATGCCTTTACTGATGAACCACAATGGGGAGAGATTGACTTTTCTCTTGGGTGGAGCTCTGACAAGCTGTGGAGTCTGGATATTGAAAATTCCAGCCCTCATGGTGTGGGGGTTCCTCTGGCTTCTTGTGTGGCTCTATTGGCATGGTGGGCAAGTGCTAGAGACCACCTTCCCTTCCAGATGCCTCATGATCACCTAAGCACAAGGATAATATCCAAGATACATAAATCACTGGTAGAATTTTACATGAAACAAAAATTTTAACTCATCAAAAATGGAGAGAACAGATGAACAAAAATTTCCTCAAAGAATAAATACAAGTTGTCAAAAGGCATGTGAACAAGTATTCTACATCATTATATATCAGGGAAAACAAAACAACAATGATATATTGTTAGGGAGCCGCTGGGGTCCTCAACAGTATCAGAACAGAAGTTCTCATTCTACTTCTGAGGCCGCTGGGGAACGAATGAAAACTCACGAGTCTGGCATAGTTCCAAAAGACTTTTTTTTTAACATTTTATTATACCACCGTGAGATATACAATTACAATGCTGTTCACGCTTGGGGGGTTTCGGTCACACAGTGTTCCAGCACCCCGCCCTCCACCAGTGCCCCCCCAGCCACCACCCATGTCCCCAATTCCCTCCCTCCCACATCCTGCATAAATGGCAGGTTCTTTATCTCCTCTCCTCTCCCTCTCTCTCTCCTCCTTCTCCCACACATTGTACACTTCTAAGTGCACTACACACTTAGAAGCCATCATTTGCATTTTTTTTGTCTGTATTTAATGCTCAGTTCTATGTTAGCATCAGAACTTTAGACATTTATTCACACATGTTCCCTTCTCTATCTAAACCAACCTCTGACTCCCACACGCTTGTGGTAATTTCCACTTTCGGTAAGATCACCTAGTATATTTATGTCATGCAAATAAATGCAGTCATTCTATGTCTCTCTCTTTCCTTCTGACTAATTTCACTCAACATGATTCTTTCCATATCCATCCATTTATAGCAAAATTTCATAACTTCATTTTTTCTGACAGCTGCATAGTATTCCATTGTGTAGATATACCACAGTTTCTTTATCCAGTCATCAGTTCTCGGGCATACTGGTTGTTTCCAGGTTCTGGCTATTGTGAATAGTGCTGCTATGAAAATAAAAGTGAGGATTGTGTTTCCGCTGTGTTTTTGGCTTTCCAGGGTATATTCCCAAGAGCGGTATGGCTGGGTCAAAGGGGAGCTCAATTTCTAGTCTTTGGAGGAATGTCCATATTGTTTTCCAGAAAGGTTGTACAAGTCGACGCTCCCACCAACAGTGTATGAGAGTCCCCTTTTCCCCCACATCCACACCAGCACTTGTTGCTTTTACCCTTTTGGATATGGGCCATTCTCTGTGGTGTGAGGTGATATCTCATTGTTGTTTTGATTTGCATCTCTCTGATGATTAGTGATGATGAGCATTTTCTCATATGCCCCAAAAGACTTTTAATATTGAACAAGCTCTACCACCACAATCCAATATAATGGAAGACCTTTGACTCTGGTCAGAACTTAGACCATGCATGAGGGCCCAAGTCTCCCACCAAAGAGGATCCCACCAGAGAGAGTCCCACTAGAGTGGATCCCACCAGAGTAGATTAATATGTGTACTAATATGAACTATTTGTGTAATAATATGTGTATTAATATGAACTATTTATTTGTGTGTTAACATGTGTATTAATATGAACTATTTTTGGGGAGTGGGAAAAAACTCATGGTACTCAGAGCTTACTCCTGGCTCTGTGCTCAGAGATCATTCCTGGCGGTGCTTGGGGACTGTATGTGGTACCAGGGACTGAACCTCGGTTAGCAGTATGCAAGTGCCCATCCACTGTACTATCACTGACCCTAAGAAGAACTATCTAATTTGCACATGAAATATGAGGAAGGCATTGTTACTATTCTCACTCCATAACAGATGTCAAACTGTAAAGCACAACTGACAGAACAGAGATGTGGCCAAACAACTATCCCAGGATTAGCACAGATACTAACACCTGAACCCAGGAAGCCTGGCTCCTCTGACTGCGATCTTAGCTACAACAGAGTATCAGAGGAGCAGGAAAGACAGAGAGAAGTAAGCCCCCTGCAATTCAAATATTGAGAGTTAGAGTCAAACAGAAGGGACTTAAAAGGAGAAGTGTTGGGAACATGAGGAAAAGTAGGAGAGTCTCTAAGCTGACCAGTGTTGGAGAGTCAGAACCATTTCAGGCAGAACACAGCCAACTGAGATACAGCTTATCATCTGAAAATGCCAACTTTCATTTGGACATATTTAAGCCTCGCGGCTTCAACTGTTCACTGCTTTGAACAATAGAAAACTTTGTAGGATACACCATGACGTTTCCAGTTATCACACCTTCGGCAAACATTCACTGAACACACACTGTTCCAGGTGGATACTGCTTGTCAGGCCTGCCAAGGTGAGCAGAGCAACACTCATCAAGAGCTAAGACTCATAACCTGATCCACGAAGTGGAAACAAAACCCTTAATAATTCATGAACCGCACAAACAGAATCTCCTCACACTCTTGCATAAAACTCATGAGGGAAATATTAATCCATGAGAGCTTTGGTCTTTTATCTCTTACATTTAAGGGGGAAATAACTGGAATATATAGTGTAAGCATATAGAACACTTTGGACATTACTATTGAATTGAGAAGGTAAAATGGGAAGAGGATATTAGGGAAGGTGCACATTACTAATATGAGCCACCAGCAAAAGGGAACCTCTTAGAAGAGGATGTATGCGTGGAACTGGGGTCAGAGAGACAATACAGTGAGCTGAAGACTTGCCTTGCTGACCCAGGTTTGATCCCTGGCACCATATATGGTACCTGAGCACTTCCAGGAGTGATCCCTGAGCACTGAGAGAGTTCTCAGTGCTTGCTGCTGTTTACTGCACTGAGCCGGCAGTAAGTCCTGAGCACTTTGAGTCAAGTATGATCCAAAAAGAAACCAAAAATAAATAACAGAATTGTTGCTCGGATCATCCGTGGACCTGGAGCTCCATGCTGAGTCCGGGGCACCGTAGAAACCCAACTGCCATCCCCTGTGGAAGGAGAAGCCTCAGGTTAAGGCTGAGGTTAAGGTTGTCTTTCCTCCTCCTCTGATACTCTGTTGTAGCTAAGATCGCACTCAGGTTACGGCTGAGACCATGAGCAGCTCCTGAGGAGGACAGGGCGCCACTTTTCCTCCACCCCAGTCCTGAGAGCCCGGCATGCCTGCCCACCCCCCCCCCAACCTCTGCTGCTCTTGTGTCTGTGCACACATGAATGCAGTGGTCTTCACCCTGATCTGAGCGCCTGGTCCCAGGGTATGGGCATTGACCCTATGCCCCGGGAAGGGTCTATCCTAAGGAAACACACCAACGGACCAAGGATCCAGCTCCACCCGGCATCAGCCACCCGCACACCCCGAGCGGAAACTGCACCTCCAGGAAAGTCCAGCTGGCCGTGACTGGGAACTTCTAGGAAGCATTTTCAAGAATCTGAGAGGGTTAGCTGCCCGCTTGCCAGGAAACCCCGGACACCCTACTGATGCAGGAACATCTCCAGAAAATGACCCTTCAGAAAGAAAAGGTACAAAACCAGCTTCAAAGGCAAGAGACTGGTTCTGGCCTTGGCCCGAGCTGTAGGCCACCTGTAGAGCAACAGAGCCCAGCAGGGACCCAAGGGCACACTCCCAGCAGCTCCCTGGGCCTGGTCTAGCCTCCAGGGCCTGGCAACTGCTTTTGGCTAAGAGTCACTCCTAAAAAGAGACTGCGGCGCAAAGGCCCAGGTTTCCAGCCTCCCTTAAGGCAATGGAAGGCTTTAGAACTCGGAGGCCCCAGAGACAGGGGTGTAAGCTTCCCGGCCGCCACTCAGGGCCCCTCCCACCCCCAAACTCTCAAGGCTTCCGTCTCCTCAAGCTCACCATCCTGAAACACGCACTTCCGTCATGGAGGGTTCAGACCAACACAAAAGTCACGTTCTCTCAACAGCCAAATAATTTTAAGATCAGAAGAGAATTTTTCCTTCGTTTCCTTCAATATTTATTACCCAGGGGACCAGACAACTAATTTTAGTGATCAGAAGAAACTTCTCCAAAGCCCGTTTCCACCTGCATGGGCCCCTGAGGTCTGCGCTGCCTTCATGATCCTGAGCATCCCACACATCCCCTGCTCCACTGGGCCTTCCCGTCGCCACAGCAAACAGAAGGCCCCGTGGGGAGATGCCTGCAGCCCTGGCTTCCAGAGCCCCGCTGAGCTGTGACGCTTTCCCCACCTGGCATGACGAAGCACGGCTGGTGAGAGCAGTAATGAAAGGCTGCTCTCCCGACTCCTGGCCACAGCTTCTTTAATCCGATTTAAAAATCCGCAGGCATCTGTGTATTTCTAAATTATAACTTGTCCATGTATAATTGCAGGGGAGGGGAAGCAACCTTGTCCTGGCTCCTGAGCAGAGAGGGCCACGCGGCTCTGCTTCTAAAGCGGCCAGGTGCGCCAAGGAGGGGCCACGTGGGCGGAGCCAAACGCAACAGCTCCCGTTGGTGACGGGGGCTCTCTGCACGCGCCCCGGTAGCAGGCTGAGCGTGTGGGCACCTCGCCGGTAGATCTGAGAGGCTGGTGTGGGGGAGAAAAAGACGCGGCCTCTCCTGAGACGGTTCTGCTTATACGGCAGCCCAGGTGGGGCTCTCGGTGTCTGGGAATCTCATTGATCGGGCAGGAGGAGCATTTTCTGCCACAAAAGATAAAAAAATACCAGTTTATGATTTTAAGTACGTCCCTGGAGAGTCTGGCACATCTGGCCTCTGGTATAAGTTTCCCAATTTTTGAGGGGCCAGAGAGCCCTCCTGGCTGGAGCAGGCTACGTGCTGGAGGCTGAGGTTCAATCCCTCAAGCTCCCCCAAGCACTGCCAGAAGCAATCCTTAGGACTAGGTGCTGGGCACTGCTGGGTGCACCCTCCAAAAAACTAAATAAGGAATAAATAAAATTGAGGATCAAGTTTTAGAATCAATAAGTAAAAATTAAGCATAGGGCCAGAGTGATAGTATTAACAGGTAATAGTATAGTGATAGTATTGACAGGTAGGGCATGTAAAAGCCTTCTGACCAGGGTTCCATCCCAGCACCCCATAGAGTCCCCCAGACCCTATCAGGAGTGATTCCTGAGCACAGAATCACTCCAGGAGAAAGCCCTGTGCGCTGCTGGGTGTGGCCCCCAAAATTTAAGCACAGAAATTTTAATGTGATGGAACACTTCCTGCGACCATCAGGACTGAGATTATCACCTGTGTGAGTCAGCGCACTCCAAGCCATCGCCAATCACCATTTTTTGAGATCCACAGATACCTTGCCGCTGAAAAAGCCAAAAACCATAGCACAAAGTTCGCTCAAATAAAAAGCCAGAATCTTTTTTCCAGTCCCAGAAATGGCCAGGATGGCTTCCATCTCCCATTTGTAATGAAGCTCACTTTCTGGAGGGGCCCTCGGGGAGAGGACTCAGCTGTTTCCGGGAGCAGCTCCCACCTGCCGCTTTCACGGAAGAGGACACCTGCGCCCATGCTCATTATTAGAGTCACCAAAGCAGAGTCTTTTCTTTTATATTTTGGGTTTTTTAATTTTTTTTTAAATTTTGTTTATGTGGGGGCGGAGCGATAGCCCAGTGGGTAGGGCGTTTGCCTTGCACGTTGCGGCCTCTGCCGGCCTGGGTTCGATTCCCAGGCATCCCATATGGTTCCCGAGCACCACCAGGAGTAATTCCTGAGTGCAGAGCCAGGAGTAGCCCCTGAGCATTGCCGGTGTAACCCAAAAAGGCAAAAAAAAAAAATTCACTGGGGCCGGAGCGGTAGCCCAGCAGGTAGGGCGTTTGCCTTGCACGCGCCGGCCCTTGCCGGTCTGGGTTTGATTCCCGGCATCCCATATGGTCCCCCGAGCACCACCAGGAGTAATTCCTGAGTGCAGAGCCAGGAGAAACCCCTGAGCGTTGCCAGGTGTGACCCAAAAAAGCAAAAAAAAAAAAAAATTTTTTTGTTTATGCTCAGGGTTTACTCCCATCTTAGTGCTCAGGGATTATTCCTGGTGGTGTAGTACTGGGAAAAGCCAGGGGCCAGACACGTGCAAGGCAAGTACCTTAACCCCCTATACTATCTCTCTGCACATCAGAATCTCCATGTTAAGTACCTTAACCCCTATACTATCTCTCTGCACATCAGAATCTCCATGTTTAGAGTGGAGATTCTGATGACCGCTGCCCGCTCTATTTCGAGGCAGAGAGTAATTTCCAGTTGTTGCAAAGATAGAGGCTGGCGAGGCTCCCATGGAGATGCGCTCTGTGTCCCAGAAGGCTGTCACCAGGCTGCACCTGTGTCTGGTATAGGACCGAGCCTGCATCCCAAAAGGCTGTACAGGAACACACCTGCATCCGGAAAGGCTGTATAGGAACACACCTGCATCCCGAAGGCTTCACCAGGCTGCACCTGTGTCTGGTATAGGACCATGCCTGAATCCTGAAAGGCTGTACAGGAACACACCTGCATCCCGAAAGGCTCTACAGGAACACACCTGCATCCTGAAAGGCTGTCACCAGCCCTTGTGCTGTTTGTACAGTGAGAATCCCAGGCCCGCACACAGACCCCTCACACACCCTCCTGCAGGGAGACGACTGAGCAGGTGGAAGCCGGCCACACTCCCAGTCCCCTTCAGAGCTGCATGGACAACAGGAGCTCCCAACTCTCAGCCCACCTGGAGGCCAGAAGCAGTGATGTGGGCTGCATCCCCCTGGGGAGAGGCAAGCGACTGTGACTCTGACCAAGGACACGGCTCTAGCAAAGCTGGACCGAGGGCTGAGAAACAGTGGGCAGGTCTAGAATTCTGGGGTTACGACTGTTTCTGGGTGGTAACTCCATGTCGGCACAGAGTCTTGGTCAGATCTCAAACACCCGCAGGTGCTCCCAAGACCAAGGTGGGGACAACAGGTCTCAGGCACACCAATGGGAGGTCAGGGCACACAGTCAGGTGTTCAGCGGAATGGGCCCTGGTGGATCTTTGGTGCCTTCAGAACACCTCTCAACTGCCGCCAGTGCCCTTACACGATCCAGGAGTGCAAGCGCTTGGCTGAAATGGCCTACACGGCAACTCCCTCCCCATTCACACTGAGAGTTCTTGTAAAGCTCAGGCATGAGCAGAGCCATAGTACAGCAGGGAGGGCACTTGCCTTGCACATGGCTGCCCCAGGTTCCATCTTTAGCACCTCATGTGGTCTCTCCAGCACTACCAGGAGGAATCCTTAAGCACAAAGCCAGCAGTAAGGCCTGAGCACCACTGGGTATGACCCAAAAAGAAACAAGCTAGCAAAAAGAAAATCCACAGTTACTTTACCAGTTACCATTCTCAGAGAAGGAGCAAGAGTGGGTCTTCAGGTACAGACATCAATAATTGCACACAGCAGCCTGTCACCAAGCTCATGGGACCTTGAGAAACAAACCACGGCCATCAAACTGAAACACCCTAGTCATGGCACCAAAGTTCAGCACGCACGAAAAGCTCACAGTTCAGCTGAAAACAGCCTCAATCTGCCTTTTTGTTGTTTTTGTCTTTTGTTTTGGGGGCATACCCAATGGTGCTCTTAGGTTAGTCCTGCTGGTGCTTGGGGGATCATCTGAGATGCTGGGGACTGAACACTGCTGGACCAAGGGCAAGGCAAGCACCCTACCAGCTGTACTATTTCTCTGGCCCCTGGATCTGCCTCTAATATGCTAATAACTTCAACTTTCTTAATGGAGCCCATACCTGATAGTATGGGCTCTCTGATAGTAGCAGAGAACCCCTGTATTCCCACACTCTGTCCTTCCATGGTTGTTGAACACCTGGTCTATGTTAGACACTGTTAGTAAATGGTTACGGCACAGCTGTTTTGGAACCAGCTAATCTGAACCGAGTTCCACCAAGACAAAGGTGAATGGACCCAAAGAATTTCAGAAAGTGTCAAAGGATTGTGTTCCTGGGCCTTTATACTCTGGCATGGGTTTCTTGGGACTCTTCTGTCCTTTGCCTTTTTTTCCAACAATAAGTACTATTAACAATACAATCAATAGGAATATCTCTTGGCAATACTCGGCCATCAGGACCGAGGCGTCATCTCACACCACAGAGACTGGCACATATCCAAAACAGCAAGAACAACCGGTGCTGGCGTGGATGCGGGGGAAAGGGACTCTTATCCACTGTTAGTGGGAGTGCCGATTGGTCCAGCCCTTTTGGAAAACAATATGGACATTCCTACGAAAACTAGATATTGAGCTCCCATTTGATCCAGCAATACCACTCCTGGGAATATTCCCTGGAGACTCAAAAACATATAGCAGGACCAACAGTTCAATGGGAAGGTCCAAAGAAGCAGTGCTTCTTGGGGGTCACCAAGGTCAGCCCAGCCATGCTCAGGGGCCTCCAGGGACGCACTCAGTGAAGCTCAGGAGGTCATGCAGTGCCAGGGTTCAAATCAAGGTCAGGCATGTGCTAGGCATGCAACCTAACCACTGTACTAATTCGCCACCACAGAGCTGAACTTTCCCAAGAAAGAAACATTCCCTCTGGAACAGCATGAGCTATGAGCAATCGTCCAGCACTCCGCGAAACCCCCTTCAAGTGCTTTGCCCTACCGAGTCATCAGAGAAAGTGTCCCCGTCTGTGAGCAGCCAGGGCTGTCCCAACCAAAGACATAAACATCTGCAGCAGGAGTGCTGGCGGCTCGGTTCTGGGCATACACATCCTGCCACGTCGAGCTTGGCAGCGGGCCTGGGACAGAGGTCAGTGCCTCTTCACCCCGGCCTTCGCTAAGGCACAAAGGAGCAGCTCGGCTCTTTTACGGGCCACAGCCCTCATGGGAGTCAGTCAGGAGAAGCAGACAATTGCCACAGAAGGGAGAACCTGACAGTCCAGAGCAACAAGAAACAGTGACCCAAATAAGTGCCATATCGGTGCAGCCCCTACTCAATTCCTGATGGTGTCACCCTCCAATACATGCTCCACCATAGCCGGTTTGGGGGGCTCTCTTCCAGGGCGTCTCCTTGGCAGCGCAACCATCCCCAGTGGAGGACAGTAGAAGAACTGAAAGAAGGGGGACTGCCCACAGGGAAGAGGTTGGGGGGACTCTGGCCCAACCCCATGCCCAAAATGTACTTTCTTCTCATAACCTCACAGCCCCCAACATACCTCCAGCCCACCAGGCCTGCTGATGCC
Organism: Cryptotis parvus; assembly: GCA_021461705.1. Classification (NCBI taxonomy): domain Eukaryota; kingdom Metazoa; phylum Chordata; class Mammalia; order Eulipotyphla; family Soricidae; genus Cryptotis; species Cryptotis parvus. The sequence goes on from JAJIBD010030732.1 coordinate 127,454, forward strand.
CTCTGCTCATTCACTGCCTCCTCATACCCTGGTCTCCTGTGGTCCTCCCAACAGTCCAGCTTTCCAGAGAGAGACACGTGTGTTCTGGACTCCTGCCTGCATAGCAAGCCCCTCACACAAGCACTATAGGAAGTCCCAGATGGCCATAGAAACAATCGGCCAACAAAGTCAAATGTTCCTGCCCCCCAGCCATCCCCACAGCAATCCCCAACTCTATCCAAGGCTGGCCACATTCACCCTTTGTTGTGGGGTGAAGGGCCACACCGGCAATGCTCAGGGGTTACTGTTGGCTCTGCACTGGCGGTTCTCAACAGACCACGTGTGGGACGCCAAGGACTGAACCTGGGTTGGCTGCACCCAAGGAAAACACTACCACTGTACTCTGGCTCTGGCACCCAAGCCCATCCTCGTAGGTCTCTTTTAAGCTTCAAGAGGAGAACTGTAATTGCAGGAAGGAAGAGTAGTAAGTAAGCCTGTAACTGTTTAGCATTATGGCTGAGCTGGTTTTCCTCAACCAAGGCATAATAAATACGTCCTTACATTTATAGAGCACTTTACAATATTTGAAATACTTTCACAAACATTATTCCCTTTGGTGAAGGAAAACTCCCCCCTACTTTGGATGGTTTTTTTTTCCTTGCCAATGCTTTGTTTTCATTTCTTTATAAGCATTTATATAATTCATTCTGTGATATAAAACACAGGCCACAACCCTGAAAAGATCACCTCCAGAGCACAGAAAAACAGGACTTTTAACTTTTTTTTTAATCTAATAGATGTGGCTAGCTTGCACTTAAGTTGGTTAATCCCAGGTTGCTTATAACTTGGTTTTTATCTGGTTCACACAGAACAATTCCCGAAGGTGGAGGAGAAAGGCCACTTTCTGCTCTAACCAGGGCAGTTCTCTGTGGGTTCAGATACAGCCTCCTGAACCAAAGGGCAGACACCCCGGGAGCTGCACACCGAGAGTCATGACTAATCAATCACTTCAGTCTTTCTTCTGAGGCCAGACCTGAAGGCTTCTTCCAGACATAGACATTATCAGTTGACTTAACTTGGCATACAAGAGAACCCTGCTTTTCCTAAGTCTCAGGTTGCTGGCATGGGCTCTACTGTGACCCAGAATTTGTACTTACATTCTTCTCTGGGAGTTTCTCTCCCACTGTGAGAAGTAGCTCATAGCTCCATGAGGTTTTCCCCCCAGATGTCCTAGAACCTGCTCATACCTGGCCAGAATCACATCAGGATCTGGCCTGATCTTTTATTAGCTCCTGCACAACTAAGACACAATTAATCCATCTCTACTTCTGTGCCTCTCTAGTTAGATCCTGCATTACTGATCCTGGTCCACCTCAAAACAGCCATCAAACAGCAAAAGCCGCAGTGAGTTTTTGACTGCATCTTCAATACTTCGTTCATGATCTCATGGGAATTATTTTTAGAACTAGAGAAATGCTATAAGGGTCAAGGCACATGGTTTGCATTCCTGTTTAATTCAGCACTGTGCAGCCCCCCGAGCAACAAGCATTACCAGGTATAGCCCCTGAAGGACGTCAAGCCCATCAGAGTAATTCCAGAGTAATCTCTAGTACCACAGGGCTCGAGAGCAACTATGGATATATTCTCAGGTCCTTGCACTGAACTATCAGCCCGGTATTCTGAGAATCACAGACCTTCTGAGACTACTTGGGAGCCTCAAAAAGGGAGGGAAAATATTTCTAATGATGCTCATTAAACTACAATCTATAGCTCCTGTTTCATTCTCTGGTGACATATCTCTCAAAATTCGTTTGTCATTAAACTACAGTCTATAGTTCCTGTTTCATTCTCTGGTGACATATCTCTCAGAATTCGTTTGTCATTAGCACAGTGGTGACACATTCCTCATAGGATGTTGCATATGCTCTCACTCTTTCAGAATGGAAATAACCATGAAGACTTGGGTCAGACAGGGAAAACAATTGAACTTGATGCTGCTTCATATAGAACAGACTGTGAAAGGCAAGAGAGGGCAGATAAAACCAAGGTGCACCAAAGGTTTGAAAAGGAGCAGCAATCATTCAAAGGAAGAGCCTTGAGCAGTGAAATCAGCAGAGACAGGGAGCCTGGGTCTGCGGGGAGACCATCAGAGTGGGCAATGGGGTCCACTATTTCTCTGTATTCACTGCCTGGGAACTCCCAAACAGTATGAACAAGTGGACTTAGAAGTCGCTGACCCTTGTCAACTCCCCTATAGTCTTAACTTAAATCTGAACTTGAAAATCTACTGGACATCTGCTCTTGGGTATCCAGCTCCGCAGTCCCAACTTAACATCCAAAGTGAGGTCCTCATCTCCCCCACCACCCAGCTCTCCCTCCACACTCTCATCTTGACAAGGTCAGCGCCTAGCCAAGATCCTGAGTCACCTAGACCCCTCTCTTCATGTTACACCCTACTGAAACCAATTGAGAAAGCACCAGGCTCTGACTTTATGATACATTTAGGCTTCTCCCGCCATCATCCTCCAAATGAGGTTCCCAGCAACCATGCCTACTTACCCTACAGACCATGCAACCAGCAGCCAAAGGGTTCCTCTGTAACATGAGTCTTACTATAACATTTCTATCTCAAAACCCCTCAGTAGCTGACCCCTGTGCACTCCTACAGTGATCAACAACCCATATGTGCACTGCTACCTCAGTTTTTTTTCCCCATTCTCTCTATCATCCACTGTACTCCAGCCATTAGAGATTCCTGGATGTTTTTCAGCCTAGCACTCTCCTTCTACAGCACCTTTGCACTTACTGTTATCCATGTAGACAATCCCTGTTAACCCTAAGTCAATCTTCCAAGTAACATTTCATCAAATCTACACAAGTACTCAAAAGAATCATGCCAATAGATGTGACTTACCTTTGATGGACACAAATCTAACATAAACTTACTAAACTTACTAAGTAAAAACACATTACCTAAATAAATGAAAGGAAAAAAACTGATCATTCCCAGACCTTCAGCTCGCTGTTCAGCCACTCTGGGTGAGGCCTGCCTCCTCCTCCTATCGCTGGACATAACTAGGAAGGGAGATGGAGCCACCCCTTTGAGCAAGGTCCAGCAGCTCCACAGCTGACCTACACCCATATTATGAGGCCCACCCTGCAGCTCCTGAAGCACGTGCCCACATAATACAGTTCTATGCAAGCAGTCGTAATTAAAACAGTGTGGTACTGGTATAGGTCTATTCCATAGACCTATGAAATAGAACTGAATATCCTGAAATACACTTTCAAATATACAACCACTTAATCTTCGATAAAGGAGCAAAAAATATTAATTGGAGCAAAGAAAGTCTCTTCAGTAAACGGTGTTGGGAAAACTGGGCAGCTACATGTAAAAAAATGGTCTTAGACTTCCTTCTAACACCATGCACAAAAAGTCAGATCAAAATGGATTATAGATCTCAATGTCAGACATAACTCTAAGATACATCAAAGAAAACATAGGAAAAACACTCTATGACATCGAAACTAAAGGCCTCTTCAAAGACAAAAATACCACTAACCAAGCAAATGGAAGCAAATATAAACAAACGGGATTATTTAAAATTGAAAGTTTCTATGCACCTCAAAAGAAATGGTGACCAATATACAAAGACACTCCACAGAGTGGGAAAGAATATTCACCCAATACCCATCTGAAAAGGGGTTAATATCCAGGATATATCAGGCACTGGTAGAACTTCACAAGAAAAAACAGCCAACCCCATCAAAAAAATGGGGAGAAGAAATGAACAGAAGCTTCCCAAAAAAAGAAGAAATTCGAATGGTCAAAAGTATATGAAAAGTTCTCTTCATCATTAATTATCAGGGAGACGCAAATCAAAACAACAATGAGGTGTCATCTCACACCACAGAGACTGGCACATATCCAAAAATAGCAAGAACAACCGGTGCTGCCGTGGATGCGGGGAAAGGGACTCTCATCCACTGTTAGTGGGAGTGCAGATTGGTACAGCCTTTCTGGAAAATAATATGGACATTCCTAACAAAAACTAGATATTGAGCTCCCATTTGATCCAGCAATACCACTCCTGGGAATATTCCCTGGGACCCAAAAAATATAGCAGAAACACTATCTGTACATCTTTATTCATTGCTGCGCTATTCACGATAGCTGGAATCTGGAAACAACCAGAGTGCCCTAGAACTGATGACTGAATAAAGAAACTGTGGTACATCTACACAATGGAATACTATGCAGCTATTAGGAAAAACAAAGTTATGAAACTTGCCTATAAATGGATGGACATGAAAAGGATCATGCTGAATGAAGATAGACAGAGGGGAAAAGGTCAGATATAGAATGACTGCATTTATTTGTGGGATATAAAAAAATACTAAGATAACAATATCCAAGGCCAAGCAAAACATGAATCAGGAGGTCTTGTCAGTGGGTAGAACCTATTGCAAATGTGTAGGAGTCTGAGGTTAGTCAATACAGAGAAAGGAACAGTGTACTAATAATTACTGTAAATGATAATACCAGTGTAGAACTGAGCATTGAAAGTAGGCAAAAGGAAAATGCTAATCATCAGAGAGATGCAAATCAAAACAACAATGGGATATCATTTTATACCACAGAGACTGGCACATACCCCAAAGAGCAAGAACAAGTGCTGGCGTGGATGCGGAGAAAAGGGGACACTCAACCATTGTTGGTGGGAATGTCGGCTGGTACAGCCTTTCTGGAAAACAATATGGACATTCCTCCAAAGACTAGAAATTGAACTCCCATTTGACCAGCCATACCACTCCTGAGAATGTAACCTGGGAAGCCAAAAATACGCAGCGAAAACACCATCCCTACTTTTATGTTCATAGCAGCATTATTCACAATAGCCAGAATCTGGAAACAACCAGAGTGCCCAAGAATTGATGACTAGATAAAAGAAGTTTTGGTACATCTACACAATAGAATACTATGCAGCTGTTAGGAAAAAATAAAGTTATGAAATTTGCCTATAAATGGATGGACATGGAGAGGAACATGTTGAGTGAAATTAGCCAGGAGAGAGATAGATATAGAATGTCTGCATTTATTTGCAAGACATAAAAATATATATGTACATATTATGATACCAATATCCAAGGTCAGGTGAAGCATGGATCAGGAAGTCTTGCCCAAGGTGGAAATTATCACAAACATGTGGGAATCAGAGGCTAGGTAAGACAGAATGGAACAGTGTGCTAATAATTGTCGAAAGTGCTAATACCAACCTAGAACTGAGCATTAAATATAGGCAAAAGATACACATGACAACCTTTTTAATGGATGTATTGTAATCCACAATGTGGAAGGAAAGGAAAAAGAGAAAGAGATAGAGAGAAAGAGAAAGGACCTGCCATAGAGGCAGGCTAGGGAAGGGGGAGGGAATCAGGGACATTGGTGGTGAGAAATGGGCACTGGTGGGAAATGGGCACTAGTGGAGGGATGGGTGCTGGAACACTGTATGACCGAAACACAAATATGAACATCTTATGAACATTTTTGTAATTGTGTATCTCACGGTGGTATAATAAAATATAAAAAAGAAAGTAGGCAAAGGATATACATGATAACCTCTAACTGTATGGATTGCAAGCCACAGTGTGTAAAAGGAAGAGAGAGAGAGAGAGAGAGAGAGAGAGAGAGAGATGAAAATTGCCTGCCATCGATGGAGGCTGGGGGTCAAGGGATCATGGGACATTGGTGGAGGGAAATGGGCACTGGTGGAGGGATGGATGCTGGAACACTGTATGACTGAAACCCAAATATAAACACTTTTGTAACTATATATCTCACGGTAGTATAATAAAAAAAAATTAAAAATAATAAATAAAATTAAAATAATAATAATGTTTTAACTACTACAATCAGAAAATATAGAATTTAAGAGCAGGGGCCAGAGCGATAGTACAGCGGGGTAGGGCATTTGTTTTGCACACGACCGACCTGTGTTATATCCCCCAGCATCCCATATGGTCCCCCAAACACTGCCAAGAGTAATTCGTGAGTGCAGAGCCAGGAGTAACCCTTGAACATTTCTGGGTATGACCCAAAAAGACTGAAAAATAAAAAAGCAAAGTAAGTGATATTTTTTAACTCAATAGAAGCTCTGAATAGCAGAACAACAGCAGCTAAGCAAAGGATCAGGAACTCAAAGATGAAAAGGAACTGCTAGAAAACAGCAGAAGGTAGAATATAGTCTGAAAAAAAATGTACATCCTGGATAACTATGGGATGAGTTCAGGAAAAACAAAGGAAGAATCATCAGCATCCCTGGAGAAGAAAAAAAGCAAATGAGAAGAAGAAGCAATATTTAAATCATCTGGGGGGCTGGAGTGCTAGTACAGCGGGTAGGCATTTGCTTTGCATGCGGTCCAGCGGGTTCCATCCCCAGCATCCCATATGGTCCCCTGAGCACCACCAGGAGTAATTCCAGAGTGCAGGGCCAGGAATGACCCGAGCATCGCCGGGTGTGACCCAAAAAGCAGAAAAAAAATCATTGATAAGAACTTCCCAGATTGAGTATCACAGGCACTAAAAGCCAAGTCAGAAGGGTGTCAGTGAAAATCGACCCAATTAGGAAAACTCCAAGACATGCTATATTCAAAATGACAAACGCCAAAGACAGAGACAGAATACTGAATGCAGCAAGATCCAAAAAGGCATTTACATAAAGGAAAACCCACAAGGTTTACAACAAATCTACCAATGAGACTCCATGAGCCAGAAGAGTATAGAAGGATAGCACAAAAACTCAATGAACTAGAACGTACCAAGAATACTCTATCCAGAAATGACATACAGAACCCGCCAAGTAGTTGAGGTGTGGGAGGGGGAGGGAGATGGGGACATTGGTGATGGGAGATGGGTTTGGGTGGAGGGATGGGTGTTGGAACACTGTAGAACCAAAACTGCATCTTTCAATTGTATGTCTAAAATGGTGTAATACAATGGAATACTATGCAGCTGTTAGGAAAAAATGAAGTTATAAAATTTGCCTACAAATGGATGGACATGGAGAAGATTATGTTGAGCGAAATTAGCCAGAAGGAGAGAGACAGTTACAGAATGACTGCATTTATCTGCATAACATAAATATATAGGTACATATTATGATACCAATATCCAAGGTCAAGTGAAACATACATCAGGAGGTCCTGTCAAAGGTGGAAATTATCACAAACGTGTGGGAGTCAGAGGCTAGGTAAGACATAAAATGGAACAGTGTGCTAACAATTGTGAGGGTACTAATGCCAACCTAGAACTGAGCATTAAATAGAGGCAAAAGGATACACATGACAACCCTTTAATGTATGTTCTGTAATCCATAGTCTGGAGAGGAAGGAAAAGAGAAAGATAGAGAAATGGAAAGAAATAAAGAACCTGCCATGGAGGAGGGCTGGGGGGAGGGGGAGGGAACCGGGGACGTTGGTGGTGGGAGATGGGCACTGGTGGCGGGATGGGTGCTGCTACACTGTATGACCAAAACCCAAATATGAACTTTTAATTGTATATCTTTGTAATTGTAAAAATAAAAAAAAAATTTTAAAAAAAAATAAAATGGTGTAATAAAATTGGGGGGGGAATAAATAAAAAAGGAAAAAAAAGAATACTCTATCCAGCCAGATTATCACTCAGATTTGGAGGAACTATACAGAGTTTCATGAACAGGCAACAGCTGAGAGAAAACATAGCCTTGAAACCAGTCTTGAAGAAGCCTTAACAGAGCTCCTTTAAAAAAGAGGGGAAACATCCCGTTGTGTGTCGTTGAGTGTGGCACTCGCTCACAATGCACTTGATCACCCTCTATTAGATTAGCAAAAGTTAAAAACATAACAACAAATCATCACAATTTTACTTTGTTGACTTATTTTCTGATAGTCCCATTTGTCCTTCCTTTAAGTTTTGTTGGACTAATATGAAATAAATGTGAAATATGAAAGCGACTAATATGAAATAAATGCCTGCCAAGGGGGACTCTAGGGAGGTGGGAGGGAACCTGGGGACATTGGTGGAGGGAAGGGGACACTGGTCGTGGAACTGGTGTTGGGATACGTATGCCTGAAACAACTCTATTATGAATAACTTAGTAAACCATAGTGTCTTAATTTCTTTAAAAATTAACTTATTAAGTCCATGATTTTAGCACCGTTTAGGGAATAGACTGACTGTGCAGTCCAGGGAACAAACACTCAAACTGCCTTGGAAAGAAGCATGGCATCCCCAGAAAACTCAGACCGCTGTCAATCTCCTCAGCTTCTCGCAAATCAGCAGCCAAGCTCTGGCACCCTCTGCAGAGATATCACAGAGAGCAATTGATTTGGGGCCTATTTTTAGCCGGTTAGCAGATAATCACTCATGACAGAAGCAAAACTCTTGAATCACTAGATGAAAAATGCCAGACTCAGAAAAGAAAAGGTGAAGGGTGGCAAAGGCAAGCTTGACTGGGCACTGCCCCAGGATCTAAAGCTGAGAAGTCAGAAAGGGTTTGGGGGGGTGGGGAGAGTGGTGAGAGAGATAGTACGGGAGGTAAAGAGCTGGCCTTGCATATGACTGCTCAGGACTCTAATCCGGCACAGCATATAACCGCCTAAGTCTCGTCAGGACTGTAGAGTCAGGAGCAGACCCTGAGCACCACTAGGAGTGGGCTCCCCTCAAAAAACTAATAAAAAGCCTTTGCACTTTTTCACAAACTCGATAATTTGGCATATTCTCCCTAAGAAGTATACAATCTTCACTGCATTATTAGTATGAAATATGTGGGAAAATTCTACAACACACTGCACATTAAATCAGAGAAAATGCACTTCAAGTTCATATATGAGAAGCAGCACTAAGAACCAACCACAATTTCTTACCGGTGGCGGGATGGGTGCTGGAACACTGTATGACCAAAACCCAAATATGAACTTTTTAATTGTATATCTTTGTAATTGTAAAAATAAAAAATTTTAAAAAATACAAACAAGGAAAAAAAAAGAAAAATAAATAAAATAAAACATACCCAAAAAAAAAAAAAGAACCAACCACAATTTCTTAAAACAACTTATTTTTAGGAATAAATCATACTCTGAAAATTAACTGGTTAGACCAAAAAGGAGCAGAATTTAAAGAAAAGCTGTGACTTGGAAGTCACCTGATAAAGGCACCAGGTCATATACATCGGATTCCCTCAATTCCCATAAACTCAAGGCCTCCTCATTTCTTTCCTTGATCTTCCTAATACCAACATGGGGTCAGACTGAAGAGCCTAGTGCTTGTGTGGGCTTTTATTTTTCTTTTTTTACTAGAGTAACATTGATTCAACATATTGACACTGGTGGCTCACCCTTAAATATGGCTGAGTTACAAATTGCAGAGCCAATATCAACATGTTAAAACAACAAGGCATATTTCATTTTCAACTCAGGCACCATGTTCACAAAGATGGACACAGCTGGGCTGCCGAGTGGCCCCAGCCCACTGCACACAGATAAACACTCTGTAGGAAGACGCCACCATGGCCGGTCTGGACAAAAATCAATGCTATTGAACCAGTGAACTCTGAGTTCTGTCTTAGTCGGTTGAGGCTACTACAACAAATACCATAGACTAAGTGACAAATGATAGGAATATGCCCCATAGAGGCTAAGGAGTCCAATATCAGCATGCCATAAGATTCCATTCTTTTGACATCCTGGAAGATGACCCCTTTCAGGCTTGCAGTCAAGCCCCCTTCTCACTGTGAGCTCACGCTGCTTTTCTTAGAGGAGAAGCACAGGTTCAGTCTGGGACCCACCCCTCCTCTCCAAATCCAGGTGCCTCTCTGAAGCCCATCTCTGACTGGAGAGAGCAGATTCAACATGTGAACATGAGGTGAGGGGATATGATATGAGTATGAGGGGAATATTATATGATATGAGTATTCAGCCCCATGAAACTGTCTCAGGATAAAGGTTTTAAAACATGTTTCTATTCCGTTTCTGACAGTGGGATTCTTGCCTGCTGAAAGACTCTCTCTCTACTGCCCACTGGGTCTACGCCCTCCTACATTCTTAACTCTCAGCATTTGAGTCTCAGTCTACAAAATACTAATTTGCATCTGTCCTTTTTTAAAATAAATGTGCTTCTGTCTTTTTTTTGCCTGTGGGTGTGGGCTCCCTTGCAAGAATTCAGCAGAGGAAGAAAAGAGGTGGTGTGTGGGGTGGGAGAGAGACCATGCAGTCCTTGGCTTCCTCCGTCCTGCACACAGCACCGCACACGCTCGGCACCATCTATTATGGGTAACGGAAGACAATGGACCTCTGGTCGCCAAGGGAGAAAGGGCCACTGACACAGCTCCTTCACTGGATCCTGTCCTCCAGCTCTTCAAAGGCCAGACTTTTCAAGCATTCCACTTTGCTATGGGGTTGTCTACATCATTAAATTTGTTTCACTAACATTTTACTTTGATTTGTTTCGATTATGACAAAGACTGACCTAGGAAGCTTTGCATGTGGTTGGGTGGAATTGAGTCAACGACAGCTTCATAAAATGAGCTGAGAAATGCTTAACACTTTTTCTATTCTCTGGAGGTTCTAATACAATTAGTGCTCTTTTTTCCCTTAAAATTTCAGCAGAGTTCACTAGTGAGGACATCACATTCCGAAATTTCTCCAGGAGAAAGGTTTTGTTTATCACTCAGTTTTGAAGCTCTGAATATGGTAAAGTTTGGTAAATGTTCCATGAATACTTGTTTTTAAAAAAATGTGTATTCTTCAAATGTTGGGCGCAGTAGTCTGTATATGTCAATTAGGTTATGTTGGTTAATGGTGTTCAAATCTTCTATAATCAAGCATGTGGTTTTGGTGTGATTCTGACATCAATTACGAAAAGTATGCTAAAACCCCACTCTAATTATAAATTTGCCTATTTGTCCTTACAATTATGTCAAGTTTTGTATTACACAGTCTAACCAAGTGCAAACAATTAGGGGTTTCTGCTATTCTGGTAACTTGACTGACCTTCTTTGTATCTAGTACTGGATTGGTTTTTTTTTTCTTTAAGTCCATTTTGTCTTTTATTTGTTATATAATTTGATTTATATGTTTTATTTTATTTTATTAAAGCACCATGACTTATAAAGTTATTCATTCTTGAGTTTTAGATATATTCTGTTCCTGCCCCGGCCTGCCATCTTGACAGGCACATTTTTAAGTTTGGTAGTTGAAAGTTCGAATCTCTTGATACGATTTTTCCCTGCTCATTTACTAGCAGTCTTTTCTGCTATATCTATATCTAAGATATAGATTAAATCTATAATATTTTTCTATAAGCATCATTTTGTTGAGTTTTACTGAGTTTTTTTTAATTAAATTTGATAATAGCAGAAACTGCATTGGAAAATTCCCCATTTTCATTTCATGTCTTTACTAACACATTTGAATTTAAATCCATATTCTATCTGGTTTCCATTTGTCCTGTGCAATGTCCCTTTGTTTCAGTTCCCTCAAATTTAATCTTCTTTAGTTAATCTAATATGTTTAATATTACCTTTTCTTCTGTTGGTTTGTTAACTTTATATTATTTTACTGTTATTTTAAGGGTTATTGAGGAAACAGTATCCTGGACTTATCGTCAATTTGTACTTTTTCCATTCCCCCAGGACTTTAAAACACTTCAATTCTACTCACCCCTTTATTCTGTACTATCATTCTCTATTCTGCCTTTACATGTACTTTTTTTTTTGCTTTTCTTTTTTTTTAATGTTTTATTATACCACCGTGAGACATACAATTACAAAGGTGTTCACAATTGGTTCTTGGTAATACAGTATTCCAGCACCCATCGCTCCACCAGTGCCCCATTTCCACCACCAATGTACCCCTCCCCCTCCCACCCACCTCCAGGCTGCCTCACAGCAGGTAGCCCTGTTTCCTCTCTCTCTCTCTGTCTCTCTCTCTCTGTCTCTGTATCTCTCTCCCTCTTGTTTTATACATTGTGGCTAGCCCTGCAGATATTTAGAGTTTATCACTTAAGTCTCTTTGTGTATATTCAATGGTGACTTTTAATCTGCCATTACCATTTCCCACACTTAGTAAAACACTGGTATCTATTTATATTCTATTAATGAATGCAGTCATTCTATATCTGTCCTTTTCCTTCTGACTAATTTCACTTAGCATGATAGTCTCCATGTCCATCCATTTGCAGGTAAATTTCATAATTTCATCTTTTCTGACAGCCGCATAGTATTCCATAGTGTAGATGAACCACAGTTTCTTTAGCCAGTCCTCTGTTCTCCGGCATTTAGGTTGTTTCCAGATTCTAGCTATAGTGAATAGCGCAGAGATGAATAAAGAAGTACAGATAGTGTTTCTGCTATGTGTTTTTCGGTCTCTCGGGTATATTCCCAGGAGTGCTATTGCTGGATCAAATGGGAGCTCAATGTCTAGTTTTCGGAGGAATGTCCATATTGTTTTCCAAAAGGGCTGGACCAGTCGGCACTCCCACCAACAGTATACTTTAATGCCATGAGAAATTACTGCTATCAAGTCCTATTCATTTTGATTTACACACATATTTACCTCCTCCATTGTTCTTCATTCCCTTCTCTACACATTTCCTTTACTATACATACTCCCTATGGTATCATTTGCCTCTTTTTTGATATTACTTGGACTGGGTTGATTTGGGGCTTGCAGGGGCTACCTTGTTGCCTCTTTCATTCACTCCCAGAGGTACTAGGGGGTCATATGGAGTCAGGGATAAAATCTAGGCCTCCTTATGCAAAGTAAAAGTTCCAGCTATCTCTCTGGCCCCTCTGGCCTCTCTCTATCTATATACTGGCCACACTGGTGGTGCCTGGAGAACCATGCAGTGGCAAGGGCTGAATCTGGGGGCTCATATACCCTTGGCATGTGCTCTACCACTTGAGCTATAGCTCAGGTTCTTACTCATTTTCATATTTTTTATTGTGTCTCCACATGGTTCATCAATAAATGCTGGATTTAGAGGTGACTACAAGAGTGTGCCACCCACACAGCAGATCCTGGCAAGCCTCCCGTGTCGTATTTGATATGCCAAATACCAGTAACAATTATAAACCTCATTCCCATGACCTGATGGAATGGTTTGAGGCTCTTTATGTTCCTGGAGCAAGCAGATGCCCTTGGGCTCTACTAGCATGAGACAGGACATATGGAGATGTTACTGGTGCCCGCTCAAACAAATCGATGATGAACGGGAAGACAGTGATACAGTGATTGTGTCTCCTAGCAATGAATTAGTCTTTGCCCTGAAATCATACTACTTCATCTTTATCACTGAGAAAATATTAGATAAAAAATTATACTTTGATGTCAATCTTTCTTCAACAATCCAAGGTCTGTTTCATCATGTTTGTGCCCCGTTAGTCCCATTAAAAGCTCAATAATTAATCTCCTTGTTACTTCTTCAAAGTCACTGTATCACTGTATCAGTCTTCCCGTTCATCATCGAATTGCTCGAGCGGGCCCCAGTAACATCTCCATATGTCCTGTCTCATGCTAGTAGAGTCCAACAGCATCTGCTTGCTCCAGGAACATAAAGAGCCTCAATCCATTCTGGAATGAGGTCTATAATTGTTACTAGTATTTGGCATATATATCAAATACAACATGGATAGCTTGCCAGGCTCTGCCGTGCAAAGTCAAAACACTTAAAGTCTTTTTCTCTACTCCACCTGCTTTTATATTCTCTATTTCTTTGGTCTTCAGAAATTTTACTAACATGTATCTGACTTTCTTGACATTTATCCTACTCAGGGCTCATAGCACCTCTTTACTCTGTCACTGGGCATTTTCATGTGTGCTGGGAAATTCTGTTAGAACCTGTTCAAGTTTTTCCGTCCCATTCATTTCCTGCCATTCCAGTGACATGCAGATCTTTTCAAGCACATCAGACATCTTTTATATATCCCTTATTTGTCATATTTTATGCCCCTCTCCCGTGTTGGGCTATATATTTTCTACTAAGCCATATTATAGATCACTAAATCTCTCTTCATCTGTGTCTAAACCCCTGGTAAAACCAGGTCCTTAATCACACTGTGTTGCAGGACACCTAAAAGCCTAAAAGCCTCTGCATCTGCCCTGGATTGCCTCCTGCAAATCACTCCATAGATAGGGGTAGTTTAAATGTGGCAGTTTATCTGACCATGTATTCTGTACTGGCTGGTATAAATATTCTCTCATGCTACCACAATCATCGTGGAACTAGCTAGATCTTACCAGCATATTTGCCTGGCCACGTTGGATCTCTAAGTAATTATCCCAGAGAGAAATGCTGTTTGCCTCCAAGCAGGCAAGCATGGCTCCCCTGATAACTCAAAGGCAACTAAAATACAAAACTTCTGTAAAGCAGAAGAGACTCTTGTGAAGGCTTGGAGAAATATTTAACTGGCATTAGTATTAGTCTTTGGTACAGAGACATGCCATCTCAGAAACCCCCTTATCTACCCTATAAAAGGCATTTCCAGGCAGATCTTGGCTCAAAACATTAGCATATAATAGGGCCTAGGTGAGGTGCTGGGAGAAATTACCTAAAGACATTTGACCCTTCCTATTTCCCATAATAGTGGGAGGTGTGAGTTGCAGGGGTATAAAACCAGCCTGCTTCCTCTCTCCCTTCTCTCTTTTTGGGCTCTCTCTTTGTGAGCTCGCACCCTTCTTGGGAATCTTGTCTTTGTCTACTCTCTACAGGGCCTTTACACGTGGTGGCCGCCATCTTGGCCTACACATGGCTGGGGTTCCAGCCGGGAATCCTAAGCACTGGATTTTTCCTATTGCTGATTTGTATGCCTGAACCTGTGATAAGTAAAGCCTTTTAAAACTGCATCGGATTCCAGAGTCTTCATCCATTCCCGCCGGATTCGGAGGTAGAAGAGAACTTCGCTTCCGGCACTGTTGGGGATCCCGGCAGCGCCCCGACAACACTGGTTCTATTTCAGTACAAGGATTTATATCTTATTTTTTCATACAAATCAATTATAATTTCTTGATGAAATTCTCCAGAACTGGCATTTACTTTATGTAACCTATTAATCACTGATATTAAGCCTATATCAATTATTGCTGCGCCCAAACAACCCAGGGTACTGTTTTTTTTCTTTTTTCCTTTGTGTGTGCTGTGTGTGTGTGTGTGTGTGTGTATTGCACCAGGGTACTGCTTTTTAATGTATTTTCATTTGATCCTGCCTCTTTTAAGTTTGATATTTATTGCCTGGGATTTCTTTAATTGAACATACAAATAAGTACATCGGACATTTTTCAAATAAAGATATAAAGAGTTGCCACATAATTTTTATTATCGTCTGTGTAACGGGCAAATAGATCAGGAGAAGATCATCATAATTTAACCAAATTTAGCCGATTTGAAATACGGTATAAACTTGGTCTATTTCTAGTCAAGTAATTTATGGTTAGGCTTCAGACTTTGCAAAGTTGGCTATTTTTAGTGAGTCCTTCTTCCTTGAATATAGTCCTTCAGGGTTCCCCTAAAGTCTAAAGGTAGGACCAGCCAAAGCATGCAGTCTCAAATGTGGCTGGGGAAGCTGGTACTCCACTTTCCCCAGGCTCAGCTGACCATGGGGCCCAGGAGGACAGATGGGTTTTGGGAGTGGGCCCATCACCTCTGGGAGTCCCGGAAGCAGCCGGATGAGACTCGCCCACCACACTAGGCACCACCTTCGCTGTCTGGACTCTGGGATGCTACCTCAAAACCAGATTAACAGAGCAAAAGTAGTTCGAGCCCAGGTAGGCAGCTCCCAGAAGCGGGGAATCACTGGGAATTCATCAGATCAAGTCAGGGGTCGGCCTTTCCCCCCTCCATTTTGTCGAGCCTTGTGGCCCCCGCCCAGAAGCTGCCCCTGGGGCGACCAGCCATAGCATGCAGTCTCAAACGCGGGTGGGGAAGCTGGAACTCCGCTTTCCCCAGGCTCAGCTGACCATGGGGCTCCGAGGAGGACAGATGGGTTTTGGGAGTGGGCCCATCACCTCTGGGGGGTCCCGGAAGCAGCTGGATGAGACTCGTCCACCACACTAGCCACCACCTTCGCTGTCCAGATGCTGACTATGAGGCCCCTCAGTTGCGTGGCCGCTTGGGGCCGCGCGGTCCATCAAACTAGTGGAAACAGTTATGTCCTTTAATGTACTGCATTCTACGATGTGCAGGAAAGTTTGACGGGAGGGAGAGATAGAGAGGAGAGAAAAGACATACAGAACCCACCAAGTAGTTGAGGTGTGGGAGGGGGGAGGGAGGTGGGGACATTGGTGATGGGAGATGGGTTCGGGTGGAGGAATGGATGTTGGAACACTGTATAACCAAAACTCTACATGAGCATCTTGCAATTGTATGACTAAAAGAGGTGTAATAAAATTTGGGGAAAAGAAAAAAAATAAAGTCTAAAGGT
Source organism: Cryptotis parvus (assembly GCA_021461705.1). Lineage (NCBI taxonomy): Eukaryota > Metazoa > Chordata > Mammalia > Eulipotyphla > Soricidae > Cryptotis > Cryptotis parvus. The sequence goes on from JAJIBD010030732.1 coordinate 143,887, forward strand.
ATCTCTAGAATCTCTCCACCTTTATGTAGTGAATCTTCATTTCTATATCCTTAACATCATAAGTCTACATTTAGTTTTGCTCAGACTTTCAAACTCTTAGTCTGCTTCCTTACAATGCAACAAATTTAGGAAGGGACGGACAGGAGGTGGGAGAGAGGCAGCAGCTAAGATGAGACAGTACAAAATGATGAATTAAATTTGGGTCAATAAAAAGTGACCCTCAGTCTGACAAGAACTGAGTGCTGAAAACAGGTAAAGGAAATTCATGATAACCTTTCAGTACCAGGATTGCAATCCATAATGCCCAAAAGGGAAAGAGAGGGAGGGAATGAAGAGGGAGAGAGAGAGAAAGAGAGAGAGAGAGAGAATGAGAGAGAGATGGGGAGAGGGACTGTTGTTGGAATATATGACTAAAACCCAATTATGAACAACTATTTGACTTTATCTCACAGTTATTCAATTTTTAATGTTTTAAAAGTGACACACCAAAAACCTTAAAATGCTAGAAAACCCTTTTTTAAATCTCTTCCCACTTTCTTTAAACACCATGGTTTACAAAGTTGTTCATGATGATTTGTTTCAGGCATTCAATATTCCAACACTAATCCCACCATCACAGTTACCTTCCTTCCACCATTGTCTCCATTTTTAAACATTTTTAATATTATAAGAGTGAGGCAGATAAAAGTGAAAATCAAGGAGAGGGTTGAGAATATTGAATATGACTGGTAAATCCTTCAGCGAGACCAAGATGGTCCAAAGTGGGGTACAATGATGACCTATGTGATGAGAGTTCCCCTCTCCGAGTAGGGATGGAACCCACAGTTAACTACAATGGAAAGAGAAGAGAAACCTGGCCACTGTGGGCCCCAGGACACTTGTTTCCAGGCTGGCATCAGCAGAGCAGTTTCCCCAAGTCTCCAGCACCCAGACCTGGGGAGCAGAGCACGCCTCTGGGAGAGGTTTTCTCCTAGAACATGTGGTAGGGCACAGTTCTAGCTGCTTCCATGGCTAATTTGGGAAGTTCAGTGGGACATAGTGTCCCAGAATCAGATAACCTGTGCTTGGGGATCAATAGATCTTCTTAAAAGAGGAGTCCTACAGCAGGGCCAGAAACGTGGGTGGATCAATGTCTCTGGGACAAGCAATGAGGACAGGCAGGAAAATATAGGCACAAAGGCTGTGAACAGCAAATTAAGACAATATCATTTCCACAGGAGAAGTAATGGGGAGAGCATGAAGAGGTAGACCAATGATAACAGAAGGGTCTTAGACAGTTTCCATGGTTTAAAGCTGAGGTCACTAGATACCGCAACATTGTAAGCATCAACTGTTGTACATATTTGACTCCAAGGTCAGAGAAATAGTGCATAAATTAAGGCATTTGCCTTGCACACGGTTCTATCCCTGACACTGCCAGGACTGATACCTGAGCACGGAGCCAAGAATAAGTCCTGAGTACCATTGGGTATGACCCAAAATAAATTTTAAAATAAAAAACATGTGACCCAAACTCTAATAATTTTTTAATGACTTTGCTAAGGAGGCACGGTGGGAAGAGAGCAAAACCCTTGGGTCAAGGACGAGAGAAGCTGAGACGGGTGGGGGTCTGGAGCTGGAAGGCAACACTGAACGCCTAAAACTGTTCCCACAGAGCCATAAATCACAGTGCATAAATAATCTTTATAATTTAAAGAGTATTTCACAGCCACAGAAGCCAAAGCAAAACTCTTCTGCCCAGACAATCTTTCTGTTTAACGCCCAAGCTCTCTCACGGACACCATGGAGCAAAAAGCCAAAGACACACCCAAGAGGGACGCCCAGACAACCTGGAGGGAGAAAGGACAGGCAGGAACCGGCAGCCACATCTCACAGTGAACAAGCAGTTGTGTCAGTGGAAAGAACGATGGCGTTAATGCCAGAGAGGACCGGTGCAGAGGGGCACGAGGAGACGGGGGCACCGGCAGCCATGCCACGGGAAGGGAGAAGCAAAGGCAAGCCAGCAGAAAGGAACAGGCGCCGCTCCAGGAGGGCTGGTCCACGGCAGGGAGCTGGCCACCAAGAGGGAGAGGAGTGCAGTTAGGACAGGGAAGCGTCCACTACAGTCATGAGAGTTGGAAATGATCGCTCCGGACAAGAAATGAGTGCTGCAAGGGAGGTAAAGGGCCATGCAGGACCCTCTCTCAGGGCCTGTATTGCAAACCACGGCTCCTGAAAGGAAAATGAGAGAAGGAAAGTGTCTGCCACAGAGGCAGGCTGCAGGGACGGGGCAGGGGGAGCAGGCAGGACAGAACTGTGGACACTGGTGATGGGAAACGTGCACTGACGGAGGAAGGTATCGGTGTTGGAATAACGTATGACTGATCTCAGGGTGATTTGATTTTTAAAAAATGTTTTTTAAATAGGAGCAGCCAAGGCGCTGGGCTGCTGAGCATGAAACTGGAGGTAGAGAATGGGAGGGATAAGGATTGGCCTAAGGGCCAACGAGAGAGAGGAAGAAAAAAGGAACGTGCCTGCCATAGAGATGGGGAGGAGGCTCAGCAGGAGATAAAAGAAACAGAGGTGTGATGGGAAACGTGCACTGGTGCGGGGAGGAGCATTGGAACATTGTTTGAATAAGCCCAACCAGGAACAGCCTTGTAACTGTGTATCTCATGATGATTCAATTAAAAAAAAAAAGGTGACTGACCAGCGGGGACACTTAGGGCTGACTGAACCTCCTGAAGGCAGGAGGCCTCCAGGTGCTGAGCAGGAACTGAGGACATGGGCAGCTGGACCCCACAGCTCAGCTCCATCTGCCCAAGTTCAGCAAATGACCAAATGCCACCTCGCCTAAAGGTTGCTCTTCCTTCCAGGCGCCAGGGTCGCGGGTCACAGCAGCTCCTGCTAGAGAATCTGCATCTTGCCTTGTGCCCTGCAGGTGGCCAATGTGGGGCTCAGCAGTGAAGAAAACAAGCCCAATACACTAATTTCCAGGAGTCCCCAAGAACATGCTTTCGCACCTGTGTTCCTGCCCCGTTTCTCTAGCTCAGCAGCCCCCCAGGCTGGAGGAGGAAGTGGATGGACAGTCCTTGGTCAGCGATTTCGCTTTCCAGAGAGAGGCTGGTCCTCTGCACCTGCCTCACGCCTGACCCCTGGCACCTGCTCACATCGTTCTCCACACCCCAATTTCTACTGCTCTCTGGGAAGACCCTCCCATGGCCTAGCACCCCCTCCCTCAACAAGAAATTGGGGAAGAGGGTCACGTTCAGCCGGGCCCTACTGACCACACAAATGCACATGCATAAGATGGACATTCTAAAGCCTCCAAGAGGTGAGTGAACTGGGCCAAAGGAAACAACTGGAGGGTGGGAGGAGGAACAAGACCTGGAGCAGCATGTTACTGGAGTATATGCAGAGCAGAGTCAGTGGCGCACACCGAAACACCGAAATGTACATCATGCAACATTATGACAATGAAAAACAGTAACTCGGGGCCAGGCTGGTAGCATGGGTCAGGGCCGGGAGCACACCCTGTCCGAGTTTCATGTCCAGCGTCCCAGGCTCCCCGAGCACCACGGAGTGCAACAGGAAGCCCCTGACACTGTCAATGCCCACACAATGGACCCTGAACACCGCCACAACCTCAGGCCCGTGCATTGAGCCTGAAGCCAAGAATTGCCAGGTGAGGGCCCCAAAACGCTAGAGAGCACTGCTTGGGAACCCCACTGTCCACAAGAAAAAAAGACTCCCGAGCTCCATTGGAAGAGATGTCAACAGTTTATAACCTGGAACAGAGCGAGAGTCAGGCAAGCTGGAGCTTCATATGCACAGGGGGAAACTGAGGCCAAGGAGCCCCCCAGAGGCGCCTCCTAATGCCTGATGCAACCTGGGTCTGGTTGACTTGCCGTGTCCAGACCACTGGAATATATGCCCCCTGCAGGTGAGGCTGCGACCTGTGCTGTTCACCGTGCAGGAAGCAGAGGCTGGCATGAAGCAGTCACTCAGTCAAGCCATGTGTCGTCAAGGGAAAATGACCAGCATGATTTCTGCGTCCATTCATGGGCAATGGGCGCTGAGGACTAAGCACCTTTCCTTAACACAGGGTCAATGACTAGCCTGAGCACAGGCTGAAGTCCCTGGACAACAGACAGGAAAAGTGTCATGTAATTAACTCCTACAAGGTCTCATCACCAGAGAAGTTGGTTTCCTGCCCTATCCCTTTCCATCCTTCCTGATGTCTCTGTGGGAGACGGATGTGGGTTGAACCTGTTACGGTTGAACCTGTTACGGTAATCATGTCACAATACATGCACATCAACATTTTGCTATATGGCTTAAACTTCTGGGAGGTGCTCAGAGGGGGCTCCCCAGAAATTCTGAACAAACCAGACCAGTGGTCAATGTGAAGCCCTGGCAATATGATGTTGCTCAGGCCCTGCAGTGCTGGGAATCATTTGCGGCAACCCAGTGGTGCTCAGGGCCCCACCGGTGAATTGGTGATGCTTGGGGGGCCAGTGTAGGGCAGCGATCGAATCAGGATCACCTGCATACAAGGTGTGTGCCTTACCCCATACTCTGGCCCTATATAGGGCCAATTGTTTTTTCCATAAAACAGAAGAGAAGAGCTAAAGAAAAAATAACATGTTTAAGGGAGACCCATATCAACCCCTCAAAGGGTGCTCAGGCAGAATAGGGGTGCTGAGATGGGGAGGCACAATCTGCCTTCCGGTTGCAGCTCTAGGAGTGCAGAGATTGCTCTGAGCGACACATCAACAGATGGGAACCCACCAACAATGACTGATCAATGTGACCAAAATACACTGTGGAACTAAGCACAGACGCTTCCAAGTGCAGAGAGCTGACCCTCTCCCCATCGGATGAATTTTTAGTCCCAGTGACTCATGCAACAGAATTAGAGCAAACCCGATTTCACCAGCGAGCAGCTCGACTGCAGCGGAGCCCTCTCGGAGAGCTCAGATCCTCTCCCCACTCGCAACAGGGACGAAGCCAAGCACGGGTCCGGGTGAGCAGTGGGCAAAGCCTCTCGTGCCCCCTTTGCAGATTCCTCCTGCTTTGGCAAACTCGAAATCACCAGACACACACTGCCCGGAATAATGAAATTTAAACTGTTTAGACTTTGCAGAAGTGCGACATTAATTGAATGGAGCTGGCATGTTCTGTTTCAGAAACCACACGAGCCAAGAGACTTTTCTGAAATGAAAGGGTTCTCCAAGATGGGGGAAGGAGAGAAAAGAGGCTTAAAGACACCAGAGCTGAGACACAAAGAAACCTCCCAGGACACAGCCCCCACCCCTTCCCTCCCTGCTCCTCACAGAGGATTAGCTCTTGCCTTACTCATGGCTGTCTCGCCAGCAGCCCGGCATAGACAGCCACACACAGCAGAGAGCTGTCACTCTAGGACCTGGCCAGTCATAGCGTTGGGGGTCCCAAGTGCAGCTCAAGAAGTCAGGAAACTAAAGCGTATTTCCAAAGGTCAGGACAACAGCACGGAGGATGGGGAGCTCTTCTGGCTGGGCACTGCCCTGTCTGCTAGGATATGGCAGCCACAGTGTGGGCAGGAAGTAATGAGGTACACTTGTCGATACTGATGGTTCGTGGCTCTAATCTAGATGCTGCTTCGCTGCAGAGGTGAGTGTCCTGAGGCTTAACTGAAGGGATATTCACAAACTCGTATGTTAAAGCTCAAAATCTCAGGATGCACCAAAGGCATCCAAGCCCCACCCAACCCCCACATGACCTCTGCAGAAGCCCCTCCCCACTACCAGCTTTATCCCAGTAAACTTTTCTGCAGACTGGAATTAGGTTGACATGTCAGATAGGAAAAAGTTTGGTCACAGAAGGCACATAAGCTGTTAAGTGATCAAACTGTTGGGGGACAGGGGCGTGGAGGAGGGTGGAGGGGGATGTTGGTGGGGAGAGAAAGAGAGAAAGATTTTCTGGAGCATTGTCCTAAACATCTTGACAAAAACTGAAGGGCCTAACCAAACTCAACCAAACACAGGTCGATCACAATTCCTGCATAAGCACAGTGCCAGACTTAACAGTGACATTCCAAAGTTCACTGCTTGGGTGATGAGGCGGGGACCTGAGGAAATGACTCCAAGAAACGGGGTGCATTCCCTGTCTTTGAGAGCCCAGATTCAATCCTCAACACTGCACAATCCCGCGCACAGCCAGGAGCACGCCCTGAGCACTGATTCAGAAATCGTGAAGTACTCCCAAGGTATGGCCCAAATTAAAATTAAAAAAGACTCACTGAGACTTGGTGCCTGAGAGTGCAAAGGCATCTTTTACAGAAACAAAGCAAAGCCTGTGATGGGACACTGGGCCAGCCTGTCACCAGCCTGTCACCAGCACGAGTGCTGAGTTCCTAGGCAGCGGGCCCCTGCTTCAGCCCAGTGTGCTGGCACACCCAGAGAACTGCCATGTGACGAGGGCGACTGAGCCCCACATGCAGTGGGCAGGATGCCACATGAACGCCTGTGTTCCTAGAGGCGTTCCTAGAGCCTGTGTTCCTAGAGCCTTGGCTGTCAACCAAGGCTGACAGCCTCAGTTCAGAAGAGTAGAGAGCGCCCAAGTGCTGAGGACAGGCCCTGAACGTGATCCCTGGCACCACATGGCCCCCAGGCACAAGGTGAGACCCCTATTTAAATAAATAAAAAGGGCCAGAGTGATAGTACTGTGGCTAGGACGTTTGTCTTGCATTCGCCGACCCAGGTTCAATCCCGGCATGCCATGTGGTTCTCCAAGCACTGCCAGGAGTGATTCCTGAGTGTAATCAGGAATAACCGGATGTAACCAAAAAAAAGCCAAAAACTAAAAAAAAATAAAAGATACTAAGAGAATCATTCAAGTTCCCTAGTCCTGTTCTTGCCCTAGTTTCTGGGCTACTCTATGCTGAGGAAATCTCATGTGTCTGCATAACCCCAATAAGGGAGGGAGGAGTGTTGAGGTGCTGGGCTGGGAGCTGCGTGACCAGCCACCTAGAGCAATGGAGCACTCTCCCCTTCGCCTCCCCTCCTCTCTCTCTCTCTCTCTCTCTCTCTCTCTGTCAAATGTACACTGAACCCCCTTCCCTTAGTGCTGAGAAGGTAAAACTCATCACAAACTATTCGTGTCCCAGTCCCACGACCCTAAAGATGGTCCTTGGCCCCTTGTCAGCGCTGCCGCCGGCTGACAGAGAGGGGACTATGACCCCCTGTGATGGCTCCCTCATCTCTCATGCAACGATCCAAACTCTTAACGCTTTCCAGGGCTGCTGGCTGCTTCCTACATTTGAACATATTTTCCGAAAGATAGAATTTCAGGTGCTCTGTGCTCTGGGGTGGGGGTTTGGGAAGTGAAAACGGACACCCACAAAACTGTCACAGTCCTCTGCAGAGCTATGGGAGGAGGGCACGCAACAAGGCTGAGTGGCAACAGAGCTCAGGGTGACAGCACAGAGGACCTTCGTGCACAGCAATGCCTCTGGAGGCAGGAGATTAAAGAACAGTTCGCTGAAGCGCAAACGATGTGTGTGAGGGCTGACAGCTCCCCTCCAGACAGCCCGATTCAATGCCTGGTATTACAGAGGGCCCCGGAGCACTGTGAGCAGCAATACTCTTGCTCACAGAGCCAGCAGTAGCCCCAGGCACTGCTCTGTGTGTGTCCCAACTTCCCACTGAACAATGATTTTTCCATATGAGCGGTCCTTTCTGGCCAGTGTTTTAAAAGATACTGATAGTCTAAAGTCCAAAGACTCAAAATTCTTCTGACGCAGAGTAATTTGCCAAATAAGTGAAAACCTCCTAACAACCCTACAGAAAAAGCCAGGTGATCTTTTGCCAGAAAGCAAGCCTACTTCCAAACATAATTCCCAGAAAAACGAAAACTCATGTTCACACAAAATCCCTACACAAGTGTTTCGAGCAGAAGAGGCGGTCTGCCATGGTGGCCACGAGAGCGGACTGCACAGCCAACACAGAGGGCGGCCCTGAGGGCTGGGCACACCGGTGCCTCCCCTCCAGGGGAGTGTCACGGGCTATGAGAAGATGTGTGTGGGTTTTGGTGGCTCCTAAGGCCATTGCACAGAGCGAAAGCAGCCGATCTCCAATGGTTGCATATGGTTAGCTTCTCTGGATCTGCACTCTGGGAATAAAACAAGTATAAAAAGACTGAGCAGATCCTTGTCTGCCAAGGGCTGGGGTGAGAAGGGTATCCTGGCACCCATTCCAAGGGCACCTCGGATGAAAAGTGAGAAATGCTCTCCTAGGAACTCCTTGGATGACTGGAATGGGCCCTTACCCTAGAAAGGAGAGCTGGGTCATAGATGCGACAGGAGGCTGGGAGGGTCATCAGAAAGCCCCTCAAAGGCCGGAGCGATAGCACAGCGGGTAGGGCGTTTGCCTTGCATGTGGCCAACCTGGGTTCAATCCCGGCACCCCATAGGGTCCCCCGAGCACCGCCAGGAGTAATTCCTGAGCGAAGAGCCAGGAGTAACCCCTGAGCATCTTGCCAGGTGTGACCGAAAAGGGAAGGAAGGAAGGAAGGAAGGAAGGAAGGAAGGAAGGAAGGAAGGAAGGAAGGAAGGAAGGAAGGAAGGAAGGAAGGAAGGAAGGAAGGAAGGAAGGAAGGAAGGAAGGAAGGAAGGAAGGAAGGAAGGAAGGAAGGAAGGAAGGAAGGAAGGAAGGAAGGAAGGAAGGAAGGAAGGAAGGAAGGAAGGAAGGAAGGAAGGAAGGAAGGAAGGAAGGAAGGAAGGAAGGAAGGAAGGAAGGAAGGAAGAATTGAGAAGGCATGGCCGAGAACAGAGGATGAGCAAGGCCACACTCCCAGGGCCTGGAGGGGCAGAGCAGCTGAGCAGGACCCCACTGCCCAGAGCCAACTCAGCTCTCTCAGAGACACAGAGGAAAGGGGCCACCAAAGACCCCAGCAGGACTGTTCTGTTGCAGTGCAGGGATCAGAAGCGGACAGAAGAGAACTGAGGTGGGACAGTGGGGCTCAGAAACAAATTAATAAAGAAGGTGCTCAGAAGCTGGAGTGACAGTGCGGCGGGTAGGAAGCTTGCCTTGCTCCTCTGAGCCCGCCTAGAGCGATCCCTGAGCACAACAAGCCTGGAGTGATCCCTGCATGCAGCCAGGTGTGTCCGAAACTGAAAAGCACAGAGCTAACATGTTCAGGAGTGAAACGCAGCAGAGAGAGAGCAGGGGCGCAGTTTCCTGCTGCCCACCTACATTCTACAGGAGGGTTCGAGACAGGAGCAGAGGAGGAAGAGATGGTGGCAAGGGACATGCCAGGGCACTTGGTACAGCAGCAGGTGGTCAGGGCTGGGCATCCCGGAGACTCCGTGTGGAAGCGGGGCAGCAGAGAGGGGCCCCAGAGCACCACTGTGGAAATGCAGCAGGAGGCAAAGAGGCCGGGCCAGGCTTAAGCCATAGTCCAGCAGGTAGGGAGGAGTCTGCCTTGCACACGCCTGACCCAGGTTCGATCCCCAGCATCCTATCTGGTCCCCGGGCACTGCCAGGAGTAATTCCTGAGTGCAGAGCCTGGAGTAACCCCTGAGCATTGCTGGGTGTGACCCGCCCAAAGAAAAGAAGAAGAAGCCACATCGACTGAGGGCGGATCCTCCAAGAAGCGGCAGGGGGTGCTGGGTGTAGCCTGCAATGGAGCCCCTGACTACGGTGGCCCTTGTCCCATGTCATCATTACTGTGATGACAGTGACAGAGCCCCTGACCCCAAGGAACCCACGAATGTCTGTGAGATCAGGAAGTGTGGTGGCTGCCCGCTCCCAGCACCGCCACCGGCTGCAACAGAACCTGCTGCACCGTCACCTTCCGGGTGAGCACCCAGAGGGCAGGAGGGACTCCCAGTCCCGATTTCTCTTCCTCTCCCTTGCCTTTCTAATCATTTCCTTCATTCTCTGCTTTCCTCTCCTTCCATTTCCTTATGTGTCCATTTCTCAGAATGTTCACACTTCCAAAACTGGTCTGTGAGCAGCGACCACAGCCCTCGGCCCCTGTGTACTGCCTCCCTGGCCCAGAGCCGACCCCTCGCCTTGTCTTCCTCCCTCTCCCTCCCCACCTTCTCGCCAGGTGATGGCCTGGACCACACAGTTCTTGTGACTCCAGCAATGAGGCAGCCTGCACTCCACAGCACTTGAGGCTCCGAGCACTCAGCTGCGAATCCACTTCTGGCCTGTCTCACCTCTCTCCCCAACCAGAGTACCAGTAGAAGAGAGACTTGGGTGGGGGCAGAGAACTAAACAGGGGCTAAGGGACTTAATCTTGCATGCAGCTGCCCTCCCTGGATCTGCAACCCTGAGCACAGAGCCAGGAGTCAGCCCTGAGCACTATAGGGTGTAGCCAGAAGCCCCACCCCATCCCAAAAGAAAGAAGATACTTTTGGTATCTGGGAACTGTAGTATTGATGGAATAAAGCTCCACCTAGCTGAGCTCTGCTCCCTACCCACATTATTTTAAAAAAATTTTTTAAAAGGAGCAGGAGCAATAGACAGGTTAGGGCTTTTTGCCTTGCATGTGGCCTACCGGGTTCGATCCCGGCGTCCCATATGGTCCCCTGAGCACCGCCAGGAGTAATTCCTGAGTACAGAGCCCGGAGTAACCCCTGAGCATTGCCAGGTGTGACCCAAAAAAGCAAAAAAAAAAAAAAAAAAAAGTCACTGAGAAGTAACTTGCCGTGTCTCTGAACACAGCTGAAATTTCCCGAGTTCACTCTGCGGACGTCTCCGAGTGTCATACATGTGTTCACACTCACATCTGGTGGGCTGAGGCAGAAAGCCCACATAGAGCCAAGGGCTGGGGGTCGGAGAAGCGGCTCCTGGCGCCCCTATCTCTGAGGGTCGGAACCAGCCCCTCAGTTCATTTTCACAGCCTCATCCTGGATCGAGCCTGAGAGTTCCTTCTCAGCCCTTTCTGGGGTTGTGTGAGGACCAGCCAGCAAACCTATGTCCCAGCGCCTTATAAAATGCACAGGCAGGCTGTGGTTCTATTGCTGGCATATTCGGACATGAATCACCATCCACAAAAATGCACCCAGTTCTGGGAACAAAAAAACCACTCAAACCCTTGACTATTGTTCTGGACAGCACTGCCCCATCCATGTCCTTCCGCTGCCCTCAGACACGCGGCACTAGGAAGCTAGTGGGGCGAGCGGGGGCAGGGAGGCTGTCCAGCAGAGACCCTAGACCGTGTCTCCCCTCCAGCACGGCGGCTCAGACCATGCACATGTGGGTTCTGCCTGGCCCCACTGAAGTCAGAGCTGATGAGAGAGGGGCGCGGGAACGAGGCCAGTGGCACATTCTTGCACACACAGGCAATGCCCTGAGATGAAGACACAGCAGGGCCCCCTCAGTGACAGCCATCACCTAAAAGATTTACCCGAAGCCTCCCTGATTTCGACAGAGCTGCATCTGTAGACGTGGGAGAAGGGCTGCTGGACTCTGCAGCCCCGTCTCGCCTCCCCAGAAATGCCTTTTCTCTTCGAAGTTCTCAGGGTTACAGCTGCTGGGGCCAGCCCAGATCCTGGCACTCGTTGGGGCTCGTGTGCCTCCTTCCCCCCCCCCACGCACAAGCAATCCGCGGAAACAGGCCACAGGTTACTACATAACAGATGACAAAGCAAGTGGGGACAGCCGGCTGGAGAGCCAGGGCCCATGACCTTATGGTCCCGCACTTCAGGAGTCAAGTAGGACCCTTTGGAGACCACACAGCCCTTCCCCCACTGCAGGGAGCCCCAGACACGGGCACTGCCCTCCCTCCACTGACAGGGGTGCTAGGTCTTCCTCTGCCATCCTAGCATGGGCGTGATTCAGACATGGCCCGAGAGCAAGCTCCCCAGGGCAGAGCTGGTGCCACCCACTCACCTGCAGTTTGGGAGGAATTGGACGATGCAGATCATCTTTACAGAAAAGGGATCAGTCTAGCTCTGTAGGCTGACAGTGAGGCTACGGCCCTCAGAGGCCAGAGGCTTAGCTACCAACAGTCTCGTTGCAGGCCTGGCGTCTTTCTTCTGTGCTCCAACCTTTCTTTCTTTGAAAGATAGAATATCTTTCAAATATTCAAAATCTATTTCTGGGGCCCTTTGTGTATCAGGCCTCCATCTCAGGAACTCTGAACACAAAAGGGGGTCAGAGGCTCTCTGGGTGACCGGGGCTTAACGCCTGGTGGGAGAAGGCAGCAGGGAATGAAATTAGCAGCAGGCTGCTGGGAGGAGGGGCCCCCGTAGCAGGAGGCTGTGACCCTTAGACTCAGCCTCTGCCCCAGCTGGAGGCTGGAAGGGCAGCACTGGGAGAAGGAGGAGCTGGACCCCCCACACGGAAGCAGCAGTCAGGAGCTGCAGCACATCAGCACGGATACAAGGGGGAAGGACCAGCGGTCAGGACACCGTGCGAGTGGCAGATGAGAGGACAGCCCACTTCATGCCAACACTCCTGTCCTTGTGAAGAGCAGGGCTCTACCCTAGAAACATTGGGGTGCCATCAGAGCAAGAGGGGCAGGAGTAATGGGGAGGGGGATCAGAGAATTCTAAATAAGTCAAGAGTCCAAATGAGGGCCGGAGCGATAGCCCAGCAGGTAGGGTGTTTGCCTTGCACGCGGCCAGCCCATGCGGGCCCTGGTTCGATTCCCGGCATTCCAAATGGTCCCCAAGCACCGCCAGGAGTAATTCCTGAGTGCAGAGCCAGGAGTAACCCCTGAGCATTGCCAGGTGTGACCCAAAAAGAAAAAAAAAGAGTCCAAATGAGACAGGCTGCGGTGGGTAGGGCTGCAGAGGACTGAGCCAGGTTCGATCCCCGGCATCCCATATGGTCCCCTGAGCACCGCCAAGAGTGATCCCTGAACACAGAGTGAGGAGTAACCTCTGAGTTTTGGGGGGCTGGGTGTGGCCCAAAAAAGAAGACTGAAAGAACTCACGTAAGAGCCAAGAAGTCTGCGCACTGGAGGAGGCCTGCTGACGGGTGCAGGGGAACTGAGGCAGACCCAAAGTTCTCATGGTGTTTCGGTCAACAAGTCACGTAAGATGGACAAGGGCAGGTCTGGGAGGAGATTACTAGAGCCCTCTTCTTCCATGCCGATGCGTGTTTTCATATGCAGGCCACCATGGGCTGAATGGTGTGTTTTGTGCACCACCCCGAGCCTGCCAGATTCCTAGGTTGAAGCTCTCGCCCCACTGTGATGGTGTGAGAAGGAGAGCTTCAAAGAGGGGGCAGCTTTGGGCCCACGATAGGATCCGTGCCCTGACTGCAGACAGGCAATGCTCAAAAACACCTTTCATAAGACCATTTAATTTGATATTATTTCATTACGAAGGCTCCACAGCCGTCAGAGCTCCACCCAGCAGAAGAGCTGATCACAGCCCTGCTCATCAGAGTCCCACCCTACAACTGTCTATTTCAAGCACAGAAAGCCTGATCCAGAGACTCAAATACACGGGGTAGAGCTGCTGCCAGCTCTCCCTGTGCCCAGCTGTTCATGAGGTGCCCAGGAGGGAAGGCGGGTTCTAGTCCTGGCCCGCCATTCCAGCAGAGCCTCTCAAGAAGCCAGACGAACCCCCCACACCATGGGGGCCGCCATTTTCGAATCCAGACTCCACAGCTCGTCGGAGCTCCACCCAGAAGAAAAGCTGATCTTTCCCCATTGGAGAAAGATCAATACATACACGAGATGAGAGGCTACTACAAGAGTATCCCACCTGTATGGCAGAGCCTGGCAAGCTATCCGTGTCATATTTGATATGCCAAAAACCAGTAACAAATATAGACCTTATTCCCATGACCTGAAGGAATGATTTGAGGCTCTTCATGTTCCTGGAGCAAGCAGTTGCCCTTGGGCTACACCAGTATGTGACAGGAAGTAAGGAGATGTTACTAGTACCCGCTCGAGCAAATCAATGAACAACGGGAAGACAAGTGATACAAGTGATTCATTACAATGCTGATGAGAAAAATAACCCATACCAGGCCAAGACCATCGTCTGATTGGGGTGTGCACATTCTCCCCTGTCCGCACAGGCTGTCTGAAGCTTCTGCTTCCTCATACACCCAAAGATGCACACACTTGGTAGGTCCAGTTGTCCCAGTGTGAGTGGGGGCATGTAAGTAAACCCCTAAGTGGAACAGTCTGTCCAAGGTTGGTTCCCACTACGTACCCTGAGCTGCCAGGATTAGGTTCTAGAAACCAACAACTGAATGGAATAAGAGAAATTGGAAAAAATCAATGAATGTATGCACACATATGTCCTTGACATCAAATGTGTGGCTTCTGTTTGGCTTTGTTTTGGGGTCACACCCATTGTGAGACTCCTGTGGACTCCCTCCCGGCACAGTGCTCAGGGAGGCATGTGATGTGAGGATCAAACTAAGACACCTGCTGGCACAACATGAGCCCCAGCCCTTAAGGCCAGCTCCCAGACCTGGGTTTCTATTTAGAAGTTCAGTGATGTTTTTTACATCCAGAAATATGCAGTATGGGGGCGGAACGACAGCACAGTGGGCAGGGCATTTGCCTTGCACGCAGCTGACCCAGGTTCGATCCCCGGCATTCCACATGGTCCCCCAAGCACCGCCAGGAGTAATTCCTGAGCATCGCCAGGTGTGACCCCCAAAAAAAGCAAAAAATAAAAAGAAATATGCTGTATGAACTCAGCTCTTGTTTGTAACAAATCAAATTAGTGTCCCAATGAGACACTTCATTTAAGTGCCGGTTCCCAAGAACTAACCCATAAGATTAGGTGAGGATTTACTGTATGCAAGCAAGGTGGCTAGCAGTCAGGCTGAAGGCCCTCACCAAGATCCATGTCTGCCGTGCCTTGTTCTTGGACATCCTGGCCTCCAGAACCATGAGAAACACATGCCTGAGGTTGACGTCCCTGTCTCACAGCAGCCAGAGCTGATTGGGACATGGGCTACTGTAACAGTCACCTAATATTGAACCCACACTAAAAGACATTACTCTTAACCTTTCCTTTGTTATTAGGACTTGCATTGTTTTTAGCTTTTTACCATTAAAACAATCCTCAAAAATATTTATACATATCACACTTAAATCCTTTTTCACTCTTGCCAATTATTCTTGGAGACTTGGTCACAGGATTAAAAATGACCATGTTTACAATTTGAGTTGCTGAGTCTCCCAAATAAGAGGTAAGGTCATTGCTAGCATTTCTGGTCCCCAGAATATTCCAAGATGCCCAGGATATTCCTGGGGCATCGGTGGAAATCATGTAACTGAGGGGTGGCATGTCATGAGACTAGGGAGCCACCAAGAGAAGTGGGAGGTGAGCACAACAGGGAAGGGACCGAGAAAATAGCCGGGAAAGGTTGCAAAACATTAGATCACATTATCCACAGCCTTGACCATCTCATTCTCAAAGCATCAACACCTAAGATCAGCATCTTTTTTTGCTCCTAGAATATTGGTGCTGGGTGTCTGAAATGTACCAGTTCTAACTTTAGCACTGACTCTTAAAGCATAGCCATGATTATGTCCCTCAAAATAGGAACAGGCAATAAGATACATATATAAAATTTATTCAGGGTTTTAACAATCATCTCTGAATACATCTGGTGGTGCTCCCAGAATTCAAATGTGACTCTCAGCTGGTACACCAGCCACACAGGGAAGTCAGGATGGACCAATTCCTAACTTGCTCCTGCTCTTTACCTGCCTTAGGAACCAGCTTTCCAAACCCCTTAACGGCTTAAAATGGGAGAAACTGTTCTCAAACAAAATTAACTTTTTTGATAGTCATTCCCAATGATAGTGGGGGCTCTAGAGCCACTCCATCAACACTCAAAACCAGGCAATATTCTGGGACCACCAAGGACACACCGATCAGGCTTCAGGGGCCAGGAATCCAACTCAGGGAGTCACACCCTCAAAAGTAGAGGCCAGAGAAGACAGTAGAGGCCTGTGCTCTACTTTTGAGCTGTCTCCTCAGCACTTCCACGATATCCATTATTTATTCTTCTGCTTAGCAATTAAACATCTAAGAATTAACCTAAGGAATATGCAGCAAGGATCCAGAGAGAAAACTACAGTACGTAGAGAGCTTGCCTTGCACGCGGCTGTCCCAGGTCAAATTCCTGGTACCCCATATGGTGCCCCAAGCTCCTCCAAAGTGATTCCTAAGTTTAGAGTCAGAAGTCAGTCTTATACACTGCTGGGAGTGGCCCAAAAACAAGCAAAAACCTGCAGCAAGATCTCTGTCACATGTGGAAAATAACCGTGGTAAGAGAACAACAGATAGCCAAAGGCAACAGAAGCTGAAAGTTGGTGGACAGAACTGAGCTTACCCAGGCGGGACAGGGGGACAGGAGGAACGCTAGCGGAGGAAAGCAAACAGTCTAGCGAGAGTGTAAAATTGCAAGGTTGTCTGCAGAAACTCTATCATTAACAACGTTGTAAATCATGGTGCTTTAAAAAGGGGGCAGAGAATATAATCAGATATGACTACTATTACAGCACTGTCAGATCAGGAGCAAGCATTGAGCATCACCAGGTATACCACCCCTAAAAAAACAAAACAAATTCCAGAGCTATCTACCCTGTCGTTGGTAATTAACTGCCTAAACACCCACTGCTTCATCCACTCTCTCGGTTGTTACTGAAAACTAAAGCACCCACAAAGACAGCAAGCAATGAAGACATTCCATACAGAACCTGAGGGCTCGTCTCTGGACAGGCAAAGGCTGGGTTACCAAATGTCATTAAAATAATACACTCCAGGGATTACTGTGATCTGGGGAATTATTTAAGTGTTATGTTTTAATATGCAAAAATATTTAAATTCTTGCAAAATCCAAAAATGTTAACAGCAGTCAGCTTTAGGTGGTAAAAAATAAAAAGTGATTTACATTTCCTTTCTGTGTTTCTCTATGGTTTCCAATTTATACTCCTGCCTATCTAGGACGGAACAGATGCTTTCTTTGATAAAGGAGTCTTTCCTTGCCTGGACTTTCTCTAATTCAGAGGTTTTCAACCTTCTTCAGCACCTGGCTTCTATTCAGAATAGAACACTGACTTACTGGCCCCTGCGAAATTACTTTTTTTTTTGTGTGTTTTTTTTTTTCAATTTTTTTATTATACCACCATGGAGAGAAGGAATCCGGAGTTCTGACCTCCGTTGCTATTCCAGAATCAGGGACGCTGTCTCGTTTGCCAAGGCATCGAAAATCAGATGGGCTGGACATGTAATGCGATGTGGAGACAACCGCTGGACTAGAGCCGTTACCGACTGGATCCCACGGGATGTCAAAGATCACGTGGCCGCCCACCTACAAGATGGTCAGACTTCCTTGTCAAGACCCTGAAGGAACGGTTTGAGGCTCTTCATATTCCTGAATCAACCAGATGCCATTGGGCTACATTGGCACGTGATAGGGTCCAATGGAAATGTTACTGGCGCCCGCTCGAGCAAATCGATGAATAACGGGATTCAAGTGATCAAGTGATCAAGTGATCAAGTGATCAAGTGATTATTATACCACCATGAGATATATATACAGTTACAAAAGTGTTCATATTTGGGTTTCAGTCATACAGTGTTCTTTAAGGGAACAAAGAGGAAGCGGCCCACCACCACCATCTAGCCCATATACCTGCAGGATTACCGCCTATTACCACTCACCCTTCCTACACCCCATCATTCCAGTGTCTTCTGGGGGCAGTACTGCCCACTTTGGGAACACTGCTCTAGCTCTATCAGTGGTACCCTCTCCCCAGCAACACTACCGAGATACCACACAGTTTAAGTTCACAACTAAATGGGACTCCTAGATGGAAGATGCCGTAGAGTAACAGACACACATGTAACACGTAAATATTGATTCGAGGAATATAAATAGTTCCTATTACTCAGCTCAGCTTCTTTTTTTTTTTTTTTTTTCTTTTTGGGTCACACCCAGCGACGCTCAGGGGTTACTCCTGGCTCTTTGCTCAGGAATTACTCTTGGCAGTGCTCGGGGACCATATGGGATGCCGGGATCGAACCCGGGTCGGTGGCCGCATGCAAGGCAAACTCCCTACCCGTTGGGCTATCGCTCAGGCCCCTACTCAGCTCAGCTTTAACATGAGAAGAAATCATCGCTTTACTTCTGTCCCCATGTGAACAAGCCACTGGTCTGATACCTCCAGTAACCTTCTTCAGGCACTCTTCAGGTCAGAGGTCGTAGGTCACTATACTATCCAAAGCCTAGAGTTGGAGTTCCATCCCATTGGACATAATCTACCAATTCATGGTTCAGGCCCACCTCCGTTCCCATCTGAGTGGATATGAGAATCCCCTTTCCAAATAAAAAACTAGGGGCATAGAAAGAATAAGTCCTAACAGTTCACAGATGGGAAAGGGAATGAACACAAATAAGGCAGGGCTGCAGAAAGACTGTGCTTCAAGACTGTCCCATCTTCCCTGTGACCCGGATATACCCTAACCTTCAGTGCTCCCAGGGGAAGACGCCTACCCAGAGGGCATGAGGTACTGTGTGCCCAGAAGCAGAATGCAGCCTGCCTATTGAAATCAAAGGAAACAGAAGTGACTTCAGAAGTGTGTGCTGGGGTTGTAGGGCTAGGTTTTCAGGAGGCAGCATTTACTATTAAATATTGCCTTCAGGGCCAGTGAGACAGTACAGAGTTTAGGGTGCTGGCCTTCCCTGTGACAGACACTGGTTCAATTCCCAGCCATGCATACCCTAAGCACAGCCTGAGCACAAAGACAGAAATAAGACTTGAGGGGCCAGAGCGATAGTCCAGCGGGTAGGGCGTTTACCTTGCACGCGGCTGGCCCGTGCCGGCCAGGATTCAATCCCTGGCATCCCATATGGTCCCCCGAGCATCGCCAGGAGTAATTCCTGAGTGCAGAGCCAGGAGAAACCCCTGAGCATTGCCAGGTGTGACCCAAAAAAGCAAAAAAAAAAAAAAAAAAAAAAAAAAGAAGAAGAAGAAATAAGCCCTGAATACCACCATTTGTGGGCCACCACGCCCCAAAAAAGGCAAATAATTGATTATTTTTTTTCTTTAACTAAGTACAGAAATCAGAGCGGGAAAACACAATAACACATTGATGCCAGCAAGCACCACAGTAGTTCACACTTAGCCCCCTTAAATCACATTAACGGTTTAATTAACACAAATTGCAGCACTAATGTCAACGAGATAACACAGCTCTCTCCACCCCAGTGCCAGCACCCATGTTTACATTGACTCCTGATTCGAAAGTACTGGGCAATACTACAACTCAGATAACACCTGAGCTCGAGGTGTTATCTGAGTATCTGAGTAGCTTGAGCACTCCACCATTGTTTAAAGGCTCTCATCCAAACTGTGGCCAGGGAATGGCTGCAGTCCGGAGTGTGACCCGGGGTAAGCCAGGAGCCTCCTCGTGCACAGCTCCTCAATGACCACTGCTCAGTCTCCAACCTGCTCTAAACATGTCAGAGTCCCGCCACCCAGGAGTGTTTGCCCAGCAGTTCACTTGCTATTCTTGGGGTCTGATGAGCCCTTCAGATGTCCTAGTTAGCCTCCAGTCTCAGAATGTCACAATCATCTCTGGCTTTCCCATGCACGCCAGTGGTGACCCTACTGTTTTGTTACCTGCCCTAATACCAATACAGAGAGAGTCAGAGTCGCCTAACCAATA
Source organism: Cryptotis parvus (assembly GCA_021461705.1). Lineage (NCBI taxonomy): Eukaryota > Metazoa > Chordata > Mammalia > Eulipotyphla > Soricidae > Cryptotis > Cryptotis parvus. The sequence continues at coordinate 163,517 of JAJIBD010030732.1, forward strand.
CTAAAACTGTCTTCTGAATTTTCTTCTTTCCAAGAATGTTAAATACATCTGATGATCCACTGTACTATCACTCCGGCCCAGCATGTGGTGACATTTAACATTCATTGTCACTTAACTCCCCACCCCACCCATTCTTAATTCAGAACAAGGCCCAGAAACCTATTCCAATAAAATGGCTTTTAAAGGGGCCGGAGAGATAGCCCAGTGGGTGGGGGCGTTTGCCTTTTGCAAGCGGCCTGTGCGCGCCGCGTTCAATCCCGGCATCCCATATGGTCCCCGAGCACCGCCAGGAGTGATTCCTGAGTGCAGAGCCAAGAGAAAAGAGAAACCCCTAAGCATTGCCGGGTGTGACCCAAAAAAAGCAAAAAAAAAAAAAAAAAAAAAAAAGGTGTTAAAAAAAAGCTGCCTTACTGTCTCTGCACAGAGCAGATACTGTCAACTTCAGCTCTGAAAACGGCCCCACCTCAGAACCCCGGCAAGGCCAATGAGAACCCCAGGTGAGGCTCCCGGGAGCTCTAGGCAGCAGGAGCAACACCTGTGAAGAGCATCACCGGTGGCAGTTCCCAGGAATAGTGACGGTCCCCTGAGGACAGGAGAGGACCCAAGTGGTCAAAGTTTCCTCTTCAGAAAGCAATAAAAGCAGGAAGAAAGGAGACGGGTGGGATGTGTCGACACAGGCTTAGCATGTTAATCAGTTTTCATTCTGGGGCAGTTCAGAGGAACATTTCAGAGCCTAAACGGGGCGACAAGGGCAGGGCTGTTGTTCGTCAGAGACACGAGTAGGACTCCCAGAACAAACAGCACAGACGTGCTGAGGGTTTACCCTGCAGGACTCCGGCCAGGCTCCGCCATGTCAGCCTTGTGCCAGGAAGCCTAGTGAGAGGCAGGCAGTGCCCCCCCCCCCCCCCTTGCCACCAGCCCAGAGACCATGTGCTCTGGTTTTCTAATAATGGGACACAGTTGGCTACGGACTTCAGCGTGAAAAAGATTTGACCTTAAATCCCAGCTCCTTCACTTAAATGCAGTGTGATCCAAGGTGACCTGCTCAGCTCCCCGCGCCTGTCTCCTCTTCAGTTACCTGGGTTAACTGTGCCCTACCAGAGTTGTTAAAGCAAATGAGCTAAGGGGCAAAGACATGCAGTGCAGTGCCCACCACTCATTCTCTGAGAGCGCTCGTACCTTACCCCTGAGCTCCCTACCCACCTACTCCAGTCCAGAGCCTTGCTAAGGGCCATGACGGGAACCGCAGGGTGTCTAGCTGGGTTTCCGACGCGGTTTGTGGCCAAGCATGAAGAAAGCCAACTGACCCATGAAAGGTTCAATCCCATGATCCTAAGCTCAATAGCACAGCTTCAACCAACGGAGCTAATTATAGTAAAGTCAGATTCAACTCAGTTGGGGTGGAGACACTCTCAGCCGTTCACACAACATTCCTCCAGCAGTGTTAAGATGCTGTGTGACCCACCACACTTGCCAACCTCACTAATGATCTCATCTTTTAAAAATCTAAATGTAATGTAGCAAACAGATGTGTCCCTTAAGAGGATTAAGGTGGAAATTCATTAGAGCAGTAATACCCGTGGATTTGTGTTCTAAAACCGACACCAATCAATCAACTTAGTACAGGCTCTGTTTTAGCGCTATTCAGCTTCCTGGGGGACATCAGAGAAGGGACAGCCAGGGTTTCACCATTAAGGAAGTTTTCCATGAGCAGAGAAGACAGTGAGACCACTACATGCTGAGCCCCAGACCTAAATGACCTGGGATCCAAGCTGCCTGATTGCAGTATGACCAGGAGCCCTGCAGACATCTTGAAGAAATGCAGACTCAGAGGCATGTGAGGAGGTTGAAGACTGTTTCCAACAAAAGGCCAGGCAATGCTCCGTCCCTCTGGGAGATCCATGGCTATAATCCTCACTGCAATCAGAGGTTTAAAAGGTGAGCTAGCTGGAGCAGCAAGGGAGCCACAAATACACAGGTGGTGAGAAAGAAGCCAGGCAGGAGCAAGGCTAAGCCAATGCGCTGGCAAGACTGTCAGCCACCAACTCTGGGCTCTGGAAGAACTCACTCTCACGGCCGGGTGACTTCCTTCTGCCCTGGGTCTGGTGTTCTGAGAGAAGCAATCCTACACTACTGGACCTACAAAGTGTTTCGGAGATGGGGCCTATCTAGGAGAATGTTTGGCTCAATAATCATCATCATCATCATCATCATCATCATCATCATCATCATCATCATCACGCAGTTAATAATACACAGTATCATTACTCCACTCTGTCTACTCCACCAGTTCCCAAATTTATTTTACCTACTGCTCCTTTGCAGAAACCATTCGGTGCCCCCACCTCGAAATCCACCTCTTTAAGAGACCAAACAGAAAGTAACCCACATAATTCTACCTTCCCCTGAATCATTCCAGAATCGTTGCCCTTGAGGGTGGTATGACCCATTTTGCAACATGCTGCTATTCTTTAGAAGATGATTTACAATCTCCCAAATTGATTGATAAGGCCTACTTATCATTTTGTCAAGAGCGCTAGCAAACACTTTCTTACAAAAAGCATTCTATATTTCTGTTTTCTTTATCAAAGGGAAGCAAGAATTCATAGTCTCTGCTTTGGCATCAGTTAATCCATTTAAGCTATAAAAGGTATGATTTATGAACTCTAGTGCATAGATTTTTCTAAATCAGAAGTCCTACAATTGTACTTTTTCTTGAAAAAAACACAACCCCAAAATGAGCACCTGTTAATGTAGGATTTGAAAACAGGCCACACCTAGCCTAAGCAAAACACCATCAACCCAGTGAGTCTACAGCAGCTGCCTTGCGTTGAGAGTAAACGAATCCCCTCTTCAACTGTCCTCCAAGGATTGAAAAAGACCTTTTTCAGTCTAACACTTTGAAGAAATGATAAATCAAAATAGGAAAAAATATTTTTTGTTGAATTGTTTCATTAAACGAACAACTGAATGGAGTCAGCAGGTATGAGATCAATTAATATATCCTTAGCTTCAGAAAAGTGTACTGACTCAGACAGCTGTTTATTTGGTTTGCCGGAGTCGTCTGCTTGATTTGGGGGGCTATATTCAGTGATGCTCAGGGGCTGTTCCCAACTCTATGATCAGGGATTACTCCTGGTGACACCAGGGGAACCATACGCCATGCTTGAGATCATGCCTCAAACCAGAATGGCCTGTATGGAAGGCAATTGCCTTAATCCTGTACTACCTCTCCAGCCAAACTCAAGTTTTGGACTTGGGATAGCTGGAAGCAACATAGCTCAGAAGAATCCCTAGTAGAATCTTACACACCAGGATCCTGTGTGGACCAGGGGCTAGTGGCTCAGAGGACACACTCAGCGAGAGTTCACCCAGCTGCTGTTTTCTCACATGTGCCATCACGTCAAGCCACTTGGACATGCAGGATGTCTAAGAACGGAAAGAAGGTCTACCTGGTCCAACACACACACACACACACACACACACACACACACACACACACCCCCTTCCCCTCTGGCCCTAGTCTCTCTCACACACACACATCCCACCCTCCCCTCTGGCCCTGGTCACACACACACACACACACACACACACACACACACACACACCCTCCCTTCCCTGGTCTCCTCTCTCTCTCTCACACACACCCCACCCTCCCCTCTGGCCCTGGTCTCACATACTCACACACACAAACACATACACATACACACACACACCCTCCCCTCTGGCCCTGGCCTCACACACACACACACCCCCCCTCCCCTCTGGCCCTGGTCTCACACACTCCACACACACAAACACACACACACACATACCCCTCCCTCCCCTCTGGCCCTGGTCTCACACACACACATCCCACCCTCCCCTCTGGCCCTGGTCTCACACACTCACACACACACACACACACACACACACACACACACACCCCCCTCTCCCTCCCCTCTGCCCCTAGTGTCCTCTCTCTCTCTCTCTCTCTCTCACACACACACACACACACACCCCTCCCTCCCTCTCTGGCCTTGGTCTCACACACACACACACACACACACACACCCCTCCCTCCCCTCTGGCCCTGGTCTCTCTCTCTCTCTCTCTCTCTCTCTCTCTCTCTCTCTCTCTCTCTCTCTCTCTCTCCTCCCTCCCTCCTCCTCCCTCCCCTCTGACTAAGGCTGAACTCCACAGAACCTAGGAGAAACATCCTCTGAGGTCAGAGGCAGGGGAAGGGGTGCCTGGTAAGGAGATGCTCCACTCCCCCAGGCCAGGGACTCTGCCCCCAGACTCTTAGTCAAGCTGGAACAGTCACCTGCCCCAGGCCAAAAAGAGCTGGCACACCAGGACGAGCTCTTGCTAACTCCCCTGAGTAATGAAAGGAAGCCCTGCGGTGTGCAGGTCACCTCCAACACCCAACCCACCCACGCGGGCACACAACGGCCCAGGAAGCTCAACCACTGTGGGGTCTCCCTCCCATCATCTCCTCTGACCTACTCAACAGAGCCGGTTACTTCATCCGCTCCCCTGTAAATCAGGCAGACTTACAGCTGAGACTGAGAGCCAGAGCCCCTCACTCCAGGCAGTCCTGAAAGAACCGTGCAGCACCTAGGTCCAACCTAGGGCTCCTGCATACAAAACCGAAGCCCTTTGGGTGATCTCCCTGGCCCTGCCGCTGATACAGTTGTCAGATTCCCTGCAGAAAAGTAACCAGCACTTTGACAGATGAATAGGCACCCGGACGCCGAAATACCCCCAACAACACTCCTCAGAACCAGGCTAACAGAACCAGCCCCTCACTCATCTCTGGATGTGAAAAAAAAGTCAGCCCTATGCATGTGCTGCCCAGGCTCTGCAGAGGTCTCTGAGACCACGGCTGGCTGATTCCCTGAAAAGGAGCCCAGCGTCGCTGTGGGACTTCTGGTTCTGTTTTCCACCAGAGCCACTTTTAGAGAGCGCTGTAAGCTAGGGCACCTGTGAGCCTTCAGGATGAGGAAAGTTGGGCTGGGGGAGCACGGAGAGACAGCAGAGATGCATTGAACCTCAGGATTCCCTCCTTGGGACCCGAGGACTGGATCAGGACCATGCTATTGTCCACGGAAACATACAAACACACTTAGCTTCCAGCCGGAATGGTCAAGGCCTGTATAGAGCAGGACTCTCAGAAAGCACCTGAGTATCATAGAGTCATAGTCCCGTCTTCTGTCGGCTCAGCAAAAGAGCACTGTAATCAGATACCATAATGGATAGATAGTCCTGGTGTTGAAGAAGCCCTTCAAAACCATTTACGTGAACCACTGATTGAGAAGAAAAAATTTTTAATGATTCTGAGAAAACGGATCTCCAACATTACCTCTGCCCTCTGTTTTCTGGGGCAACCTTCTCATATGACCAGTTTCCCGCCCACCATGCACCTGTCTTGCACAGGGAGCGAACGAGCTAGAACTGCCTGGTGCCTCTTTCTGCAAACAAGTTACTAATTAAGTAGGGCGGTGGGGCAGAGAGAGGGAGACCAGCTACTCGGGAGGAAAGCCCGGGTGTCACAGCCTCCTGCTCCACTTCCAACGCAAGTCTTGAACATCATGCAGAAAATCTAGATTGAGCTTGTTAGTTTTTTTTTTAACTATTTGTTTCATGAGGGCAGGAGCGCATCAAAGGCATCTCCTCTCAACCTTTATTAATGCTGATCCTCAAAGAACAAGTCCCTTCCGAGTTCTGATAGGAAGCGTAAGCAAAAAAGAAAAGAAAAAACGTAGCGGAGAAGTAATTCCTGAGGATGCAGTTAATCTGTTTAAGTGGGAGGAAGGGTTCTCCCGGGTAACGAAATGATTAGCTTTCAATGGCCAGTTCTTCGCTACACTTTGCAAGACGCCTTGTCCCCTGAGTGGGTGAGGGCGGAGGGGGAGCCATTCTTCCCAGGGGACACGCATTTCGGGCTCCAAGGTTCAGGCTTTGTGCGCGCCGCCCCTCCGCACCCCTCCTCCGCGGCGTTCCCAAGGCCACCTGCTTCTGCGCGCAAGAAAAGGGGCGACTCCGGGCGCGACTGCGGAGCGCGGTCGGCTGTGCCCCGAGGTGGGGGGCAGGCGGGAGCGGGGTCCCCGAGAAGCACGCTTTGTGCCGAGGGTCGCGAGCCACGGCCCAGAGGCCTGGGATGGAGGCTCGGGGGATTCCCGGCGTCGCTTGGGGATCCTTTCCCCGGGCAGAGTCCTGCGAGGGGCTTCGCTGCCGCCGGCATCCGCGCCCCACCCCGCCCACCCGGCCGAGCTAACGGCGCGGCGCCGGGAACCTTCTCCAGCCCGCCTCCGGCCAACGCGGCGGCACCTGCTCGGCCCCGGCTCGCAGCCCCGTGTGCGGGGCCCCTGGGGGGAACCCCTCAGCCTAGAGGGGAGGGGGCGTCTTCCTGGGGCATTAGTCCCGCCACCCCACCCCGCGCCGCAGGCTGCGTCCGAGGCGCCGGGCCGTTACCTTGTGCGGCGCCCGCAGCAGCCGGTGGACCCCGGCCAGCTGGGTGCCGAGCGCGAGATCCTCGCGGAACGTGAAGAGCGGCGGCCGGCTGGGCTCCGGGAAGTTGGTGCTGTTGAAAGGGTCGGTGTCGTCCAAGAACTGCACCCGGCAAGCCAGCGTGGCCATGATGCATCCCTGCCGCGGGGGCGCGGGCCGCGGGCGGGCACGCCGGGCTCAGCGGGAGCGGGAGAGAGAGGCCGGGGCCGCCGCTCGCTGCTGGCTCGCGGCTCGCAGGCTCCGGCGCGCCCCGCTGCAGCCCGGGCTCCGGCCGCGGGGGCGGGGCGGGGGGCGGGGCCCGCGGGCCCCTTTCTTCCCCTCCTTCGCCCGCCTCCTCCCCTCGCGGTCCCCAGCGCCGCGCGCCCCGCTGCCCGGCCCACCCGACCCGCCGCAGGCGCGGGCAGACAGCGGAGCCGCGTCCGCAGCTCAGCAACCCGCAGCCCGCAGCGCGCAGCCCGGGGGCCGCCTCCCTTGCCCCCGCAGCTCGGCACGTGCTCCCTGAGGCCTGAGCTCCCGAACCAGGGTGTGGGAGCCGCCAGGGACCGCAGGGGAGACCGGGCAGCCCTCTCGCTTCCTCCCTGTCTCCGAGATCGCTGTCCTGCTACCCAGGTTCCGGAACGCCCCAGAAGGCACTACAGGAGGCAGCCAAATAGAGGGGTACAGGGGTGGTGTTCCTGGGGAGAAGGAAGGAGGTGAACCGGAGGACCGAGGGTGCTCCGAAGATCAGTTGGGGGAGGCCAGGCAAGCGGCCTGGGGGTGCCGGTGAGGCTGGGCTCTGGGACCCCAGCGCCGGAGTGGGCGCTGGGCCGCGCAGTCGATATTGGCTGTGCCTTTACAGCAATCTCGGACCCGTTAGGTTTCCTAAATTTGCAGTGATCCTTGCCGGGCCTCGGGGAGCGCTTCCCGCCTGGTCCCGGAATGGGGACGGGCGCGGGAGAACTAGGGACGCGCTGGTCACCCGGGAGCTGGAGGAGCTGGAGGCCCTGCAGATTGCGAGGCTGCTCGCGGTCTCCCTACTGTCTCTTCGCCGCTCGAGGGCGACCCCCACCGTTCGCAGCACGCATTCATGCTTCTCCTTTCCCGGGCCCTCGCACCTCCCAATTGATGATGGGATAATACCCCATCATTCGGGTCTTTGCTAGGCCCTTGGAAAATGTCTGTTTCGAGCTGGAGCGATAGCACAGCAGGAGGAAGGGCGTTTGCCTTGCTCGCGGCCGACCCGGGTTGGATCTTCGGCATCCCGTATGGTCCCCGCCGCACCCCACCCCACCTCCAACTCCCCACCCCACCCTCCACCCCGCCAGCACAGCCAGGAGTAGCCGCTGAGCATCGCCTGGGTCCTGCAAGGAAAAAGAATCCCTGGTCCCACACTCACCAGCTTCTCTGGCTCCTTTCACCTTTCCAAGGACGTTTCCAGCATGCACGCCTTTGCTGGCCTTAACGAGCCGTGATCCAGTACACATCTGCTCTTTCATTCCTATTTCTAGCGCTCCTTCCTTTTGCTACTTAATCTTTTCGAGAATGTGTGACCCACCGCTATACCAACTTCACCAACAGCTCAGAGTACTCAGCTCGCCAGTTTCACTTCTTTGCTACCTACCTCCTACCGTGGGTTTTATTCCAACACCCTCCGAGCCGAGAGCCTCCCTCCACCAGGCCCACGACCCCATTTCTCACCGCTGTCGCAAAAGACCTTCTTGCCCCTTGTTCTCTCAGCCCTGTCTGTCCCTGGAGACCCTGACTTGCTTCCACCAGGTCACTCTCCTTAACCCATTTCAACTTACTGTGGCGCCCCATTGCCCACCAGAAGCTGCAAACCTCTGTCTTTGGCCCACTCACTATCCAGCCCCTCCCACAATAGCCCCCTCCCCTTCCAGCACCATCTTCCTTGCACAGCCAAAGTCCTAGCTCTCCTACTCCTCCATGCTCTGTCTTTAAGCTGTCCTGGTTCAGGAAGCCTCTTCCTCCCAGGCTCCTGCTCCCAGAATCAGAGTTAGCGTCCTAGAATACAGCCTGTGCTGTGACCCAACACACATTTTATGGTCTGCCATATTGACAAAATCTGAGGGGCTTCCAAGCACTGCTGGGGGACTGGGGCTACTCCCAGCAATTCCCAGTCAATCAGCCTCGCAGCTAGGACCTGGCATCAGCACTGTGCTGCTGGGTCCACAGTGCTGGGGGCCATCAGGGCTGCCCCTGGATGTGCCTAGGAGCTATGTGGTGCTGAAGGTTAAATTCGGCCCTTATGCACTCAAGGCTTGTGCTCTATCTCCTGAGGGGTTACTCTTAGCTCTGCACTCAGGGATCACTCCTGGTGGTGCTCGGGGGAACCATGTTGGATGCTGGGGATCAAACCCAGGTTGGCCATGTGACAAGGCAAATGCTCTACCTGCTGGACTATCGCTCCAGCCCCTCATTAAAGCTCTTAATTATGGGGCCGGAGCGATAGTCCAGCGGGTAGGGCATTTGCCTTTGCATGTGGCCAGCCTGTGCTGGCCTGGGTTTGATCCCCGGCATCCCATATGATCCCCCGAGCACCACTAGGAGTAATTCCTAAGTGCAGAGCCAGGAGAAACCCCTGAGCATTGCTTGGTGTGACCCAAAAAAGAAAAAAAAAATTCTTAATTATTTTTAATAAAAGGGCCCAAATTCTTGTTCACACTAACTTTGATTATTTATGTAGCTGCTCCTGATGAGACCAGTCAGGTTTTTTCTACCTTAAAAACAATATGTTGGGTCAGGAGATGGTTCCACAGGAAATGTACCAGCTTTGCAGGCAGGGGGGCTCGGTCTGATCTGTAGTCCCCAGAGCACCACCAGGGGAACCCTGAGTACAGAGACAGGAGCAGCCACTGAGCTCCATCAAGTGTAGCCCCAAACAAACAAAAATAAAAGGACCATTCAACTGAACTCTCCTTCAGGTTTACCAGCGCCTAGACAGAGCTATTCACTTCTCAGCATCCTCACCCCCTTCTCTGCTTCACGCCCACAGCTTCCAGCCAAGGGAAGCCCCTGATGTTGTCAGACTATCCATGCCATCGGATTGCCTCTGGCAGATGACATCAAACGCCATCAAATTGCCTCTGCCCACTTTCTCCACAGGTCTGTCATGACCCCACCAGCACCCTTTGCCGAACACCCTTTCCTGCAGCCTTGCTGGGTTTTAGCAAAGCTGAAAAGCTTTCAGCAAAGCTGAAAAAAAAAGCTGAAAAAAGCTTCCAGCTGCAGCTTTCAGCAAAGCTGCTCCTTGGGCGCAGCCTTCCCCTCCCAGGGGTTCACTCCCCTCGAGAAGAGAACATCACAGCTGTCGCAGCTGTTCTTTGGTTACACCTGCCCACAACTGAAGACTCCTTGAAGGCAAGCACCCTGCTGGACTCAACCCATACTTTTTGTGCTCGCAGAGCGCTGGGCGCACAGTATATCTGCTGAACGTGTGCGCCTTGGAGTCATAAGCCCTTCCTGCTACAGCCCGTCCCTGTGACCTGCCAGGAAACCAGCCTCTACCTAATTCCTAAGTCTTCTGTGCTGTTTCTCTCATGAGTTTCCCTTTTACAATTTCACATTCGGCCTCCGAACCCCTCCTCTGCTCACTTCCCTGGAGCCTGTGCCCATCATGCTCAAGTGTGTGTTGCAAGACTCACACTTTTTTGTTTACTTGGTTTTGATTGGAGGGGCCACACCTGGTGATGCTCAGCGGTTACTCTGGCTCTGCACTCAGGAATTACTCCTGGGGGGACCATACAGGATGCTGGGGATCGGACCCAACCATATGCAAAGGAGGTGCCCTACGAACTGTCCTAATGCTCGGCCCCAATGTCTCCCACCTGTAGGTGAAATGCTCCAGGCCCACCCTTTAGCATCGCCCACTTGTCCCTCTGACATCTTCCCCTTCTACCTCTCCAGGCTCCTCTCTGTTCATTCTCCACTTCACACTGTGTCGAGCTACACCAAACTGAAACTCAACTCAAACTTCCCCAACTCATTTCTAGCTGAGCCCTTCAGTGTTTTTCCATCGCCATGTCCCGTATGCAGCAGACTAGCTGCATTTCTAAGATCATCTCCAACTGCGGCACAAACAGGAATTGTTTCTTTACTCTGTGGTCTCGGATTACTTTCTGCAGGCCTCTATTGTAGCGTTACATTTTACGCTGTAAATACATGCTTACCCATGCGCCTAAGCCGACTAAACTTCTGGGTTGGAATTTGCCTTACTCGATTTTTTGCCTTAACTGCAGATAGGGGCTGGCACCTAAAGCAAAGTCTTTCAATTTTTAATCGTAGATTATCTTTCATTCCTTTAAGGTTTTGTTTCCCTTGTAACTGCTCCTAGCAATATTTTTTCTGTGATGACAGCCAATTTTTTCTCAACTCATTTTAAACCATTTTTTACAAAGTAATACAATACTTTCTCCTAGTTAAAAAAAGTCGAGACCAATTTTTTTAAAATGTTATTTGAGTAATCAGTCCCCCTATTTACAGTCCTCATACTTCTCCCAATTTATAGAAAATGGTGCTATTGTTGATTTATCACACCTGGCCTTGCTCACAGCTTACTCCTGGCTTGGTGTTCAGGATCAGTCCTGGAGGTGCTCAGGGGCTCAGTGCCAGGGGTCAAAACAGGGTCAGCTGTGGGTAAGGCAAGGGTCCTACCCCTGTACTGTCTCTCCAGCCCCCAGGAGACTCATTTTTCAATCATGTAAAGCTATACAATGATCTATACATTTTAACATTTAATTGACTTTCCTTAGGATTCCTTAGGATTCCTTAGCTATATTACAAACCAAACACCTCCCTTTCTGATCTTCCAAATATAACAAACAACTAAGTAACTTTAGAGACTCATTTGTTTGCTTTCTTTTGCTTTTTTGCTTTTTTTTTTTTTTTTTTTGCTTTTTTTTTGGGGGGTCAGATCCGGCAATGCTCAGGGGTTTCTCCTGGCTCTGCACTCAGGAATCACTCCTGGCAGTGCTCGGGGGACCATATGGGATGCCGGGGATCGAACCCGGCAGGCACAGGCCAACCGCGCAAGGCAAACGCCCTACCCGCTGGGCTATCGCTCCGGCCCCTCATTTGTTTGCTGGACCACACTGGAGATTCTCCAGGATCACTCCTGGCACTGGTCAGGGAACCATGCTGTGGCAGGGACCAAAGCCAGGCCTCCCACATGCGAAACATGCACCCTTTAACCATCTCCCCGGCCCTCATCTTATTTTAGTTAAATTCTAATTCAGATCTTTTTCAAAACTAATAATTATATTAATATTATTTACTTTTGTGCATAGTACAGGTGATTAAATATCCTGTCTACTACAACTTTTGTTTTCTGAGATGAATATTTGACTTTTTTTTCTTACCCCTCACAGAACAACAGCTCATTAGATAGATCATCTAAACAATTAGGGAAAATGCTTTTCTCTATACCGTCAAATCATTTCAGTGCTCAATTTTCAAACATAAAAAAATCTTCCTTGGAGGCACTCATCACAAACCGCCCCAATACCCACACCTCCCTCCCCACCTCCACTGAAATTTGGAGTAAATCTCTCTCGCCCCTCATTCCCCTGGAGATTTCTTTGACTCCTTGCTTGTGTGGGAGCACCTGGTTCCCAGATGACTTGCCTATGTCTTTCTTAGCCTAAGTTCTCATTCTTGTAAATGTACTTCTGGGAAAAAAGATGAGCTTCTAAGAACTTCCATGTCTGTAAGTATCATTTTTCTCAACCCTAAAAAATTTGGCGTGGTATGATTGTTTTGTTGGCCAGGATGGCCTCTGTAATTCTTCCCACCCCTAATATTCTGGACATTTTCGCATCATGACTTATTTGCACAAATGGAACAATCCGAAGTGTTGTTGTGTGGCTATTGAAACTAGGGATCGAGAAGCCCTACGGTATCTGTTCTCACCCTCCTGGCAGGGTGACCCGAGACTAGGGTGTAAAGAAGTCAGGCCTAGTGTAGTGAAAGCAATACAAAATCACTACTGAATACTCGCACTATGAGTACCTGTGTTGTGGGGCAATGAAACATTTGGCAAAACAAATGCTACAGTAATTTGGAAGACAGAAAATGTGCCTAGTGAACTTGGCTAAGGGATATCTCTAGATCGTAGATTGAAAATATTGTTATATTAGTGCTTCTAGCTACACCCTAATGAGATATTGTCTTTGCAGGAAGAATTTAGAAGAATTATAGAGAGCATAAACTTGATGGAAAAATAAAACATTTTGTTATTGCCACCTCATGGAGCTAGTAAAAAGTCATCAAAGTAAAAAAAATGATTTCGCAAAGATCAATTTTATGTATGGTTGTAATACCCCTTGCTGAGAACTATCAAGCAGTGCCTCCTCATTTAGGCAAAGGGGCTTCTAACAGTCTTAAAAGCATCTTGCTCCAGAGCAGCCCAGTGGGTGCCAAAGAATAATGGCTGCAATGTTTAGAACCTGGACGCCCACAGTCTTCATAATATTGAGTCACAAAGTTTGAACTGAAATAAACAAATCACTTAAAATAAAAATAAGACTCTGGACCCCCAACCTGCAACAAAATTGGTTAGAAGCAGACAGGAAGAGCTACGTGACCTTGGTAGTGCCAAGCACCAGGGTGGCCCTCGACACCACTGAACCCAAGCAGCATCACCCTACTGAGCCTGAGCACTGAATGGTCCAGCTCACACAGTCAGTAGAGGGCCGAGTGGCCCCAGGCACTGCTGAGGAATATCCCACTCCCTGCTCTACACACACACACACACACACACACACACACACACACACACTCATTCTTGCCAGTCGACCTTAGCAAGAGCAGGAGGAGGTCCTTCTTTGGGTTCCATGAGCTGGAGCAGCATTTCTCAACTAAGAGTCACAGTTCAATCCTCTGTGGGACCCAGGGATAATCCAGGGGTCATGAGTGAAAACCGCATGAGTGGGCTCCATAACATGAGACTGGGGATGCCAACCAGTAGAACAGGGGGACCAGAGAACAGAAATAAGGTTGAAGGGGACCCTAGTCAGAAAAAAGCTTGTGAAGGCCTGCTTTTGAGGATTCCCTCAGCATATCCCACTGGACAGATAGTTCTTCAGACTAAGAGCTCATGCCCACCTGAGACCCACACTGCTTTTCCTCTGCCTGGTTATTCAGGCACTGGGGACCCACCGAGCCCCTTGCCCAAATGACGAATCATACATCTAAGTTTGTCTCATCCTTAGGTGACCCTCCTAGGGGTTGATGCACCTCACTGGTACCTTTTAGTCTGAAAAAAGGAGTTTTCTAGGAAAATAAGAGTTTGGATGCACTAGCCAGTGTCCACACCTCTAGGGTTTCCAGATCAGAAGTGGGTAGAGATAGCATTTAGGATATGACTGGAAAGCTAGGCCTTAGGCAGTTACAAGTTATTATGACTGTTTATCAGTCTAGGAATAATATCTAGACAGACAGACAGACAGACAGACAGACAGACAGATAGAGAGACAGACAGACAGACAGACAGACAGACAGACAGACAGACAGACAGACAGACAGACAGACAGACAGACAGACAGACAGACAGACAGACAGACAGACAGACAGATAGATAGATAGATAGATAGATAGATAGATAGATAGATAGATAGATAGATAGATAGATAGATAGATAGATAGAATTGATGGTTTTTTTTAGGGTTTCTCAACAAATTTAGGAACTATGTACTACCAAAGAATGAACCCAGAACCCCAGCATGCAAAGAAGCATGACTTCCAGACATCTGAGCAATATCCCCAGCCCCAATATTACTTAAAATTTGTTTGATTTCTACATTTTAGCCATTCAGACACACAGTATATGGGCTTCCAAATTAACATCCGCCCAAGGTGCCATAGATGTTGGGGGCTGACCTTCATCTTCCCACCTCCTAACCTCACTACAACTAGGGAAGAAAAGGGCCAAGTCCCTCCATTCACTCTCTGAGTACACCTAGCCCCTACTTCCATTGCCAGGCACACTCTCTTCTGTGAATCATAGGGTAACTCTGTTCCTTCCTGTAGACACTGCATGCTACCTTCTTGGAACTAACATGGTGCCATAAACGCAAAGGGGACACGAAGGAAGAAATGGAGTGCATCTCCTTCTGATCCACCTGGGAGCCCAAACCACAGGAACCTAGATGACTAGACCAGCATGCTTATTAAGCATGACAGTGCTAAGTTGGTATATTTCTATTGGGAAATAGTCTGACCATGGCTGCAGCAACAGTATAGCAGGGAGGGTACTTGCCTTGCATGTGGCTAGTCCCAATTCAATCCCCAGTACTCCATCTGGTTCCCTGAGCCTACCAGGAGAGTATCTCCAGGTGTGGTCAAAATAAACACAGTCTCACAATACCTACAAATATCTTCATAACTATTATCCTGAATACACTCAAATTACTAGGAAATAATTGAGCAGAAGAAAAGAAGAAATGAAAAAGTAAATATACTAGGGCCAAAGTGATAGTACAGTGGGAGGGTGTTTGCCTTGTACACAGCCAACCCGGGTTCAATAATCCCCAGCATCCCTTATGGTCCTCTGAGCAGCACCAGGAGTAATTCCTGAGTGCAGAGCCAGGAGTAACCCCTGAGCATTGCCAGTGTTACCCAAGAAGCAAAAACAAATGTAAATACACAAATAGCCATGTTTGGAAACCAAGTTTGCTTCAGTACGACCTATACATAAGTGTAGAAACATCACTTGATCACTTGCCATCCTGTTATTCATTGATTTGCTGGAGCGGGCGCCAGTGACATTTCCATTTGGCCCTACCACGTGCCAGTGTAGCCCAATGGCATCTGCTTGCTTTAGGAATACGAAGAGCCTCAAACCGTTTGTTCAGGGTCTTGACTCAAGAAGTCTGACCATCCTGTTGGTGGGCAGCCACGTGATCTTTTGGTAGAAACATATGTCTATCAATAGAAAATATATAAATTATATAAAAGACAGAAATGCAGCTAAGCATCCATTAGACATATATAGGGAAGAACATTTTGTCTTTATTTTTTTTTTGTTTTGGGGGCCACACACAGTGGTGCTCAAGGTTGACTTCTGGCTCTGTGCTCAGGGATCACTCCTGGCAGGGCTCAGGGTACTATATGGGTGCCAGGAATTGAACCCAGGTAAGCCACATGTAAGGCAAACACCCTCCCCACTATACTATCATTCCAATCCCAGGAAGAACATTTTGAAGTTTGCCAAATGTGAAGAACAAAACACAGAATAGAGAAATAGTAGACATTGGTCTTAGTCAAAAGACAACACTTGTGCGGAGCAGAAGAGAATCCATTTTCATCCTCTTTCACCAGGAAACTCCATCTTTCCTGCTTTTTAACTATACACAACCTTTGAGGTGGAAATGACTGTTGACACAATACAATAGAAACTAAATATAAAAATGAAAGATAGAGATCTACTGTCAAATGATTAGTCAAAGCATCATCCTTTAAGAAAAAAATTTGTTGAAAAAAAAGTTGCAAACCCTAAAAAAGAAGGTCAGTGTCCACAGTGCTAGAGCAACATTACAGCAGGGAAGGTGCTTAATTTATACCTCTACCCTGCCGGAAGTGATCTCTGAGCACAGAGGCAGGAGTAAGCCCTGAGCACTGCTGGGTGTGTCCCCCAACAAAAAAGAAAGAAAAATTATTTTGACTAAGAATAATGCCAAAACTGTTTATAAAATATGGGCCTTCCCCAGCAGTTCTTGGGGGCAAGGGGGTTTTCCCTGACATTCTTTGCCCAGCAGTGCCTGGTGTGCTAATGGGGTGAAGGACAATATGGAGGGCACGTGGACCAAAACTGGTTTTCAGGCCCAGAGAGCTGGTGAGTGTTGAGGAGTGGGGATGGTGATCATTTGGTTTTGGTGATCAGACTCGGGGCTTCAGCCGTGCTTAGGATATTCTCTTCCTCTTGAGCCTTTCTCCAGACCTTGAGAAGTATTCTTTTACCCTTTGGGGGGTCAGAGGTTAGCACTCAATTGTGCTAAGGACGACTCTCAAGTTGGTGCTTAGGGGGTCACTCGTGGTAGTGATTGGAGAACTATGCAGTGGAAGGGATGGAACCCAGAGTTTCTACGTACAAACCGCCCATTTCTGCCCTTTTGAGCTGCTTCCCCCATCTGAGAATTAACTTTTAAATGGCACGAATATCAATAGCAAAAAAATTCCCAAAGCTGATCTATTTAGGAAGCCAGCAAAAGAGAAGTGCTCTAACCTTAGCCATCCTATCCAAGAGGGGCTACTGAGGCCCACCTACACTCTGCGCCTCTAGCAGGGATAAAATCTGCCCTTGACTGATGCTGCCACCACGTGGTAGATGGAGTGTAGGCATCAATTCTTTTCTGGCACTAAGCTAAATCCAACACATCTCATTTAATTCTCAAACAACTTTATGACACGACAGTGTGGTTTTCCCTCACTTTCAGGTGAGCGAGATGTTCAATAACTTTCCATGAATATTTGTCATAATGAGAGAGAGAGAGTAAGAGAGGGCAAACAAGATATTGGCAAAAGGAAGTTAGTATAAGGAGGTGTCCTGCCAGGTGAACCCGAGATTTCTCACACTTCTGGTTGTGCCCTCGTTCTCCCTGAAGCAAAAGGAGCCTGAATCTTTCTGGAAGCTGCTCAGAACTCTGCTTCCTGGGCCTCAGAACACGCTTCAAACACAGGCAGAGAGTTTTCACTGGGCACCCTGTCCCTGAAGCCTGAGCAATCCTTACCATTTACCACTCCTGTCCTGCATACAAAGCTGTTTCAGATGGATCCCATCTACGTTTTCTGGTCAGGACAGGGCCACTTTAGAAAGCAAAATAAAGAACTGCAAAAAAGAAAAACTATAGTCCAATATTAACACAGATGCAAGCACACTTAACAAAATATTAGCCAGACTAATCCAACAGCATTAAAAAGGATCACACACCACGACAAAGCAAGATTTATCCTGTTAGTTCAAGCACAGCCCAGCATATGAAAAATAATTAATGGGGGAAATTTACATGCTAAAGAATCATCTAAATATATGCAGAAAAAAGGACATTTGACAATATTCAACACTCTTTCATGATTCTCAACAAAGTTGGAATGAAGGGAAGTTTCATACATAATAAAGTCCACAGGTAAAATCATGCTCAGTGATGCACAATTGAAAGCTTTTCCTCAAAATTTCAGTAGCAAAGTAAGGATACCCAACTCTTGCCACTTCTATTTGGACGTAGTTCTAGAAGTTTTAGTCAGAGCAATTAGGGAAGAAAAAGAAATTAAGAACATCCAAACTGGAAAGTAAAATAATCCCTGATGCAAATAACATGATTAAATAGAAAGAAAAAATCTCTAATATTCTATTAGAAAATCTGCTAAAACAAATTTGCTAAGGTTTCAGAATACAAATCTAACATATGAAAATCATTTGCATTTCTATACAATAAATAACTATCACTATCACTATCTTCCCGTTCATCATCTATTTGCTAGAGCGGGCACCAGTAATATCTCCATATGTCCTGTCTCATGCTAGTAGAGCCCAAGGGCATCTGCTTGCTCCAGGAACATAAAGAGCCTCAAACCATTATATTAGGTCATGGGATTGACCTAATATAATTGTTACTGGTATTTGGCATATCAAATATGACACGAGCAGCTTTCCAGGATGCTGTGCGGGAGGCATACTCTTGTAGTCACCTCCAAATAAAGCATTTATTGATGAACCGCACGGCCGCAAGCGCTGCATGGGCCGGGCTGTAATGGGCTGGTCTGCTGACTGGAGTCCTGATGAGAGGGGAAGTCCCGAATGTGGACAATGGCGGCCCCCCCATGGAGTGGGGGGGTCGTCTGGCTTGTTGTGAGGCTCTGCTGGGGTGGCAGGCCAGGGCTAGAACCCGCCATGCCTCCCGGGCGCCTCATGAGCATCTGGGCACAGGGAGAGCAAGGAGCAGCTCTGCCCCATGTCTGAGAAGATCTGGACCTTTTGTATTTATTCAAAAAAATAGCTTCTCGGCCTTTTGGCTAAGATCGTGTGTGTAGTATAAATAACTAAGGAAGTGAAATACCTGGACACGGAAAAAAAGAAAGCAAGGGGTCTGAGCTATAGTATAGCAGGCAGAGCATTTGCCTTACACATGGCCGACGCCAGTCAACCTGGGTTCCATCCCCAGCATCCCATATGATCCCCTGAGCACCACCAGGAGTAATTTCTGACTGCAGACCCAGGAGCAACCCTGAGCATTGACAGGTATGACCAAAAAAAAATAAGTAAAAATTAAAAATATAAAGCATATGGCAAACTGTTCTAATTTCAAGGCTTGATAGACAATATGAAGATGTCATATTACCTCAAAATGATATATACAAACTCAATGCAAGCCCTCTAAAATCCCCCCAAAGTGTTTTTAATTCATATTATTTGTCGGGGACGCCGCCAGGGTCCCCAACAGTGTGGGAAGCAAGTTCCCTTCTCTACCTCCGGCCGGCAGGGAATGGATGAAGACTCAGGAATCCGATGCAGTTTTAAAAAGGCTTTACTTATCACAGGTTCAGGCATACAAATCAGCAATAGGAAAACCCTGTGCTTAGGATTCCTAGCTAGAACCCCAGCCACGTGTAGGCCAAGATGGCGGCCACCACGTGTTAAGGCCCTGTAAAGAGGAGACAAAGACAAGACTCCCAAGAAGAGTGCAAGCCCCAAAAAAGAGAGCCTAAGAGAGAGAGAGAGAGAGAGAGAGAGAAAGAGAGAGAGAGAGAGAGAGAGAGAGAGAGAGAGAGAGAGAGAGAGAGAGAGAGAGAGAGGTAGCAGGCTGGTTTTATACCCCTGCAACTCAGACCTCCCACTATTATGGGAAGCAGGAAGGGTCAAATGCCCTTAGGTAATTTCTCCCAGCACCTCACCTAGGCCCTATTATATGCTAAATGTTTTGAGCCAAGATCTGCCTGGAAATGCCTTTTATAGGGTAGAGAAGGGGGGTTTCTGAGATGGCATGTCTCTGTACCAAAAAGACTAATACTAATGCCAGTTAAATATTTCTCCAAGCCTTCACAAGAGTCCCGCCTACTTCACTGGTAGTTTTGTATTTTAGTTGCCTTTGAGTTATCAGGGAGCCATGCTTTGCTTGCTTGGAGGCAAACAGCATTTCTCTGGTCTAATTACTTAGAGATCCAACGTGGCCAGGCAAATATGCTGGTAAGATCTAGCTAGTCCCACGATGATTGTGGTAGCATGAGAGAATATTTATACCAGCCAGTACAGAATACATGGTCAGATAAACCGCCACATTTAGACTACTCCCTATCTACGAAGTGACTTGCAGGAGGCAATCCAGGGCAGATGCAGAGGCTTTTTTAGAGGAGTCCTGCAACA
>JAJIBD010030733.1:0-18023 GCA_021461705.1 Cryptotis parvus
ACCTGTTAATGTAGGATTTGAAAACAGGCCACACAGCCTAAGCAAAACACCATCAACCCAGTGAGTCTACAAGCAGCTGCCTAAAAAGCGTTGTGAGTAAACGAATCCCCTCTTCAACTGTCACTCCAAGAGTTGAAAAAGACCTTTTTCCAGTCTAACACTTTGAAGAAATGATAGAATCAAAATGGGAAAAAATATTTTTTGTTGAATTGTTTCATTAGCGAACAACTGAATGAGTCCAGCAGGTATGAGATCGAATTAATATATCTTAGCTTCTGAAAGTGTACTGACTCAGACAGCTGTTTATTTGGTTTGCCGGAGTCGTCTGCTTGATTTGGGGCTATCAATTCCAAAGAGTGATGCTCAGGGCGCAATTTCCCAACTCTATGATCAAGAGGATTGCTCCTGGTGACACCCAGGGAGGAACCATAGCGCGCCATACTTGAGATGCATGCCTGGAAAAAGAATGGCCTGTATGGAAGGCAATTGCCACTTAATCCTGTACTACCTCTCCAGCCAGAGCTCCAGTTTTGGACTTGGGATAGCTGGAAGCAACGCTGCTTCAGAAGAATCCCTAGTAGAGATCTTACACACCAGGATACTGTGGACCGGGGGCTAGTGGCTCCAGAGGACACTCAGCGAGGATTCACCAGCTGCTGTTTTCTCACATGCCATCGCGTCAAACCACTTGGAGACATGCCTGGGATGTCTAAAAATTGGAAAGAAAGGTCTACCTGGTCCAACCCTTGCTTTTACACACACACACACACACACACACACACACACCTCCCTTCCCCTCTGGCCCAGATCTCTCTCTCACACACACACATCCCACCCTCCCACTGGCCCTGGTCACACACACACACACACACACACACACACACACACACACACACACCCCTCCCTTCCCTGGTCTCCCTCTCTACTCTCACACTTTACACCACCCTCCCCTCTGGCCCTGGTCTCACATACTCACACACACCTAATACATACACATACACACACACACCCCTCCTCTGAGCCCTGGCCTCACACTTTACCACACCACACTCACTCTGTTTTATGAGTCTCTGGTTTACTCTGCACACTGGAAACCTACACACACACATACCCACTCCTCCCCTCTGGCTACATTATACACACACACACATACCACCTCCACTCTCAGGCCCTGGTCTCACACACTCACACACACACACACACACACACACACACACACACTTCCCTCTCCTACCACTACACCTGGTGTCTCTCTCTCTCTCTACCTCTCTACCACACACACACACCCACTTCCCTCCCTCCCTCTGCCTTGGTCACACACTGCACACACACACACACACACACCTCCTGCACCTCTGGCCCCTGAGTCCTACTCTCTCTCTCTCTACCTCTCCTCCTCTCTCTCTCTCTCTCTCTCTTACTCTCTCTCTCTCTCCCTCCTACTCTACTCATACCTCTCCATACACCTCATTTAGGAGCTGAACTTTCCCTGCTGCCAGAACCTAAGGAGAAACATCACCACAGGTCAGAGGCAGGAAAGAAGGTGCCTACATTTCAGAGGGCTCCAACTCTTTCAGGCCAGGGACTCTGCCCAGGAGCTCTTAGTCAAGAAGCTGGAGACAGTCACCTGCTAGAGGCCAAGAGCTGTACTTTACCAGGACGGGCTCTTTCAGCTCCCTGAGTAATAGAAGGAAGTATAAAGAATTGTTGCGATTGCACCTCCAAACCGCCGCCCACCAGACTTAACCAACTGGGCCACAGGAAACTCCAGCACTGTGAGTTATCTCTCCACTTCATCCTGCAAACCTACTCTGACAAAACCAGGTACTTCAAATAGCTCCCTGCAAAATCAAGAGCAGACTCCACAGCTAGGAGGACCTAAAGGAAACCAAAGGCTACTCATGCCTCCGAGAGCAGTCAAGAAAGGCGCATTGCAGCACCTGAGTCCCTTCGGGCTCTGCGCTCCTAAAGCAAAAGCCACTGGGTGATCTCCTAGCCCTGCCGCTGTACGGTATCAGATTCACCCTGCCAGGAAGAAGGAAATACTTCAGCTGCTGACGAGATGAATGGCATGGGGCCTTGAAATACCCCCAACAATATCAGAACCAGACTGGGAGATAGCCCCTCACTCATCTCTGGATGTGAGAAGAAAAATTGACCTCATGTGTAACTATGCAGGCTCTGCAGAGTCTGCAGATTTGAAAAAAGTTTGTGGTGGAAAACCAGCGTCAGCTGTGGACTGGTTGTTTTCCTGCAAGAACCACTTTAGAGAGCGCTTGTAAGCTAGAGGCACCTCAAGGCCTTCAGGATGAGGAAAGTTGGGCTGGGGGGAACGCGGGGGCAACAGAGATGCATTGAACCTCAGGATTTCTCCTTGGGACCCGAGGACTGGATCAGGACCATGCTATTGTCCGCTCGAGCATACCAGGCACACTTAGCTTCCAGCAGCGGAATGGTCCAAAGGCACATAGAGAGACTCTCAGAAAGCACTGAGTATCAGAGTCATAGTCCCGTCTTCTGTTCGGCTCAGCAAAAGAGCACTGTAATCAGATACCATCATGGTAGATATCCTGGAATTGAAAGAAGCCCTTCAAAACCTACATTTACGTGAACCACTGATTGAGAAGAAAAAAATTTTAACATTCTGAGAAAACGGATCTCCAACATTACCTCTGCCCTCTGTTTTCCGGGGCAACCTTTCTCTATATGACCAGTTTCCTTCCCACCATGCACCTATCTTGCACAGGGAGGCGAACGAGAACCTAGAACTGCCTGGTGCCTCTTTTCTGCAAACAAGTTACTAATTAAGAGGGCGGTTAGCAGAGAGAGGGAGATCCAGCTACCGGGAGGAAAGCCGGGTGTCACAGCCTCCTGCTCCACTTCCAACGCAAGTCTTGAACATCATGCAGAAAATCTAGATTGAGCTTGTTAAGGTTTAACTTTTGCTCTTCATGAGGAGCAGGGAATAAAAGGCATCTCCTCTCAACCTTTAGTAATGCTTTGCGATCCTCAAGAGAACAAGTCCCTTCCGAGTTCTGATAGGAAGCGTAAGCAAAAAAAGAAAAAAACGTAGAGAAGTAATTCTGAGGATGCAGTTAATCTGTTTAAGTGGGAGGAAGGGTTCTCCCGGGTAACGAAATGATTAGCTTTCAATGGCCAGTTCTTCGCTACACTTTGCAAGACGCCTTGTCCCCTGAGTGGGCGAGGGGGAGGGGAGCCATTCTCCCAGGGGACAATTGGGCCCAAGGTTCAGGCTTTGTGCGCGCCGCCCTCCGCACCCCTCCTCCGCGGCGTTCCCAAGGCCACCTGCTTCTGCGCAAGAAAAGGGGCGACTCCGGGCGCGACTGCGGAGCGCGGTCGGCTGTGCCCCGAGGTGGGGGCAGGCGGGAGCGGGGTCCCCGAGAAGCACGCTGTGCCGAGGGTCGCGAGCCACGGCCCAGAGGCCTGGGATGGAGGCTCGGGGGGATTCCCGGCGTCGCTTGGGGATCCTTTCCCGGGCAGAGTCCTGCGGGGGCTTCGCTGCCGCCGGCATCCGCGCCCCACTCCCGCCCACCCGGCCGAGCTAACGGCGCGGCGCCGGGAACCTTCTCCAGCCCGCCTCCGGCCAACGCGGCGGCACCTACTCGGCCCCGGCTCGCAGCCCCGTGTGCGGGGCCCCTGGGGAAACCCCTCAGCCTAGAGGGGAGGGCGTCTTCCTGGGGCATTAGTCCCGCCACCCCACCCGCGCCGCAGGCTGCGTCCAGGCGCCGGGCCGTTACCTTGTGCGGCGCCCGCAGCAGCCAGGGACCCCGGCCAGCTGGGTGCCGAGCGAGGTCCTCGCGGAACGTGAAGAGCGGCGGCCGGCTGGGCTCCGGGAAGTTGGTGCTGTTGAAAGGGTCGGTGTCGTCCAAGAACTGCACCCGGCAAGCCAGCGTGGCCATGATGCATCCCCGCCGCGGGGCGCGGGCCGCGGGCGGGCACGCCGGGCTCAGCGGGAGCGGGAGAGGCCGGGGCCGCCGCCGCTGCTGGCTCGCGGCTCGCAGGCTCCGGCGCCCCTCTTTGGCCCGGCTCCGGCCGCGGGGCGGGGCGGGGGCGGGGGCCCGCGGGCCCCTTTCTTCCCCTCCTTCGCCCGCTCCTCCTCGCGGTCCCCAGCGCCGCGCGCCCCGCTGCCCGCCCACCCGACCCGCCGCAGGCTGGGCAGACAGCGGAGCCGCGTCCGCAGCTCAGCAACCCGCTAGCCCGCAGCGCGCAGCCCGGGGGGCCGCCTCCTTGCCCCCGCAGCTCGGCACGTGCTCCCTGAGGCCTGAGCTCTCCCGAACCAGGTGTGGGAGCCGCCAGGGACCGCAGGGGGAGACCGGGCAGCCCTCTCGCTTCCTCCCTGTCTCCGAGATCGCTGTCCTGCTACCCAGGTTCCGAACGCCCCAGAAGGCACTACAGGAGGCAGCCAAATAGAGGGGTACAGGGGTGGTGTTCCTTGGGAGAAGGAAGGAGGTGGAACCGGACTGAGGGTGCTCCGAAGATCAGTTGGGGAGGCCAGGCAAGCGGCCTGGGGGTGCCGGTGAGGCTGGGCTCTGGGACCCCAGCGCCGGAGTGGGCGCTGGGCCGCGCAATCGATATTGGCTGTGCCTTTACAGCAATCTCGGACCCGTTAGGTTTCCTAAATTTGCAGTGATCCTTGCCGGGCCTCGGAGAGCGCTTCCCGCCTGGTCCCGGAATGGGGACGGGCGCGGGAGAACTAGGACGCGCTGGTCACCCGGGAGCTGGAGGAGCTGGAGGCCCTGCAGATTGCGAGGCTGCTCGCGGTCTCCCCTACTGTCTCTTCGCCGCTCGAGGGCGACCCCACCGTTCGCAGCACGCATTCATGCTTCTCCTTCCGGGCCCGCACTCAATTGATGATGGGATAATACCCCATCATTCGGGTCTTTGCTAGGCCCTTGAAAATGTCTGTTTCGAGCTGGAGCGATAGCACAGCAGGAGGAAGGGCGTTTGCCTTGCTCGCGGCCGACCCGGGTTGGATCTTCGGCATCCCGTATGGTCCCCGCCGCACCCCACCCCACCTCCAACTCCCCCACCCCACCCCTCCCCCGCCAGCACAGCCAGGGAGTAGCCGCTGAGCATCGCCTGGGTCCTGCAAGGAAAAAAGAATCCCTGGTCCCACACTCACCAGCTTCTCTGGCTCCTTTCACCTTCCAAGGACGTTTCCAGCATGCACGCCTTGCTGGCGCTAACGAGCCGTGATCCAGTACACATCTGCTCTTTCATTCCTTTTCTAGCGCTCCTTCCTTTTGCTACTTAATCTTTTCGAGAATGTGTGACCCACCGCTATACCAACTTCACCAACAGCTCAGAGTACTCAGCTCGCCAGTTTCACTTCTTTGCTACCTACCTCCTACCGTGGGTTTTATTCCAACACCCTCCCGAGCCGAGAGCCTCCCTCCACCAGGCCCACGACCCCATTTCTCACCGCTGTCGCAAAAGACCTTCTTGCCCCCTTGTTCTCTCAGCCCTGTCTGTCCCTGGAGACCCTGACTTGCTTCCCACCAGGTCACCTCTCCTTAACCCATTTCAACTTACTGTGGCGCCCCATTGCCCACCAGAAGCTGCAAACCTCTGTCTTTGGCCCACTCACTATCCAGCCCTCCCACAATAGCCCCCCCTCCTTCCAGCACCATCTTCCTTGCACAGCCAAAGTCCTAGCTCTCCTACTCCTCCATGCTCTGTCTTTAAGCTGTCCTGGTTCAGGAAGCCTCTTCCTCCCAGGCTCCTGCTCCCAGAATCAGAGTTAACGTCCTAGAATACAGCCTGTGCTGTGACCCAACACACATTTTATGGTCTGCCATATTGACAAAATCTGAGGGGCTTCCAAGCACTGCTGGGGGACTGGGGCTACTCCCAGCAATTCCCAGTCAATCAGCCTCGCAGCTAGGGACCTGGCATCAGCACTGTGCTGCTGGGTCCACAGTGCTGGGGGCCATCAGGGCTTGCCCCTGGATGTGCCTAGGAGCTATGTGGTGCTGAAGGTTAAATCCGGGCCCTTATGCACTCAAGGCTTGTGCTCTAACTCCTGAGGGTTACTCTTAGCTCTGCACTCAGGGATCACTCCTGGTGGTGCTCGGGGAACCATGTTGGATGCTGGGGATCAAACCCAGGTTGGCCATGTACAAGGCAAATGCTCTACCTGTTGGACTATCGCCTCCAGCCCCTCATTAAAGCTCTTAATTATGGGGCCGGAGCGATAGTCCAGCGGTAGGCATTGCTGCTGCATGTGTGCCAGCCTGTGCTGGCCTGGGTTTGATCCGCATCCCATATGCTCCCCGAGCACCACTAGAGTAATTCTAAGTGCAGAGCCAGGAGAAACCCCTGAGCATTGCTTTTGTGTGACCCAAAAAGAAAAAAAAAAAAAATTCTTAATTATTTTTAATAAAAGGGCCCAAATTCTTGTTCACACTAACTTTGATTATTTATGTAGCTGCTCCTGATGAGACCAGTCAGGTTTTTTCTACCTTAAAAACAATATGTTGGGTCAGGAGATGGTTCCACAGGAAATGTACCAGCTTTGCAGGCAGGGGGCTCGGTCTGATCTGTAGTCCCCAGAGCACCACCAGGGGAACCCTGAGTACAGAGACAGGAGCAGCCACTGAGCTCCACAAGTGTAGCCCCAAACAAACAAAAATAAAAGGACCATTCAACTGAACTCTCCCTTCAGGTTTACCAGCGCCTAGACAGAGCTATTCACTTCTCAGCATCCCTCCCCCCTTCTCTGCTTCACGCCCACAGCTTCCAGCCAAGGGAAGCCCCTGATGTTGTCAGACTATCCATGCCATCGGATTCCGCTCTGGCAGATGACATCAAACGCCATCAAATTGCCTCTGCCCACTTTCTCCACAGGTCTGTCATGACCCCACCAGCACCCTTT
This sequence comes from Cryptotis parvus, assembly GCA_021461705.1. Taxonomy (NCBI): domain Eukaryota; kingdom Metazoa; phylum Chordata; class Mammalia; order Eulipotyphla; family Soricidae; genus Cryptotis; species Cryptotis parvus. The sequence continues at coordinate 6,896 of JAJIBD010030733.1, forward strand.
GCCGAACACCCTTTCCTGCAGCCTTGCTGGGTTTTAGCAAAGCTGAAAAGCTTTCAGCAAAGCTGAAAAAAAAGCTGAAAAAGCTTCCAGCTGCAGCTTTCAGCAAAGCTGCTCCCTTGGCGCAGCCTTCCTCCCAGGGGTTCACTCCCTCGAGAAGAGAACATCACAGCTGTCGCAGCTGTTCTTTGGTTACACCCTGCCCACAACTGAAGACTCCTTGAAGGCAAGCACCCTGCTGGACTCAACCCATACTTTTTTGTGCTCAGAGCGCCTGGGCGCATAGTATATCTGCTGAACGTGTGCGCCTTGAGTCATAAGCCCTTCCTGCTACAGCCCGTCCCTGTGACCTGCCAGGAAACCAGCCTCTACCTAATTCCTAAGTCTTCTGTGCTGTTTCTCTCATGAGTTTCCCTTTACAATTTCACATTCGGCCTCCGAACCCTCCTCTGCTCACTTCCTGGAGCCTGTGCCCATCATGCTCAAGTGTGTGTTGCAAGACTCACACTTTTTGTTTACTTGGTTTTGATTGGAGGGCCACACCTGGTGATGCTCAGCGGTTACTCTGGCTCTGCACTCAGGAATTACTCCTGGGGGGACCATACAGGATGCTGGGGATCGGACCCAACCATATGCAAAGGAGGTGCCCTACGAACTGTCCTAATGCTCGGGCCCCAATGTCTCCCACCTGTAGGTGAAATGCTCCAGGCCCACCCTTTAGCATCGCCCACTTGTCCCTCTGACATCTTCCCCTTCTACCTCTCCAGGCTCCTCTCTGTTCATTCTCCACTTCACACTGTGTCGAGCTACACCAAACTGAAACTCAACTCAAACTTCCCCAACTCATTTCTAGCTGAGCCCTTCAGTGTTTTTCCATCGCCATGTCCGTATGCAGCAGACTAGCTGCATTTCTAAGATCATCTCCAACTGCGGCACAAACAGGAATTGTTTCTTTACTCTGTGGTCTCGGATTACTTTCTGCAGGCCTCTATTGTAGCGTTACATTTTACGCTGTAAATACATGCTTACCCATGCGCCTAAGCCGACTAAACTTCTGGGTTGGAATTTGCCTTACTCGATTTTTTGCCTTAACTGCAGATAGGGGCTGGCACCTAAAGCAAAGTCTTTCAATTTTTAATCGTAGATTATCTTTCATTCCTTTAAGGTTTTGTTTCCCTTGTAACTGCTCCTAGCAATATTTTTTCTGTGATGACAGCCAATTTTTCTCAACTCATTTTAAACCATTTTTTACAAAGTAATACAATACTTTCTCCTAGTTAAAAAAGTCGAGACCAATTTTTTTAAAATGTTATTTGAGTAATCAGTCCCCTATTTACAGTCCTCATACTTCTCCCAATTTATAGAAAATGGTGCTATTGTTGATTTATCACACCTGGCCTTGCTCACAGCTTACTCCTGGCTTGGTGTTCAGGATCAGTCCTGGAGGTGCTCAGGGGCTCAGTGCCAGGGGTCAAAACAGGGTCAGCTGTGGGTAAGGCAAGGGTCCTACCCCTGTACTGTCTCTCCAGCCCCCAGGAGACTCATTTTTCAATCATGTAAAGCTATCACAATGATCTATACATTTTAACATTTAATTGACTTTCCTTAGGATTCCTTAGGATTCCTTAGCTATATTACAAACCAAACACCTCCCTTTCTGATCTTCCAAATATAACAAACAACTAAGTAACTTTAGAGACTCATTTGTTTGCTTTCTTTTTGCTTTTTTTGCTTTTTTCTTTTTTTTTTTTTTGCTTTTTTTTTTGGGGGGTCAGATCCGGCAATGCTCAGGGGTTTCTCCTGGCTCTGCACTCAGGAATCACTCCTGGCAGTGCTCGGGGGACCATATGGGATGCCGGGGGATCGAACCCGGGCAGGCACAGGCCAACGCGTGCAAGGCAAACGCCCTACCCGCTGGGCTATCGCTCCGGCCCCTCATTTGTTTGCTTTGGGACCACACTGGAGATTCTCCAGGATCACTCCTGGCACTGGTCAGGGAACCATGCTGTGGCAGGGACCAAAGCCAGGCCTCCCACATGCGAAACATGCACCCTTTAACCATCTCCCCGGCCCTCATCTTATTTTAGTTAAATTCTAATTCAGATCTTTTTCAAAACTAATAATTATATTAATATTATTTACTTTTGTGCATAGTACAGGTGATTAAATATCCTGTCTACTACAACTTTTGTTTTCTGAGATGAATATTTGACTTTTTTTTTCTTACCCTCACAGAACAACAGCTCATTAGATAGATCATCTAAACAATTAGGAAAATGCTTTTCTCTATACCGTCAAATCATTTCAGTGCTCAATTTTCAAACATAAAAAATCTTCCTTGGGGGCACTCATCACAAACCGCCCCAATACCCACACCTCCCTCCCCACCTCCACTGAAATTTGGAGTAAATCTCTCGCCCCTCATTCCCTGGAGATTTCTTTGACTCCTTGCTTGTGTGGGAGCACCTGGTTCCCAGATGACTTGCCTATGTCTTTCTTAGCCTAAGTTCTCATTCTTGTAAATGTACTTCTGGGAAAAAAGATGAGCTTCTAAGAACTTCCATGTCTGTAAGTATCATTTTTCTCAACCCTAAAAATTTGGCGTGGTATGATTGTTTTGTTGGCCAGGATGGCCTCTGTAATTCTTCCCCCCCCTAATATTCTGGACATTTTCGCATCATGACTTATTTGCACAAATGGAACAATGCAAGTGTTGTTGTGTGGCTATTGAAACTAGGGATCGAGAAGCCCCTACGGTATCTGTTCTCACCCTCCTGGCAGGGTGACCCGAGACTAGGGTGTAAAGAAGTCAGGCCTAGTGTAGTGAAAGCAATACAAAATCACTACTGAATACTCGCACTATGAGTACCTGTGTTGTGGGGCAATGAAACATTTGGCAAAACAAATGCTACAGTAATTTGGAAGACAGAAAATGTGCCTAGTGAACTTGGCTAAGGGGATATCTCTAGATCGTAGATTGAAAATATTGTTATATTAGTGCTTCTAGCTACACCTAATGAGATATTGTCTTTGCAGGAAGAATTTAGAAGAATTATAGAGAGCATAAACTTGATGGAAAAATAAAACATTTTGTTATTGCCACCTCATGGAGCTAGTAAAAAGTCATCAAAGTAAAAAAAAATGATTTCGGCAAAGATCAATTTTATGTATGGTTGTAATACCCCTTGCTGAGAACTATCAAGCAGTGCCTCTCATTTAGGCAAAGGGGCTTCTAACAGTCTTAAAAGCATCTTGCTCCAGAGCAGCCCAGTGGGTGCCAAAGAATAATGGCTGCAATGTTTAGAACCTGGACGTCCACAGTCTTCATAATATTGAGTCACAAAGTTTGAACTGAAATAAACAAATCACTTAAAATAAAAATAAGACTCTGGACCCCCAACCTGCAACAAAATTGGTTAGAAGCAGACAGGAAGAGCTACGTGACCTTGGTAGTGCCAAGCACCAGGGTGGCCCCTCGACACCACTGAACCCAAGCAGCATCACCCTACTGAGCCTGAGCACTGAATGGTCCAGCTCACACAGTCAGTAGAGGGCCGAGTGGCCCCAGGCACTGCTGAGGAATATCCCCACTCCCTGCTCTACACACACACACACACACACACACACACACACACACACACTCATTCTTGCCAGTCGACCTTAGCAAGAGCAGGGAGGAGGTCCTTCTTTGGGTTCCATGAGCTGGAGCAGCATTTCTCAACTAAGAGTCACAGTTCAATCCTCTGTGGGACCCAGGGATAATCCAGGGGTCATGAGTGAAAACCGCATGAGTGGGCTCCATAACATGAGACTGGGGATGCCAACCAGTAGAACAGGGGACCAGAGAACAGAAATAAGGTTGAAGGGGACCCTAGTCAGAAAAAAGCTTGTGAAGGCCTGCTTTTGAGGATTCCCTCAGCATATCCCACTGGACAGATAGTTCTTCAGACTAAGAGCTCATGCCCACCTGAGACCCACACTGCTTTTCCTCTGCCTGGTTATTCAGGCACTGGGGACCACCGAGCCCCTTGCCCAAATGACGAATCATACATCTAAGTTTGTCTCATCCTTAGGTGACCCTCCTAGGGGTTGATGCACCTCACTGGTACCTTTTAGTCTGAAAAAAGGAGTTTTCTAGGAAAATAAGAGTTTGGATGCACTAGCCAGTGTCCACACCTCTAGGGTTTCCAGATCAGAAGTGGGTAGAGATAGCATTTAGGATATGACTGAAAGCTAGGCCTTAGGCAGTTACAAGTTATTATGACTGTTTATCAGTCTAGGAATAATATCTAGACAGACAGACAGACAGACAGACAGACAGACAGATAGAGACAGACAGACAGACAGACAGACAGACAGACAGACAGACAGACAGACAGACAGACAGACAGACAGACAGACAGACAGACAGACAGACAGACAGACAGATAGATAGATAGATAGATAGATAGATAGATAGATAGATAGATAGATAGATAGATAGATAGATAGATAGATAGATAGATAGAATTGATGGTTTTTTAGGGTTTCTCAACAAATTTAGGAACTATGTACTACCAAAGAATGAACCCAGAACCCCAGCATGCAAAGAAGCATGACTTCCAGACATCTGAGCAATATCCCCAGCCCCAATATTACTTAAAATTTGTTTGATTTCTACATTTTAGCCATTCAGACACACAGTATATGGGCTTCCAAATTAACATCCGCCCAAGGTGCCATAGATGTTGGGGGCTGACCTTCATCTTCCCACCTCCTAACCTCACTACAACTAGGGAAGAAAAAGGGCCAAGTCCCTCCATTCACTCTCTGAGTACACCTAGCCCCTACTTCCATTGCCAGGCACACTCTCTTCTGTGAATCATAGGGTAACTCTGTTCCTTCCTGTAGACACTGCATGCTACCTTCTTGGAACTAACATGGTGCCATAAACGCAAAGGGGACACGAAGGAAGAAATGGAGTGCATCTCCTTCTGATCCACCTGGGAGCCCAAACCACAGGAACCTAGATGACTAGACCAGCATGCTTATTAAGCATGACAGTGCTAAGTTGGTATATTTCTATTGGGAAATAGTCTGACCATGGCTGCAGCAACAGTATAGCAGGGGGGGTACTTGCCTTGCATGTGGCTAGTCCCAATTCAATCCCCAGTACTCCATCTGGTTCCTGAGCCTACCAGGAGAGTATCTCCAGGTGTGGTCAAAATAAACACAGTCTCACAATACCTACAAATATCTTCATAACTATTATCCTGAATACACTCAAATTACTAGGAAATAATTGAGCAGAAGAAAAGAAGAAATGAAAAAGTAAATATACTAGGGCCAAAGTGATAGTACAGTGGGAGGGTGTTTGCCTTGCACACAGCCAACCCGGGTTCAATAATCCCCAGCATCCCTTATGGTCCTCTGAGCAGCACCAGGGAGTAATTCCTGAGTGCAGAGCCAGGAGTAACCCCTGAGCATTGCCAGTGTTACCCAAGAAGCAAAAAACAAATGTAAATACACAAATAGCCATGTTTGGAAACCAAGTTTGCTTCAGTACGACCTATACATAAGTGTAGAAACATCACTTGATCACTTGCCATCCTGTTATTCATTGATTTGCTGGAGCGGGCGCCAGTGACATTTCCATTTGGCCCTACCACGTGCCAGTGTAGCCCAATGGCATCTGCTTGCTTTAGGAATACGAAGAGCCTCAAACCGTTTGTTCAGGGTCTTGACCAAGAAGTCTGACCATCCTGTTGGTGGGCAGCCACGTGATCTTTTGGTAGAAACATATGTCTATCAATAGAAAATATATAAATTATATAAAAGACAGAAATGCAGCTAAGCATCCATTAGACATATATAGGAAGAACATTTTGTCTTTATTTTTTTTTTTGTTTTGGGGCCACACACAGTGGTGCTCAAGGTTGACTTCTGGCTCTGTGCTCAGGGATCACTCCTGGCAGGGCTCAGGGTACTATATGGGTGCCAGGAATTGAACCCAGGTAAGCCACATGTAAGGCAAACACCCTCCCCACTATACTATCATTCCAATCCCAGGAAGAACATTTTGAAGTTTGCCAAATGTGAAGAACAAAACACAGAATAGAGAAATAGTAGACATTGGTCTTAGTCAAAAGACAACACTTGTGCGGAGCAGAAGAGAATCCATTTTCATCCTCTTTCACCAGGAAACTCCATCTTTCCTGCTTTTAACTTACACAACTTTGAGGTGGAAATGACTGTTGACACAATACAATAGAAACTAAATATAAAAATGAAAGATAGAGATCTACTGTCAAATGATTAGTCAAAGCATCATCCTTTAAGAAAAAATTTGTTGAAAAAAAAGTTGCAAACCCTAAAAAAGAAGGTCAGTGTCCACAGTGCTAGAGCAACATTACAGCAGGGAAGGTGCTTAATTTATACCTCTACCCTGCCGGAAGTGATCTCTGAGCACAGAGGCAGGAGTAAGCCCTGAGCACTGCTGGGTGTGTCCCCCAACAAAAAAGAAAGAAAAATTATTTTGACTAAGAATAATGCCAAAACTGTTTATAAAATATGGGCCTTCCCCAGCAGTTCTTGGGGGGCAAGGGGGTTTTCCCTGACATTCTTTGCCCAGCAGTGCCTGGTGTGCTAATGGGGTGAAGGACAATATGGAGGGCACGTGGACCAAAAACTGGTTTTCAGGCCCAGAGAGCTGGTGAGTGTTGAGGAGTGGGGATGGTGATCATTTGGTTTTGGTGATCAGACTCGGGGCTTCAGCCGTGCTTAGGATATTCTCTTCCTCTTGAGCCTTTCTCCAGACCTTGAGAAGTATTCTTTTACCCTTTGGGGGGGTCAGAGGTTAGCACTCAATTGTGCTAAGGACGACTCTCAAGTTGGTGCTTGGGGGTCACTCGTGGTAGTGATTGGAGAACTATGCAGTGGAAGGGATGGAACCCAGAGTTTCTACGTACAAACCGCCCATTTCTGCCCTTTGAGCTGCTTCCCCCATCTGAGAATTAACTTTTAAATGGCACGAATATCAATAGCAAAAAAAATTCCCAAAGCTGATCTATTTAGGAAGCCAGCAAAGAGAAGTGCTCTAACCTTAGCCATCCTATCCAAGAGGGGGTACTGACCCACCTACACTCTGCGCCTCTAGCAGGGATAAAATCTGCCCTTGACTGATGCTGCCACCACGTGGTAGATGGAGTGTAGGCATCAATTCTTTTCTGGCACTAAGCTAAATCCAACACATCTCATTTAATTCTCAAACAACTTTATGACACGACAGTGTGGTTTTCCCTCACTTTTCAGGTGAGCGAGATGTTCAATAACTTTCCATGAATATTTGTCATAATGAGAGAGAGAGAGAGTAAGAGAGGGCAAACAAGATATTGGCAAAAGGAAGTTAGTATAAGGAGGTGTCTGCCAGGTGAACCCGAGATTTCTCACACTTCTGGTTGTGCCCTCGTTCTCCCTGAAGCAAAAAAGGAGCCTGAATCTTTCTGGAAGCTGCTCAGAACTCTGCTTTCCTGGGCCTCAGAACACGCTTCAAACACAGGCAGAGAGTTTTCACTGGGCACCCCTGTCCCTGAAGCCTGAGCAATCCTTACCATTTACCACTCCTGTCCTGCATACAAAGCTGTTTCAGATGGATCCCATCTACGTTTTCTGGTCAGGACAGGGCCACTTTAGAAAGCAAAATAAAGAACTGCAAAAAAGAAAAACTATAGTCCAATATTAACACAGATGCAAGCACACTTAACAAAATATTAGCCAGACTAATCCAACAGCATTAAAAGGATCACACACCACGACAAAGCAAGATTTATCCTGTTAGTTCAAGCACAGCCCAGCATATGAAAAATAATTAATGGGGGAAATTTACATGCTAAAGAATCATCTAAATATATGCAGAAAAAGGACATTTGACAATATTCAACACTCTTTCATGATTCTCAACAAAGTTGGAATGAAGGGAAGTTTCATACATAATAAAGTCCACAGGTAAAATCATGCTCAGTGATGCACAATTGAAAGCTTTTCCTCAAAATTTCAGTAGCAAAGTAAGGATACCCAACTCTTGCCACTTCTATTTGACGTAGTTCTAGAAGTTTTAGTCAGAGCAATTAGGGAAGAAAAAGAAATTAAGAACATCCAAACTGGAAAGTAAAATAATCCCTGATGCAAATAACATGATTAAATAGAAAGAAAAAATCTCTAATATTCTATTAGAAAATCTGCTAAAACAAATTTGCTAAGGTTTCAGAATACAAATCTAACATATGAAAATCATTTGCATTTCTATACAATAAATAACTATCACTATCACTATCTTCCCGTTCATCATCTATTTGCTAGAGCGGGCACCAGTAATATCTCCATATGTCCTGTCTCATGCTAGTAGAGCCCAAGGGCATCTGCTTGCTCCAGGAACATAAAGAGCCTCAAACCATTATATTAGGTCATGGGATTGACCTAATATAATTGTTACTGGTATTTGGCATATCAAATATGACACGAGCAGCTTTCCAGGATGCTGTGCGGGAGGCATACTCTTGTAGTCACCTCCAAATAAAGCATTTATTGATGAACCGCACGGCCGCAAGCGGCTGCATGGGCCCGGGCTGTAATGGGCTGGTCTGCTGACTGGAGTCCTGATGAGAGGGAAGTCCGAATGTGGACAATGGCGGCCCCCATGGAGTGGGGGGTCGTCTGGCTTGTTGTGAGGCTCTGCTGGGGTGGCAGGCCAGGGCTAGAACCCGCCATGCCTCCCGGGCGCCTCATGAGCATCTGGGCACAGGGAGAGCAAGGAGCAGCTCTGCCCCATGTCTGAGAAGATCTGGACCTTTTGTATTTATTCAAAAAATAGCTTCTCGGCCTTTTGGCTAAGATCGTGTGTGTAGTATAAATAACTAAGGAAGTGAAATACCTGGACACGGAAAAAAGAAAGCAAGGGGTCTGAGCTATAGTATAGCAGGCAGAGCATTTGCCTTACACATGGCCGACGCAGTCAACCTGGGTTCCATCCCCAGCATCCCATATGATCCCCCTGAGCACCACCAGGAGTAATTTCTGACTGCAGACCCAGGAGCAACCCTGAGCATTGACAGGTATGACCAAAAAAAATAAGTAAAAATTAAAAATATAAAGCATATGGCAAACTGTTCTAATTTCAAGGCTTGATAGACAATATGAAGATGTCATATTACTCAAAATGATATACAAACTCAATGCAAGCCCTCTAAAATCCCCCCAAAAGTGTTTTTAATTCATATTATTTGTCGGGGACGCCGCCAGGGTCCCCAACAGTGTGGGAAGCAAGTTCCCTTCTATCTCCGAGCCGGCAGGGAATGGATGAAGACTCAGGAATCCGATGCAGTTTTAAAAGGCTTTACTTATCACAGGGTCAGGCATATAAATCAGCAATAGGAAAAACCCTGTGCTTAGGATTCCTGGCTAGAACCCCAGTCACGTGTAGGCCAAGATGGCGGTCACCATGCGTTAAGGCCCTGTAAAGAGGAGACAAAGACAAAACTCCCAAGAAGAGTGCAAGCCCCAAAAGAGAGCCCAAAGAGAGCCCAAATGAGAGAGAGAGAGAGAAAGAGAAAGAGAGAGAGAGAGAGAGAGAAAGAGAGAGAGAGAGAGAGAGAGAGAGGAAGCAGGAAGCAGGCTGGTTTTATACTCCTGCAACTCAGACCCTCCCACTATTATGGGAAATAGGAAGGGTCAAATGCTCTTAGGTAATCTCTCCCTGCACCTCACCTAGGCCCTTTAGTATGCTAATGTTTTGAGCCAAGATCTCACTGGAAATGCCTTTATAGGGTAGAGAAGGGGGTTTCTGAGATGGCATGTCTCTGTACCAAAGACTAATACTAATGCCAGTTAAATATTCCTCCAAGCCTTCACAAGAGTCTCATCTACTTCACGGTAGTTTTGTATTTTAGTTGCCTTTGAGTTATCAGGGAGCCATGCTTGCTTGCTTGGAGGCAAACAGCATTTCTCTCTGGTCTAATTACTTAGAGATTCAACGTGGCCAGGCAAATATGCTGGTAAGATCTAGCTAGTCCCACGATGATTGTGGTAGCATGAGAGAATATTTATATCAGCCAGTACAGAATACATGGTCAGATAAACTGCCACATTCAGACTACCCCCTATCTATGAAGTGACCTGCAGGAGGCAACCCAGGGCAGATGCAGAGGCTCTTAAGAGGAGTCCTGCAACAGTTATTCATGGAGACTGTGAAGCAGTGGCCTAGAGGCCATGCCCTTGAACTCAGCCCGACGTTCATAGCCGTGAACTCAGCCCGACCGCAGGTCCCTGTGCACAGGCCCAGAGATGCAGTGCTGTACTGCATCTGTGCACAGCACAGTAGCGTCCTGTGGGGTGCTATGCTGCTACTACTGTGCAATGCTACTGTGGGCCAGCTGGGCCACAGCCAGGAGCTCCAGGGCCACCACAGCCATGTAGCCATCAGGGCTTTGTGCTGTTCCGGGGGACTAACGTCGGTTTGCACATACAAGGCTTGTGCTTCATACCTTTGGGCTTTCTCTCTGACCTCCAGTAATAACATTTAAAAGGCAGGGAAAATAATTTTATAGCAAGTAGGGAACTATAAAAGACTATAAATATCCACATTGAAAAGGAAGAACAAGTCTGTTGACATCATTCCTCAAGGTTTTTAAATATATTACAAAATAAAGAAATTAGAAAAATAGGAAGGAAGGAAGGAAGGAAGGAAGAGAGGAAGGAAGGCAGGAAGGCAGGAAGGCAGGAAGAGAGGGAGGGGAGGGAGGGAGGAAGGAAGGAAGGAAGGAAGGAAGGAAGGAAGGAAGGAAGGAAGGAAGGAAGGAAGGAATGAAGGAAGGAAGGAAGGAAGGAAGGAAGGAAGGAAGGAAGGAAGGAAGGAAGGAAGGAGGAAGGAAGGAAGGAAGGAAGGAAGGAAGGAAGGAAGGAAGGAAGGAAGGAGGGAAGAAGGGAGGAAGGATGGAGGGAAGAAGGGAGGAAGGAAGGAAGGAGAGAAGGGAAAGAAAAGGAAAACAAGAATTAGTAAGGACATAGAGACATTTTCACCTGTGTACACTGCTGATAGGAGTACAAAATAGTATGAATGCTATTAAACTAGTATGAAATTAAAAATAAAACAGTAAAA
>JAJIBD010030734.1:0-110547 GCA_021461705.1 Cryptotis parvus
ATTACAAATTCCAGGAGTGTTTGGTCAATTCCTTTAAAGAATGTCCTGGGCATCCTTATAGGGACTGCATTGAATCTGTACAGAACTTAAGGGAGTATTACCATTTTGTAAGTTGGTACTATCTTTACCATTAAAGCAATAGAACTTCTACCACTGAAAACTACCTTCCAAACAACAGAAAAGAACTTTTTGTCAGACAGGTGAGACAATGCTGCATACTCATCACAACCCCAAAATTACTGAAATAAAACATAATCTAATAGGGCAGAGTTGTACAAGTCTAGGAAAAATAAGTTAGTGCAATACCCATTATCAATCAAAATAAGGGGGTCTGAGAAAAAAGGAAGACTATGGTTAAAATTAAAATTAAATTACTGAGTTGTTGACAAAATCATTAAAAAAGCAATTATCCTACACTAGTCTATATTTCCCCAAACTAATATCTAATATCTACTTCAAAATGTATATGTGTCTGATACTGGAAGAAGCGATAGGAGGGTAGGGCAGACAAAAAGTCTGTAAGTGGAGAAAGAAGAATTGCACCCAACAATTAAAAAGAAGAAAAAGATAAAAGAAAAGAACTCCTGTAGAGCATTTTAAGTCTCAGCTCTTCTATCTTGTGATGCAAAACTTAAGCAACTCACATAACCTGTATGAGCTTGTTTCATCAAAACAGGGGATGGTTGCACTACTCAGAGGTGGTTCATAGGACAATTTTGAGATTAAAGTGAAACACACATGGCACATATTATGTTCAGTAGTACTGATTTCTTAAAAATTCCCTTCCCTTTTTGTTGTTGCTATTATTGTTGCAAAAGAGGGGAAGTTGTACAATATTTCTATGCTCACCTTCTTGATTGTGGCACTCATGGGGAGGGACTCAGCATTTGCACACACCAGATCCCAAAGGGCAGAACCATGGGGCTCATATTCAGGCATGTGGAGCAGTGCCAAGATTCAAACTCTGGACTTCCTGACTTCAGGCTGAAGAGACAGGAGCTTTTAGCCTAGAGTTATCCCCAGACTCCAACTTTTTTTGAAAAATAGTTTTCTGTTGACAAACTAAAATTTGATATCCATTTCCTATCAAACTTGTATTTTTATTCTGCAGTCCCAATGCTCCCCAACCTTTTTTTTCCTTTTCAGTGCAGTGCTAGGAATTGAACCGAGGGCCTTACACATGCAAGGTCTCTCTCCCACTGTGCCACATTGGAGCTGAAATCCCTCACTGGTGCCAGTTTTAAATCACATTAGCTTTATTAGAAGAGAATTTATATATATTTTTTTGAAAATGAAAGCTAATGTTCATGCAAGCTACAGTCTGCAACATTTTTATACAATTTGGGGGATTTTATAGGTTGCTCATGAATAACCTCAAAATTAAATGAGGGCTCCTAATATTATTGTTGTAGCTGATAATTTTCCCTCAAATTTGAAGACTTTTTAATAGCATATTCATGACATCATCATCCGAGCCCTGAAATTCTTTTCTTATTTGTACGCTTGAACAGAAATACCACAGGGGCTTCAGGTAAATAATAACTGAATGGGACTCGAAAAAGATGTTTGAGTAACACCTTCTTTAAAGGACATGCATTCGAATAGGAGCAGTACATTGAGGAGATGGGGTATTTACACCGCACAAAGGCCCCTCACTTCCCAATAACCTGATCTATTTGGAGTGGACTTTACCTGGTGGTGCTCAGAACATATGTTCTGTAAGGCCTTGTGGGGCCTTTCCTCAACTCACAGTGCCTTGTACACAATTCATAAGCAGCAATGATCACACACATACTGTGTTCAGTTCTGCATTCATCTTGGTTGGCTTATATTGTACCACATAAGAATTTTTTCCAAGGACCTTGTAATCTCAAATTACCTCCCATCTGCACACAATACCTTCCACTAACTTTCAGTAAATTGTGTGCCCACTCTAAACATGAAAGTTGGTTTTTCCTTCACTAGTGGATTCTTGAGAACTGTTTGAAATATTTACATACAAAACCTATAAAGTTAAGAAGATAGAGTTGACTGCACAGTTCAGGTCAATGGGTCCGGTCCTCCCCCAGTTTCCAGGCTTTATCCTTGTACTTTTTAAAATATTGTCTTTATTTTTGAGCAATATTATTAGTCTGTCTTATCAGATGAGTAGAGTTGTTTCTTTTTTTTTTACTTAAAAATTTTATTATATTACCATGAGATATGAGCGCAGAGCCAGGAGTAACCCTGATCATTGCCGGATGTGACCCAAATAGCAAAAAAAAAAAATATTGGATATTGTTAAATTAGTTGTGATTAGTAATTTAACAAGCCTGGCTCACAAGTCCGCTCGTTAGAGTCCCACCCTACAGCAGACTATTTCAAGCCCAGCCCAAGTATGCCTGATCCAGAGACTCACACACACGGACAGAGCTGCTACTGGCCTCCCTGTGCCCTAGCTGATCACGAGGTGCCCGGGAGGGAAGGCGATTCTAGCCCTGGCCCACCATCCCAGCAGAGCCTTGTAAGAAACCAGAGGAACCCCCCACACCATGAGGGCCGCCATTTTCACATCCAGACTCCCCAGCTCATTAGAGCTCTACGCAGCAGAAGAGCTGATCACAGCCAGCTGCGTGGCTGATTTGTGGCCATGCGGTTCATCAATAAATGCATGAGATAAGAGGTGACTACAAGAGTATCCCACCCACACAGCAGAGCCTGGCAAGCTACCTGTGTCACATTTAATATGCCAAATATCAGTAACAATTATAGACCTCATTCCCATGACCTGAAGGAATGGTTTGAGGCTCTTTATGTTCTTGGAGCAAGCAGATGCCCTTTGGCTACACTAGCACATAACAGGATGTATGGAGATGTTACTGGTGCCCGCCCCAAGCAAATCGATGAACAACGGAAGACAAGTGATACAAGTGAAGTGATACCATGAGATATACCATTACAAAGCTGTTCATGATTGGGTTTCAGTCATACAGTGTTCCAGGCCCATCCCTCCATCAGTGCACATTTCCCAGCACCAATGCCCCAGTTTTCCTCTTCATTCCCAGCCTGCCTATATGGCAGGCACCTCTCTCTCTCTCTCTCTCTCTCTCTCTCTCTCTCTCTCTCTCTCTCTCTCTCTCTCTCTCTCTCTCCTCTCTCTCCCTTCCTCTTTTTCTTTCTCCTTTTGTGCACTGTGTTTGCAGTACATACTCTAAGCAGGCCTTTCCATTTATCTGTGCACTATGTCACTCATTCTGTCCCTGTGCTTGGGCCAGGGTATATCCTGTCCCTCACCACTTACCTCCAATTTACGATGACCTCGTGCTGTCATTGTGTCTTTTCTAGCCAGTGGACACTTTCCTAATCTGACATCTTGTCATTGGGTCTATTTAGGACCGCACTTCAGACATTTCCTGATATTTCCTGATGTCCCAGGGCTCCTTACGTCTCCGCCACAGTCATGCATGTTTGGGCAAGACCCTCTGTGCTCTGGATTTATTTTTTGGGTCACACTCAGCGATACTCAGGAGTTACTTCCAGCTCTGCACTCAGGAATTACTCGTGGCTATGCTCGGGGACAACATAGGATGCCAGGATCAAACCCAGGTCAGCTGTGTGTGAGGCAAATGCCCTGTCTGCTATACTATCACTCTGTTCCCAAGAGCCCTGGGCTCTGACCTGTCCTAGCCCTCTCTCAGACCGCACTCCAGGTCTACACACACCCAAGATGGCAGTGGACTTTTTTAATGCCTCAACCTAGCTTTATCTCTATTTGCCTTGTCATTTCATAAAAATGAATAGCTATAAAATTAAGCTCTACGAATGTGCAAATGTATATGAGGATAATTAGAGACAGATTGTTATTCAGGACTCCATCTACCTCTTCTTCTCAGGGTTACTATATGAAGTGTTATTTTTGTGTTACACACATTTGAAGAAAGTAAGTTTGGTTAAAAAAAGACTATGCGGCCAGAGCGATAGCCCAGCGGGTAGGCGTTTGCCCTTGCAAGTGGCCGGCCTGTGCCGCCAGGGTTCGATCCCCGGCATCCCATATGGTCCCGAGCACTGCCAGGAGTGATTCCTTGGAGTGCAGAGCCAGGAGTAACCCCTGAGCATTGCCAGGTGTGACCCAAAAAAGCAAAAAAAAAAAAAAAAGACTATGCATCAAGCAAGTGTAAAAGATTGAAGAGGGAGGCAGAGTGATAGTACAGAAGGTAGGACATTTGCCTTACATGCATTCAACCTGGGTTTGATCTCTAACATCCATATGGTCCCCAAAGCAAGTCCAGGAGCTTAGATATTGGAGGCACTTTAGGGATAAGAAATATGTACTCTAGAAATCTTTCTTACTAAGGGGAAAATGAAGCTAAATTTACTCCTGAGTGCAGAACCAAGAATAATTCCTTATTATCATCAGGTGTGGCCCCAAAACAAAAACAAAATATTGAAGAAGAAGAAGGTAGAGACTGGTGGTAAGCCTGAGAATTATGTATGTACAAAAGAAAATGAAGGAAATTAATGAGGTCTGCTATGCTGGTCTAGTGGTTTATCAGATAGACTTGAACAGACAAGCTCTGCTGAAAAAGAGGTCTTGGAAGAGTGTATTAGCTAAGATAATGTGTAAAGCCTTTCTAGGTTTCCTTTCCAAGACCTTAGTAAATGTATATGACTAATTATTTTATTTTATTTTATTTTTGGCTTTTTGGGTCACAATTGGCAATGCTCAGGGCTACTCCTGGCTTTGCACTCAGGAAATACTCCTGGAGGTGCTCAGGGGGACCATTTGGATGCCAGGGATCAAACCTGCATCAGCTGCATGCAAGGCAAATTTCCTTCCTGCTGTACTATTACTCTGAAGCCCTGATTAATAATTTTAAGTTTGAGTAGATTCCCATAGCATCAATGCTTAGGTGAGCTGAGGGCTAACTGTAAGTACTATACAGACATCTTTGTGAGGGTCAAAATTTTATCAGTATTTATTCCACGATTCTTTTTTTTTCTTTTGGGTTACACCCGGTGACTCTCAGGGGTTACTCCTGGCTCTTCGCTAAGGAATTACTCCTGGCACTGCTCGGGGGCCATATGGGATGCCAGGGGATTGAACCCAGTCGGCAGAATGCAAAGCAAACGCCCCTACACACTGTGCTATCGCTCCGGCCCCTCCATGATTCTTTTGATTCTCAGATGGCAGCATATAAGTGCTCAAAATTCCCCTGCTTTGTAGTTAATCCTTAATTTTTTTATCCCCACCCAGGAGTTCTAATCATTCTCACTCCCCACTTTGTATTGTGGCAATTTCAGAATCAAGATTGGTTTTCTTCCCACACCTAGATGGGTGGGAAGAAGACCAATCTAACAGCTACCAGAGTTTAGATATCAGAGACCCTTTAGGGATAAGAAATATACTCTATGAGTCTTGCTTGCTAAGAGAAAAATGAAGCTAAATATATTTTGCCTAACCTATAGTCCACTGACCATGTTCTTTCCATATTTAACCTAGCTTTACCATATTCCAAATAAACACATATATGGTGGGAATTCATGAGCCATTATCTTGCTTAATACTTGTTTGAGCTAACCTGGATCAATACATGTTCAGAGGTATCCATCTAAGAGATAATAGGGTACCTGATTCTGGAGTTATCTGGACTATTGCCTGAATTCTACATTATAACCATAAAGATTTGCAGTTAGATTATTTGAGATATAAAGAGTGATCTTTTTGCAAGCAGGTTTTAAACAGCTGGCTGATTTATAGACATTTTGGAGAGCCTAATTCAAGCCTGTTACTGTCTCAGGGATTCAGTATTTGGGTACTAGCGCAGTTATTGTTTATTAAAAAACTTGTAAGTGACAGGTCTAGACCATGAGTCCTAAATATCATATTGAAACCCACTCCCAGGATTTTAATCAATTTAGTATGATACTTGTGAAGCAGGAAGTTTTTTCATAGAGAAGAGCAAACACTTCCTCCTGAATTATTTGAAACCATTTATTTCACTGGTGCAAAAAAAAAAAAAAAAAAGAGAACCAAAACCCAATATGACTTTAAATTAAAAACATACCAAAAGCCATCAAGTATATATAGATCACAGGTAGACAGGGTACTCTCTGGCCCTCTCTGGATGCTAATTTCCTGGGCACCATTTGGCAAGAGACAAATTGATCATCCTACATAATGTGATGATTATGATTTCATTGGCTACCACTGTTTATTTTTATTTTGAACCTATTTCCATGTGGGACTCCCAAGTGGTGTCCAGAAAGTCTGTGGTTCCCTCACTAGAATTCTGGGCCAATCTGTTGAAGTTCACTGTAAGTCCAAGGATGCAGTGCTTCTCAAACCCTGTAATGCCAAGGATTTGGGGGCCCTATAAGACCACATCTGGCTATGTTTGGGAGCCTCTAAAATACACCATAAAGTACTTAAGGGACCGTGTGATGCTGGACATGAAACCACAGTAGGCAGCATGCCCCCAATCCTTGCCCCGCCTCTCTGCCTGGATTAACAGCATTTAGAAAGTAACCGAGATTTAAATTTAAGGTATGTCTAAGAATATTAGAAAAATGTTTTACTTTTCAAGGAGAGAAAAATCATGTAAGGGTTAAAAGTATCATACTAAATTGAACAACAAGCCAGACAACCCCTCCACTCCATGAGGGTCTCCATTTTCCACATATGGACTTCCCCCTCGTCAGAACTCCAACCAGCAGACCAGCCTATCACAGCCCGGCTCATTGAGATCCACCCTGCTGCAGTCTTTTTAATCTGGCCCAGCAGAGCCTCACAACAAGCCAGACAACCCTCCACTCCCTGAGGGCCTCCATTTTCCACATCCGACTTCCCCCTTGTCAGAACTCCACCCAGCAGACCAGCCTATCACAGCCCGGCTTGCACAGCAGCAAGAGGCCCTGTGGTTCATCAATAAATGCTGGATTCTGAGATGACTACAAGAGTATGCTACCTGCACGGCAGAGCCTGGCAAGCTACCCGTGTCGATTATTTGACATGCCAGATACCAGTATCAATTATAGACCTCATTCCCATGACCTGATGGAATGATTTGAGGCTCTTTATGTTCCTGGAGCAAGCAGGTGTCCTTGGGCTCTACTTGCATGAGACAGGTCATATGGAGATGTTACTGGTGCCCGCTTGAGCAAATCGATGATGAATGGGAAGACAGTGATACAGTGATACTAAACTGATTAAAATCCTGGGAGTGGGTTTCAATATGATATTTAGGACTCATGGCCTAGACCTGTCACTTAAAAGTTTTTGAATAAACAATAGCTGCCCTAGTGCCCCACCTACAGAATCCCTGAGACAGTAACAGGCTTGAATTAGGCTCTCCAAAATGTCTGTAAATCAGCCAGCTGTTTAAACCTGCTTGCAAAAGATCACTCTTTATATCTCAAATAATCTAACTGCAAACCTTTATGGTTATAATGTAGAATTCAGGCAATAGTCCAGATAACCCAGAATCAGGTACCCTATTATCTCTTAGATGGATACCTCTGAACATGTATTGATCCAGGTTAGCTCAAACAAGTATTAAGCAAGATAATGGCTCATGAATTCCCACCATATATGTGTTTATTTGGAATATGGTAAAGCTAGGTTAAATATGGAAAGAACATGGTCAGTGGACTCTAGGTTAGGCAAAATACATTTAGCTTCATTTTTCCCTTAGCAAGCAAGACTCATAGAGTATATATTTCTTATCCCTAAAGGGTCTCTGATATCTAAACTCTGGTAGCTGCTACCCAGCTAGGTGTGGGAAGAAGACCAATCTTGATTCTGAAATTGCCACAATACAAAGTCTAGAGTGAGAATGATTAGGACACAGGAGAGCAAAAAAGCCATGCTTTGACTGCCGAAAAGTCTAGGTTCAGATCACTGAACAACACAGCAGAAGCAGCCCCTGAGCACCTGAGCGTGTCCCCAAAACAAAACAAAACAAAAAAAAAACAACAACCCACAAGTGGAAAACAATATTAAAACACAGGCACAGTAAAGAGGAGGTGGACGCTTGCTTAGGAAAAATGTAACGAAATATAGATTTCTTTCAAACAGGACAGCGGATCCCAAATGGAGTCACTTATGCCTTGACCCACATTTCCAAACTAAGGTTTACAGTTTTGGCTCTCTCAGAAATGAAATCTTTAATCAGTCAGTCAAGAATTTCCCCATGTCGGCATTCATTAGGTAATGTGCCTAAGTGACTCCTCCAGTCCCTTGAAGGAAAATAACCTTAAGATAACCATCCACTTAATTTTCCCTCCAGCTATTTAAAACATTTTTTAAATAATAGCTTAGGTGATATTATTATACCATTTAAGTTTGTGATATTGATATGCAAAGTCCCGGCAGTCCACCACCACCAGAGAGCCCATAACCCTCCATATATATTTTTTTTTGGCCTGGAGCAACCTCCTGCTCCCTACGGCCTATAAAATCCTTTGCCCAGGGACTGGGGCCTTGGCTCATCTTTGGGGATAGGAAAGGTATCTAAACCACTAGACACAACACTACTGAAAGCCTGGGACCAAAACCACAATTACATTCAGAAAACGTCTGTCAAGGAATCAGGTTGGGGTGGGAAGAACCTGGTGTCACTGATTGAAAACTGGGAATCTGGGGGATGAAGCTAGATGTGGGAACACTGTATGCCCAAAGCTCTACTGTAAACAATTTTGTAAATCAAGGCGCTCTAAATAAAAAAATTTGAAAGAAAATTAAAAGCAAAGTCACTTGCTTTATACTGTTCTTCTGAACCCTCTCTATTCAGATTGGATCTAGCCCAATTCATGAATTATTGCATAGAATCAATAAAATCATTAAGTAGAACTAGTTAAATTCTGATTTCTTTAAAACAATGACTTGTAATTCATTACCAATTTTGTTTAGTATTATTCAGAATACTTTGAATTTTTAAGGGGGTAGGAATATCATGCATCTGGAATAAAAATAAAACATGACTTACTATAGAATACTAGTTTAATAAAAGGTTATTTGTTTTTATTTTAAAATCTAAAAGCACATAGTAGCGTTGCCTTGAATAAACATTGCTATTAACCTTCAGCTGTAAAGTAATTTTCAATAATGAGAAGCATAATGTTAAAGAATATCTCCTAATGCAAATAAGAATGTTTAATGAAAAGGCATGAAAGGTAAGACTTCTTCATTGAAACTGGCCAAAAGAAGATGCAAATTAAAAACTTACCCAAACTAATGCAGGAACCCATTTTACTAGAAGGAAAGCAAAATGAAGGCTTCCACCATTCAGTCTCACACCAGTGATTTAATTGGAAAGGTCTTTCCTTATAAACAGGATTAATTCCAATTAATAGAAAATTCACATCATGCTTATACACACAAACAGAATACTATCATTCCATAGCATATTATCTGCATAGCACCTATCCTAGATGGCATTTTATGAAATACGGAGGTTTGTTAAGTTTGCTAATTCTCCATTTTATAGATGAAGAGACTAAAGCATAAAGCACTTAGAAGACAAGCCACTACAAGTTTCCAGAAAGCTGAAGAATTCCTCTTCTTTGTTTTTTGTTATGATAACCCCCCCCCCTTAAAAAAGATTAAAAGTAAGCCCCACAAAGCCAAACATGAAAAAACAGAAAGCTTTCTAAAGATCTACAAGTGTAATCCAGAAGAAATGTGGAACTGGAATTAAGAAATAAATATTTACACATTTAAAAGGTTTAAATTCCCTTCTCTTGGACCCTTCTAGTAGAGCATGAGCACTAAACTCAGCCTCATTCAGAGGAAAAGTGTCCTGGTATAAACTCTTCTGGGTTATGGCTTCTGACATCTTCCTTGGGACTTCATAGATATTTAGCATCCTTGGAGGAGTCAAGTTCATGCCATTGTTGGCTTCACCAGCCATAATGTGACCAAGCAAAACAGGTCTCTTTTATAGAGGTCTGCCCCCAAGTTATATAGCTATTTCAGTCCCTGACCTGTAGTATCGGGACTGAGATCTCAATTAGAAAAATGCCCAGAGCCCAGCAGGTAGAAACAAAAGGCTGTGTGGCAAACCTGCAGAGAAAAAGACCTGCTCAGATTGTCTATAAGCAATCCAGAAGCCATTGCTGTGAGTGTTTATGTGTGCGCTGTATCTGTGGGTGGGTGTCAGTTGTTACTTTACTGAAAAGCTGCTGGTCTTAATCAATAGAGGCTGGGGCAGGGAAAGTGAACCAAAACATTGATCGGTGTGAAAGGAGGGGCCAGGTCGCAGATGTCTATGCCACACTCCATTCTAGAGAGCTCAGATTTTGTCCAGGTGTCTGAAAGCTGATACAGATTAGGAGAGAGGTGTTTGAGAAGGATCCTGCTGAGGAAGCAAGAACAGCTTTATACGTGCCCGAGCAATAGCACAGCGAGTAGGGCATTTGCCTTGCACGCAGTCAACCCGGTTCGATCCCCAGCATCCCATATGGTCCCCCCGAGCACAGCCAGGAGTAATTCCTGAGCGAAGAGCCAGGAGTAACCCCCTCAACGTCGCCAGGAGTGACCCAGAAAGCAAAAAAAAAAAAAAAACAGCTTTATCACTGCAGTAGCCCCCGCACAAAGTAACAGAGCAGGGGCTCAGTATTGGAAGACTGGAGGAGTGAACGAACGAGTGACTAAATGAACCATTTGCACTAAGCAGAAAGAGTCTGGGAAAGTGTGCACTTTATTGAAGGATGCCATTAGTCACAGACCAGCGTGAAAGAAGTTAATGTCTTTTCCTAGCACTATATGCCCTCATCATAGAAGAGGAGGCAGGAATAGACAAACTATTAACAAATTATATTTGGTATCAAGAAACTATAGGACAAGGTGGAGAGTTATTTCATAGAAAACGACTGAGGAAAACCACCCTTAGAAAGTGCTATTTGCTGGGCCGGAGCGATAGCCCAGCGGGTAGGGCGTTTGCCTTGCACGCTGCCGGCCTGTGCTGGCCGGGTTTGATCCCGGCATCCCATATGGTCCCCCGAGCACTGCTAGGAGTAATTCCTGAGTGCAGAGCCAGGAGTAAACCCCGAGCATTGCCGGGTGTGACCCAAAAAGCAAAAAAAGTGTTATTTGGGCCAGAGCGATAGCACAGTGGGTAGCGCGTTTGCCTTGTAAGTGGCCAACGCGGTTCGATCCTGGGCATCCCATATGGTCCCCAGAGTACCGCCAGAAGTAATTCCTGAGCGTCCGTGAGTGTGACCAAAAAAAAAAGTGCTATTTAAAAGTGTGTAGACATAATTTCTCTGTTTTTGCTTTTTTTGGGTCCCGCCCAACAGTGCTCAGAACTAACTCCTGACTCTGCTTTTGGAGAGTGAAATATAGGATACCCAGGTTGGCTGAAAACAAGACAACTGCTGTCAGTCTGTCCCAAGATTTACCTTTCATTAAGGTGACTACAAGATTATCCCACCCGCACGGCAGAGCCTGGCAAGTTACCCGTGTCGTATTTGATATGCCAAATACCAGTAACAATTATAGACCTCATTCACATGACTTGATGGAATGGTTTGAGGCTCTTTATGTTCCTGGAGCAAGCAGATGTCCTTGGGCTATCTCGCATGTGACAGGACATATGGAGATGTTACTGGTGCCCGCTGGAGTAATCGATGATCTACGGAAGTCAAGTGAAGTGATCAAGACACAATTTCTCTGTAAGAACATAGCAAAGTGTGTAGGCACAACATCTACTCTAAGAACGCAGCAGTAGTTTCTTATAAGGGGGAATAAGATGACCCAATGGGTCTAGGGTAAGATTTAATAATCCCTATTAACCTTCTAAAAATATGTTTTTGATGATATTTTAAAAATTAGCTCTAACAAAGCAATATAAGTTAGATCATTCAGAATAGACTCGGATTGGTCCAAATAGTAGTTGCAAAACCCTGAAATAATAATGAACCAAATTCAAAAGTAACAATCCAGGAAAAGCTGATGACTTTATCAATACCATTACTATTTACACGTAATGTAATAATGGACACAATTAGTGCCAGTTAAGACAATTTGGGGATGGGTGGGGACAGTAGAAAAGGAAGGTCTTTGGTGGCGGGCACACTGGTGATGGGACTATTGTTGAATGATGATTGCTTGTAACAACTGCATGGCGAAAAACTTCGCATTTTGTAAATCACAGTGTTCAAATTTTTTATTATTTTTTAATTAAAATTTTTTTTTTTGCTTTTTTTGGGTCACACCCGGCAATGCTCAGGAGCTACTCCTGGCTCTGCACTCAGTAATTACTCCTGGGCGGCCTCGGGGGCCCATATGGGATGCCGAGGATCGAACCCAGGCCGGCACAGGCCGGCAGCGTGCAAGGCAAACGCCCTACCCGCTGGGCTATCGCCCCGCCCTCAAATTTTTTAAAAGTGCTATTTTGGCTGAGATCCCATGGAGGAGAGGGAACTAATCCTTACTTACAAAGAACCAAGGGAAAATTTCTCAGGGAAAAGAACTGACGAAAAAGCTGGGAAGCAGGAAGAAGTGTTCATCCCTTTCCTATTCCCTTTCTCAAACTTCAAGAAAATCAGCATGGGGGTGGAGCGATATTACATAGGGAGGGCGTTTGCCTTGCACTGCCAGGAGTAATTCTGAGTGCAGATCCAGGAATAACCCCTGAGCATCTCCGGGTATGACTCCAAAAAAGACAGAACAAGAATAAGGAGAGAGGTGGAGGAGAAGAGGAAGAGGAGGAAGAAGAGAAGGAAGAGGACAATAGGAAGAAGAGGAGGAGAGGGGGAGGAGAAAAAGAGGAGAAGGAGGATGAGGGATGAGGGAGGAGGCGAAAGAGGAGAAGAAGGAGGAGGAGGAGAGGGAGGAGGGGGAGGAGGAGAAGGAAGAGGAGGAAGAGGAGAAGGAGAAGAAGAAGGAGGAGGAGAAAGAGAAGAAGAAGAAGAAGAAGAAGAAGAAGAAGAAGAGGAGAAGAAGAAGAAGAAGAAGAAGAAGAAGAAAAAGAAGAAGAAAAGAAGAGAAGAAGAAGAAGAAGAAGAAGAGGAGAAGAAGAAAAGAAGAGAAGAAGAAGAAGAAAAGAAGAGAAGAAGAAAAGAAGAGAAGAAGAAGAAGAAAAAGAAGAAGAAGAAGAAAAGAAGAGAAGAAGAAGACGAAGAAGAAGAAAAAGAAGAAGAAGAAGAAGAAGAAGAAAAAAAGAAGAAGAAGAGAAGAAGAAGAAGAAGAAGAAGAAGAAGAAGAGGAAGAAGAAGAAAAGAAGAGAAGAAGAAGAAGAAAAGAAGAGAAGAAGAAGAAAAGAAGAGAAGAAGAAGAAGAAAAAGAAGAAGAAGAAGAAAAGAAGAGAAGAAAAAGAAAAAAAAAGAAGAAGAAGAAGAAAGAAGAAGAAGAAGAAGAAGAAGAAGAAGAAGAAGAAGAAGAGGAAGAAGAAGAAGAAGAAGAAGAAGAAGAAGAAGAAGAAGAAGAAGAAGAAGAAGAAGAAGAAGAAGAAGAAGAAGAAGAAGAAGGTGATGATTTTGGCAATTTTATCAAAACACACCCCCCTTTTTCTAACAGAGAGAATAAAAGGAATCTAAAAGGAGTAGTGAAACAGCAAGTAGAAGTATGAGGGGAACTTCAGAGCAGATGTACACTAGACCTTCCCCTGAGGGACCACAACAGCTTAGAAACACAGAAGGCAAGGAGGGCAATTACTAAAGATAAAGTCATCAAGCTGGTAGGAGCAAATGCAGGGACAGTTGGGACCCTGGGATACCTGCCTTTTCCCCAGGAAAAGTAGCACTTCCCCTGCATTCTGGAAAGAGCAGATTTTGTTTCTGATCTTTTCTTCAAAAAGTACCACTTTCATATAAATTGACAAGGGACTAAGGTAAAAGAAATACAACACGGGAGAACTGTGGGTGAAAAGGATGGAGTGTGGAGAGGTAGAGAGGCAATTTGGTAAAGAAAGAATTGCTATTATTATTTTGCCCCTGGTTCACTGTAGCCCAGGCTTATCCTCATACAGGCTGAACTTATTCATTGTAGGAGTCAATGGCCCAGAAGGAAGAAAGCTTTTTTAAAAACCACTTCCTTGAATATGATGTTATGTTGTTTCTCTCCTGAACTAAGGCACACCTACATAGGATGTTCCCTTTATAGTTGGGAGAATATACATTTTTTTTTTATTCTCTTTGATAATTCCTGACTAACATTCTTGAGGTTTTTTGCCTGCAGCTCTGTAATTCCATAATTTGTCCTGGAAGAAACATATTGTAGCTAAAAGCAGATGGGATCTCAGTAGTAGGAGGGAAAAGTGTGCATCCCCTATGAACTGGGAAATTCTGTGAGTGGAAAATCTGGTCGTCTGTTGGTACCTCTGATTGTCGCTGTTGGGAGGCTCTCTCTCCTGAAGCTTATTTACACACTGCAGAATGTATGAGATAAAAAACCCAAGATACATTTGACCATGGCATATTCTTTAGATGGGTTTAGAAAGAAAAACATCTGAAACTCTTTATTTTCAAGGTTATAATCATCAATGGATCATAAAGGCTGGGGAACTGGCTCTTAGGGCTAGTTGCTCTCCATACAGGCAACCTGGGTTTTAGCCCCCGCACTGCCTGGTTCCCCAAGTACCACCAAGAGCAACCCCCTAGCACTATGCTTGTAGTAGTCTCTGAACACCCCGCGCTGTGCACCCCCAAAAACAAACCAACACACACGAAAGAAAGGATCATAAAATATGTTGATAATTTGGCAATCTTTAAATAGAAATAAAATAAATTAAACAATGGGATTCCTTGCATAAGTTAAGGGTTAAAATTGTTCCATGAAACTAGTTTCAGTGAGTGTGTGTGTAAACACACATGTATTCACTGTCATCGTGTCAAACAACTGCTTATTGTGGGAAGTCATCGGAGAAGCTTGAAAAATATTGATTATTGATTTTCTAGCTCCTGTTGCCACTCATAAATAGGAAAAGGATAAAACTGCACATTCAACACTACTCAGCATCCTCAATTTCAAATGGTCTATTTTGGGAGTTTTCCTCCTCCATTTCTTTTCTTTTTTTTTTACAGATTTTAAAAAAATATTTTATTATACCACCATGAGATATACAATTACAAAGATGTTCATGTTTGGGTTTTGGTCATACAGTGTTCCAGCACCCATCCCTCCACCAGTGCCCATCTCCCACCACCAATGTCCCCGATTCACTCCCCTCCTCTAGCCTGCCTCTATGGCAGGTTTTTTATCTCTTTTCTCTCTTTCTCTTTCTCTCTCTTTTTTTCTTCCTTCTCTTACACATTGTTGGGGAACGCTGCCGGGGTCGGGGTCCCCGACAGTGTCAGGACAGAGGTTCTCTTCTACCTCTGAGGACGCCGGGAGAACAGATGAAAACTCACGAGTCCGGTGCAGTTCCAAAAATGGCTTTTAATAGTACAAAAGCTCTTCCACAGCACTCCAATATAATGAACAAACTCTAGCTCTGGTCTAAACTTAGACCATACAAAAGAGCCTAAGTCTCCCACCAAAGAGAGAGAGGATCTCACCCGATCTGAGTCCTACCCAGAAGAAGGAGCAAAAGGCCAAAAGCCAAAAGCCAAAAAGCCGCAGGAGCCAAAAGCTGAAGGCTGAGGAACCAAAAGGCAAAAGGTGAAGGGGCCTCAAGTCAGCCCCTTATATACACCAAAGTAATCCAATCGGGAGGGGCATCTCAACAAAGAACTCTAAACAGAATGTAGTGCCACACCTTATTGCAGGTATAAACAAAGGTTATGCCAAGGACTAATCCCGAGATTATCGCTTACGTAAAACACTGGAGAGAGGGGGCTGATATAAAGTAATACATCTTAACTTCATGAGCTTCATGTAATCTAGATGGTACCCACAAGGTCCTTCTTATTATTATCTGCACCAGGGTAATTCTGAGTATCTTGTTCTCGTGTACTGAAAGGGTCACTCTCGCCTGCTTAGAGCAAACTAGTATGATCCTTCCTATAGTCTTCCTATAGTCTCAGCGTAGCCAGGGTGGTAGTCTCCTGGTAAATTCTAACTGTCCCACACTGGGTGCAGTGGGTATAAAGAGGAGCTGTGCCCAATCTAGAAAACATAGAAGTCTTAGTAGATGTATAAGTCAGAAGTTATTCAATCAAGGTGACTTCTGTAAGTGCCACACCCTCTAGAAGTGTTTACATAGAAGAGAAGTCTCATTAGAATGAACCTTGACTTAAGTAGATTAAGCTGGGAGTGGGCAAAACAACAAAACTCCCAGAATAGCTGAACCTGTCCTCCAACAACACATTGTGGATTACAATACATACACTGAGAGGTTATCATGTATATCTTTTTGCCTGTATTTAATGCTCAGTTCTAGGTTGGTATTATAATTTTCAACAACTATTAGCACACTGTTCCCTTCTCTGTCTTACCTAACCTCTGACTCCCAAACGTTTGTGGTAATTTCCACCTTTGACAAAACCTCCTGATCCATGTTTCATCTGACCTTGGATATTGGTCATAATGTGTGTGTGTGTGTGTGTGTGTGTGTGTGTCACTTGATCATTTAACTTCCCGTAGATCATCGATTACTCGAGAGGGCACCATTAACATCTTAATATTTCCTGTCACATCTGAGATAGCCTAAGGGCATCCGCCCACTCCAGGAACATAAAGAGCCTCAAACCATTCCATCAAGTCATCTGAATGAGGTCTATAATTGTTACTGGTATTTCGCATGTCAAATACGACATGGGTATCTTGCCAGGCTTTGCCGTGCAGATGGGATAATCTTCTAGTCACCTCAAGACTCGAGCATTTATTGAAGAACCCCGCGCCAAGCTGGGCTGCAATAAGCTCTTCTGCTGGGTGGAGTTCTGATGAGAGGGGAGTCTGGATGTGGAAAATGGCAGCCCTCATGGTGTGGGGGGTTCCTCTGGCTTCTTGTGAGGCTCTGCCAGGGTGGCAAGCTAGGGCTAGAACCCGCCATCTCTCCCCTCCTGATCTGCTGGGCACAGGGAGAGCAAGTAGCAGCTCTGCCCCATGTGTGTAAGTCTCTCATAATTACTCATTCCCCATAAACTCTCCAGTTTGATGCAAATAGAATGATCGCTGAAGTGCACGAATAAGAAAGATCCTGAAAGGACCTGGTGCTAAAATACATTAAGTCTAAGATTAAACCACGGTGGCAGAGCCGCCACGCGCCTGCGCAGCCATGGATCTGGAGTCTCTTGCGGCGGTTAGCTGTGGTGGATAGAGCTCAGGCTTACACCCACTGAGCCTGGAGGCTGGGGACTGGGTGGAGGCCCCCAATCCTTGCTCGAGTCCAGCAGGCGTGGCCACCTGCATGGCGAGCAGGCCCTAGGAGCTATGTAGGACACAACCAGGCACTGGCCTAGCCTTTTGCTTATCCCCCAGGAATTCCATAGGGCTGCTCACCATGAGGCCGAGCTACACAGCTGTCACACACACACACACACACACACACACACACACATATATATACACATATATACACAGGTATATATGTATATATATATCTATATATACATATGTATATACGTATATATGTATATATGTATATATGTGTATATATATCTACATCTATATATATACTTGTATCACTTGTCTTCCTGTTGATCATTGATTTGCTGGAGCAGGCACCAGTAACATCTCCATATGTCCTGTCACATGCTAGTGTATCCAAGGGCATCTGCTCACTCCAGGAACATGAAGAGCCTCAAACCATTCCATCAGGTCATGGGAATGAGGTCTATAATTGTTACTGGTATTTGGCATTTCAATACGACACGGGCAGCTTGCCAGGTTCTGCCATGTGGGTGGGATACTCTTGTAGTCACCTCTAATCTTGAGCATCATTGATGAACTGCACAGCTGCTTTGCAGCCGCATGAGCCTGGCTGTGATCAGCTCTTCTGCTGGGTGGAGCTCTGACCAAAGGGGAATCCAGATGTGGAAAATGGTGGCCCTCATAGTGTGGGGGGTTCCTCTGGCTTCTTGCAAAGCTCTGCTGATTGTGGTGGGCCAGGACTAGAACCAGTCATCCTTCCTGGGCACCTCATGATCAACTGGGCACAGGGAGAGCCGGTAGCAGCTCTGCCCTGTGTATGTGAGTCTCTGGATCAGTGTACCTGGGCTGGGCTTGAAAAAGACTGCTGCAGGGTAGGTCTGTGACGAGCTGGGTTGTGATCAACTCTTCTGCTGGGTGGAGCTCTGACGAGAGAGGAGTCCGGATGTGGAAAATGGCAGCCCTCATGGTTTGGGGGTTTATATATATATATAATATATATATTTATTTATATTTTTATATTTTTATATATGTCATGCAAATAAATGCAGTTATTCTATATCTGTCTTTTTACTTCTGGCTAATTTCACTCACCGTGATAATCTCCATGTCCATCCATTCATAGTCAAATTTCATAGCTTCATTTTTTCTAACAGCTGCATAGTATTCCATTGTGGAGATGTACCAAAGTTTCTTTATTCAGTCATCAGGTCTCGAGCACACTGGTTGTTTCCAGATTCTGGCTATTGTGAATAGTGCTGCTATGAAAATAAAAGTGAAGATGGTATTTCCACTGTGTGTTTTGGGCTTCCCAAGGTATATCTCCAGGAGCGGTATGGCTGGGTTAAATGGGAGCTCAATTTCTAGTCTTTGGAGAAATGTCCATATTGATTTCCAAAAAGGCTATACAAGTCGACACTCCCATCAACAATGGATGGAGTTCCCTTTTTCCCGCATACATGCCAGCACTTGTTATTGCTCTTTTGGATATGTGCCAGTCTCTGTGGTGTGAGATGACATCTCATTGTTGTTTTGATTTGCATCTCTCTGATGAGAAATGATGATGAGCATTTTTCATATGTCTTTTGGCCATTCGAATTTCTTTCTTGTCGAAGTTTCTGTTCATTTCTTCTCCCCATTTTTTTTTTTGATGAGGTTGGCTGTTTTCTTCTTGTAAAGTTCTACCAGTGCCTGATATATCCTGGATATTAACCCCTTATCAGATAGGTATCGGATGAATATTCTTTCCCATTCTGTGGACTGTCTTTATATCTTTGTATGTTTTTATTATACCACCATGACATACATGATTACAAGGAGGTTCACAATTGGTTCTGTCATACAATGTTCCAACACCCAGCCCTCCACCAGTGCCACACTCCCACCACCAATGTCCCAACACTCCCTCCCACCCAACCCCAGCCTTCCCCTATAGCAGGTACCTTATCTTTCTCTCTTTATCTCTGTTTCTGTCTCTGTATTTCTCTCTCTCTCTCTTACCCTTTGTGACTTGCCTTACAGTTTATGATGCAAGTATCTATGTGTATATTCAGTAGTGAGTTCTAGTGTGACATTATAGTTCCTCATTCCACATCAACCTCCCCAGTTTGTTATAACTACTATGATCATTATGGTGTATAGATGTGAAAGATCCTGAGAAGGACCTGGTCCTAGTCTACATTGTTATCTAAGCCTCTTGCGCCGCCACATACCGTCACAGCTGTGCATCTGGACTGTCCCTTGTCTGGTTCATCTGGTTGCAGAGGCTGTGAGCCTGTAGCCATGCCCTCTGGCATGGAGAGGGAGGAACCCAAATCCCTGCTCCAATTCTGGCAAGCACAACTTCCCCCACATGACTGCTTTACCCTAGGAGCTACGTTGGTCTCGGCCGGGGACCAGCCGATTCCTCAGAGAATGCTGCTCCATGTGGGCCAGGCAGTGCAGCTGTGTGTCTAGTCTGCCCTTTATCCAGTTCATCTCTATTGTTACTGTTTTTGGCACATTGAATACACCACGGGTAGCTTGCCAGCCTCTGCTGTGGCTCTGGGTTCATCCCAGGGGGCCCAGTCTTTTCCTATGTCAGACCATCCACCATCCAGGGCCCACAGGGCAGAGCCCCTGGGGAGTGTAGACAAGCCTATCTCCTGTCTGCCACCTTCCAAATGCAGCCAGGCACTGCAGCCATACCTGCAACACCTCGAGGGGCAGGTGGCCCCCTCCTCCATTTCTTAGGCTAGTTGCCCTCAGCCTCAGTACTTAATTTTAACAATATTAGAACTTCAAGGGGACCAATTACCCAACAATAACCCCTGACTTACCAAGAGGGGAGAACGATAGTAGAAGATGCTTTTTTAAAATAATATTCCACACTATAAACAAAATTTAAGACTTTTGGGTTCTCTTATCTGTTAACTGTGCTGAAAACCAGATAAGTTTAATATTTCAATGACTGTCACATGTTTGGTATTGGATGAACAAGAAGTTTTTCTCTCTTTAGTTTTTCGGGTGCTCAAAACAACTTCTCCAAGCCAGCACTTGGTCTCTGGGAAGGTTGGCTGTGCTAGAAATGTGTACAGAACACAGAGACAGTGAAATGAAAACAAATCAATACATCAATGGAGTGGAAGGTATTTATATCATTCTCAGGTCAAGTGCATTTTATGGCCCATGGCCAAGGGTCTAAGATACTGCAACTGTGAATCCCCCAGGAAACTGGTTCCAACATATTTAGATTCCAAACAATGCAAGTACTATAGCCAAGAACAGCTACAAAGTTCAAGCAGGGATAGCCAATCCCAAGCAAAATTGAAAGTGGAGAAATTTAGATTGCTGAGCCCTAGCCTCTCTCCTTAGTTAAAGCCTGGAGACAATCCCTCACATTGGCTATGTGTCATCCTCTTGTTCCTTTGGCAGCCTGGTCACACAAGCCCACTAGTTTCTGAGAGCCTATAGAATGATTGGCACTTTAACCCAAGTGGCTTCTCACTAATATGTTTCTAATACATATTTTTATATAATACATATAAATAACTGTTCTCCTAAAGAAATGCCCAACACCTTTAATTTCAAAACCAAGATTACAATGCAGTGGAGGGGGAAAAGGGGTGTTTTGGAAGCCGAATAGGCAGGAAGAGGTGGACTAAAAGTGAAATATGGTGTGGTAAAGGGTCTTAGATACTAACAGTGTGAAGATGCATAATTTTGTCCTTCAAAGTCATAAACATTACGACTATTGTAGCCACATTACCTAAACATCAATAAAATATTAAAATATGAAAATAAATTATTTAATTTAATAAAAATAAATTAATTGTTCCTGATAAAATTAAAAACCAAAATTTCCAACAAGACCGAGAGACTTTATTATAATTCCTTCTGTGAGTCACAGCAGTAGGAAGAGGGATGAAAATGGGAAGAGCATCAGCTAGAATCTGGCCTTGCTCCAGAGTACCCCATCCCTGGCTGAAGACCTTTAGGTCTGGATCTAAAATCCCTCTTTAGAGACAGAAGGAAACTGTACTGAGGCTTACCCAATCAACTGGAATTGACAGAATGTAGAACTCCCTCTACATACCTTATCATGCCCCAATTATGTTGATTATGGAAAAGGGGAGACCAAGGGTAATGAAGAAAGAGGTCTCCTTAACCTTGATCTCCACTTTTCCAGAATCAACATAATTTACATACTTTGAGGAACTGACTCAGTTGATTTTGGAGACTATCACTATCACTATCACTATCTTCCCATTCATCATCGATTTGCTCGAGCAGGCTACAGTAACATCTCCATATGCCCTGTCTCATGCTAGTAGAGCCCAAGGGTATCTGCTTGCTCCAGGAACATAAAGAGCTACAAACCATTATATTAGGTCATGGGAATGACCTAACATAATTGTTACTGGTATTTGGCATATCAAATACGACACTGGCAGCTTTCCAGGCTCAACATGCGGGTGGCATACTCTTGTAGTCACCTCTAAATACAGCATTTATTGATGAACTGCATGGCTGCAAGTGGCTGCACAAGCTGGGCTGTGATAGGCTTTTCTGCTGGATGGAGTTCTGATGAGCGGGAGGGTCCAGATGTGGAAAATGGTGGCTCTCATGGAGTGAGGGGGGTTCTCTGGCTTGTTGTGAGGCTCTGCTGGGGTGCCAGGCCAGGGCTAGAACCCACCATCCCTCCCGAGTGCCTCATGAATGGCTGGACATAGGGGAGAGCTGGTAGCAGCTCTGCCCCCATGTCTGTGAGTCTTTGGATCAGCATACCTGGGCTGGATTGAAAAAAAAACTGCTGCAGGGTGGGTGTCCATGATCCGGGCTGTGATAGGCTCCTGGAAAATGGCAGCCCTCATGGAGTGTGGGGGGCTCATCTGGCTTGTTGAGAGGCTCTGCTGGGGTGGCGGGCCAGGGTTAGAACCCGCCATCCAGGTTACCAGGACTAGAACCCGCCATGGTAAGTCTAAAATGTGCAGGCTGGAGATACAGGGAAGGGTTGGTTATTTTATAAGGCTTTTGGCACAGACTTCGTTCCTGCTCAGGAAACATGAATCTTGTCCTGGTCATCCTCATTGGATGACACTCACACACATTATGAAGGCTGTCAGCCTTATTAAAAGTCTACTAGTTTGGAAGCAAAGTTCACCTAATCATCCTCCTTGAAACATCCAGAGCATCTGACCAAATGCCTGGGCACACTGACATAACATTCACTATTGAAGCCTCAAGCCTATTTGAGTCAAACTGCTTTCAACTTTATCAAAATCCCCAGACTTAAAATTTTTCATTATTGTGTATTTTAAGTTATCTAATGACTTAAAATTTTTCATTATTGTGTATTTTAAGTTATCTAATGACTTAAAAGTTCTTTATGGTTTTATTTTCCTCTTATTTTATCCCCTAACCCTAACATAGTAACATCAGAATATTAGGGAAAGAACAGATTATTTTCAAAGTGTTTTCAATTTTGGGAGGTTTCAAAACCCCAGTTTAATTGCCTGAGTCACATGGTCAGTGAGCAGCACCTGGATGGCCTGGGTCGTCCCCCGTCTCTCACAGCCTGAGCCATTCTGCAGCCTCGAGGCCTCACATCCAACTGCTGGCTTGGTCAGCTGAGAACACCAAGAGGTCTCCAAGGCCTCCTAGGCACTGTTTTGGAAGCCCTCCAACATAAGAACATAAAGCATGGAAAGAGTACAGAGCTTCTGTTTGTTTTTTAATATATTTTGCTGCTAGTTTATTTGTATAGAGAAATGCAACAGAATTTTATTTTTTGACTCTTTGGGTTACAGCTGGCAACACTCAGGAGTTACTCCTGGCTCTGCACTCAGGAATTACTCCTGTGCTCAGGGGACCGTATGGAATGCCGAGGATCAAGCCTGTGTTGGCCACGTGCAGGGCAAATGCCTCCCCTTCTGTCATATTGCTCCAGCACTCTAAGTACAGACTTTAAGGCTTGTCATGCATATAGCTGACCCCGATCCCCAGCTCCAGGTGGTTCCTGAGTAGGGCCTGGTATAGTCTTTGACAACCCCAGATAATCCCCAATATTGCAGAATCCAAACAACATTGTATCCTCCATCTCTTGCTTTGAACCACTGGTCCAATTAGCTAAGAATGGTTAGCTCGAAACTAACCATTCTTAGTTTCGGATGGCCCTCGAAACTCCTGAGCACCACTTGATATAATCCCCCACAGAATAAGAATGTAAAAGAACTCTGGTTCACATGCATTATAGGTTTAATTCTGTTTTGGTTTAATACACCTGATTAACAATTAAAAAAGCATGTCATATCATAAAAAATTAAATATATACTTATTTTCTTTCACAACTAGAACATAATAGATGTTATCATAGATAATATGTTCTTATAGAAATAATAATAGCATGGCTAATATCTGAACCCGACTTCCTTTCAATTGGCTGAGGGCAACGGAGGCCATCACTTGTCCCTTCAGAATGGTGCTCGCCCATCTCTCAGGACCGACTGACCCATGTTCAACTGCTGTTCACATGGAACCTTTCTCCACTTCAGCCTTCAAAGTTCTCATTTGACATGGAGGAGCCCATGGAGTTCTGGAGGGTGGTAAATGGCTCAGCCAGCCCTTGGCCAAGTCCAACATAGCTCCAAGGGTTTGCTCACACATGCAGGGGGAGCACTGGCTGAACTTGGAGTGGGAATTTGGGCTCCTCCTCCCATTCCTCCACCTCCATGTCGGAGGGCAGAGCTTTGAGCTCCCAGCCACCACACCCAGCAACCAGAAAAGAGACACTCAGGACCCACAGCTGCATTGGAGTGCAGCTACTCTGCAGCCTCAAAATATTCTTAGACGATAATGGAAGTTAGGACCAGGATATTTCACCTTTATACACTGTAGTGATCATTCTCCCACATGGCAGAGCCTGGCAAGCTACCCGTGTCGTATTTGATATGCTGAAGACCAGTAACATTTATAGACCTCATTCCCATGACCTGAAGGATTGGTTTGAGGCTCTACGTGTTCCTGGAGCAAGCAAATTCCCTTGGACTACACTAGCATGTGACAGGACATGTGGATATGTTACTGGTGTACACTCGAGCAAATTGATGAACAACGGAAAGACAAGTGATACAAGTGATGGATAATATCATTGTTTTGAAAACAAAATAATTGTGAGGAGTGTCACATTGTTGTAAATTTCTTTTTACTGATCTTTGGCTTAATAGATGATGAAATTCTATCCACTTAAATTTAACTTGTGCTAGACTTTGGTGAAAGTATTTGAAGAAAATCCAGCTTCACACAAACATACATACAACACATAAACAGTACATCTATCTCTAGGTAAGTTTATGCAGCTAGAAAAGAAAAAAGTACTTGATTGGGAAAACTTGGACCACACTTTGAGAAATATTTGTTTTATGAAACTACTCTACCAGTGACTCAGAGTTTCCAGGTTTTTATTCTGCTAGCAACCGGCTATGCAAATGGGTACAAGTCACTATAGCATTTAGAAATGCAGCCCTTTAATGAAACCAGGAAAGACATAAATATGAGTTGAACACCTACTATGTGTTATGCACAGCACCCTTGTCATTTGATCACCTCTTTAAAACAGTCTACAACATGAGCCGTTGTATGAAGCTAAATGTTTAATAACCTGGGAGAATTTGGAATTGGTCCAAGAGGCTCACAGGGGTGTGATTTATATTGGAGAACTGAATTTCAGGGCCCAGAATTTAAATATACCCTTTTTTAAAAAAAATATTTTATTATACCACCATGAGATATACAGTTACATAAATGTTCATAAGATGTTCATATTTGGGTTTCGCCATACAGTTTCCCAGCACCCATCCCTCCACCAGTGCCCATTTCCCACCACCAATGTCCCCGGTTCCCACCCCCTTCCCCAGCCTGCCTCTGTGGCAGGTTCTTAATATTTCTCTTTCTCTCTCTCTCTTTTTCTCTTTTCCTTCCCTTCCACATTGTGGATTACAATACATATATTAAGAGGTTGTCATGTGTATCTTTTTGCCTGTATTTAATGCTCAGTTCTAGGTTGGTATTAGCACTTTCAACAATTATTAGCACACTGTTCCATTCTCTGTCTTACCTAGCCTCTGACTCCCACACATTTGTGATAATTTCCACCTTTGACAAGACCTCCTGTTCCATGTTTCGCCTGACTTGGATTTTGGTATCATAATATGTACATATATAAAATATACCCTTTTAATCTACTGCCTGTGTAGACAGTGCACAACCTGCTTTCTTCATTCTGATGAAAGGCATCACTGGGCTGCTGTTCCCACAAACCTCTCTGTGCAATTAATAGAATTTTATTTAATGATTGTTGTAAAATAAAATTCAATAAAATGTGGTTTTCTTACCATCTCACATCACAGAGACTGGCACACATCCAAAAAAGCAAGAACAATCAGTGCTGGCATGGTTGCGGGTGAAAGGGGCTCTCATTCACTGTTGGTGGGAATGTCAACTGATCCAGTCCTTTCAGAAAACAATATGGACATTCCTCTAAAAATGTGATATTGAGCTCCTATTTGACCCTGCAATACCACTCCTGGGAATATATCCTGGAGACCCCAAAACACACAGCAGAAACACCACCTGTACTTCTACACTAATTGCAGCACTATTCACAATAACCAGAATCTAGAAACAACTTGAATGCCCAAATACAAAAGACTGGATAAAGAAACTATATCTACACAAAGGAATACTATGCAGCTGTCAGGAGAAATGAAGTCATGAAATTTTCCTATAAATGGATAGACATAGAGAGTTCTATGTTAAGTGAAATTAGTCAGAAGTAAAAGGACAGATATAGAATGACTGCATTCATTTGTGGGACATAAATATATACCAATGTTGTTCTACTAGTTGTTGGAAATGATAATGTTAGACTAGAACTGAACATTGGCTGTAGGCAAAGGGATTTACATGATAACTCTTAAATGTATGTAGCACAAGCCACAAGGTATAAAGAAGGGAGAGAGAGAAAAATATGAGTGTGTGTGTGAGAGAGAGAGAGAGGAGGAGGAGGAGGAGGAGGAGGAGGAGAAAGTGCCTGCTATAGAGGCAGGCTGGAGGAGGGGGAGGGAATCTGGGGACATTGGTGGTGGGAAATGGGCACTGGTGGAGAGACAGGTGCTAGAACACTGTATGACTGAAGTCCAATGATGAATATCTTTGTAGTTGTATACCTCATGGTGGTATAATAAAATAATTTTTTTATAAACTGTGGTTTTCTGTTTCTACCTTTGTGTTCCTGCTCTTTCACCTGAAGGCACCTGGGAAGTAAGTACAAAGGAGTCTATGTCTCTGAAGGACAGAGCCAGGAAGGAAAGAACAGGGGAAGTGGCACAGAGCCTGGGGGCGGGCATCTGGAAGCAGAAGGGAAGGGTTGTGCTTAGATTCTAGCATGAGGGAAGAGTGCTTTAGAATTAACTTGCCGGTTTAAAATTTGTATTTTTTGCCCATTTCCATGACATAAATGCCTCCACCAAAGGGCACTTTTAAGTTGCCAACTTGTCATCTGCACAGGGAGTTGGAAAGTAATGGATAAAATTGGTCTCCAATGGACAGAATTCCTGTGACCTCCTCCTTTTTATAGCAGAAGGAAGAAAATGAGCTGGCTTGACTGGGAGCATTGAAGCACAAATATACTCCAGTATACTAAACTAAATTCATATTATACTTGTATAAGCTGTGTAAATTCAGTCACATAAAAATGTATCTGTGAATAAATTAACCATATGTAAGTGATAGAAAAATGGTCCGGACAGCTCCACACCAAATGATGGATACAGATTTATTTGGGGGAAAGGAAGAAATACAAATAAAGAACTTTAACTATTTCTCTTGATTCATCAGCATTGTTTTGTTTCTGTACTATGAACCTATAATTGTGCACTCCTTCTATAATTTAAGATAAAACATTTTCTAAAGAGCAGCACCAGAGAGATAGCACAGAGGGGAGGGAATTTGCCTTGTACACATGGCCAGCCCAGGTTCAGTCACCAGCATCCCATATGGTCCCCAAACACCACCCAGAGTAATTTCTGAGTGCAGAGCTTGGGCATTGATGAGTGTTTTCCAAAAACAAAACAAAACAATTTTTTTTCCAAAGAGATTTAGGAACATTCTGTTTTTAGATATATCTTAAATTATTTGAGGTTTTAATTAATTTTGGTTTGGGGGATGCCATAGCCAGCAGCATTCAGGAATTACTCTTGGCTCTGGTGTCATGGTTCAGGGGACCATATGGAGTGTCCAGGATTAAACTCACACCAGCTGTGTGCAAAACAAGTGCCTTAGCTGCTATACTATGTCTCTGGCCCTGATGAAGTTTATAGTAGTAGACTTCTGAGGAGCCAACAAGTGTCCAAGAAGGAGAGAAACTGAGTGAATGTGGGGCGGAGCGATAGCCCAGCGGGTAGGGCGTTTGCCTTGCATGCGGCCGGCCCATGCCGGCCCGGGTTCAATCCTCGGCATCCCATATGGTCCTCCGAGCACCGCCAGGAGTAATTCCTGACTGCAGAGCCAGGAGAAACCCCTGAGCATTGCTGGGTGTGACCCAAAAAGCAAAAAAAAAAAAAAAAAACTGAGTGAATGAAGCAGAAAAGGACTGAAAGAGAAAAGAAAGACCACATATAAATATAGTTAATCTGCTAGGAGTTTACTCATAGCTTTTCAAATAAATTCTCTCAGTGGCTAAACTTAAAGTATCAAATATAAAATGTCTTACATTTTGTGACTAATTTAAAAGGCCATTAACTTTTTGAATAGACTAATGTTTATAAGACAAAAACACATCAATGAGTCCCTTAGATAAAGCAGAGTTCAGGTCTTAGTTTCTCAGTGCTAACTGAACTATTTAGCTCAACTGGCTAAACCTCTAGTTTACTGGGTAGGGTGTTTTTGTGTGTGTGTGTGTGTGTGTGTGTGTGTGTGTGTGTGTGTGTACTTACAGACATATGTCAGTGAGGGTACAGTTGGTGATCTAGGTTAAAGGAAAGAAGAAGACGGGCCGGAGCGATAGCCCAGCAGGTAGGGTGTTTGCCTTGCACGCGGCTGGCCTGTGCTGGCCTGGGTTAGATCCCCGGCATCCCATATGGTCCCCGAGCACCGCCAGGAGTAATTCCTGAGTGCAGAGCCAGGAGTAACCCCTGAGCATCGCCAAGTGTGACCCAAAAAGAAAAAAAAAAGGAAAGAAGAGAAAGGCACCTATCCAGAGAGTTTTCTTACAGAAACTTTTCTAATTTGATTTTTCTCACAAATTAATGATAAACTTGGTCTGACATATTCATTCTCTAAGGGTAAGTCCCATCAATGACAACAAAAATTACTTTAATTAGGCAGCTGTCTTTTTTTTTTTAATCCTTACTACAAAACCTTAAAGAATAGGAAACTTAATTAAGGAAAGAGGAACTGTTTTTGTAGTGAGAATCACCAAGTTTGGGAGGAGTTTCCAGAAAAGCTTTGGCGGGCCAGAATGGTCTGATGTGAATCTGTATCATTCACTAGTTTTGCTTCTGAGAGAGAAAATTTCTCAACCGCTCACAGGCTAATTTTTTCCAACCATAAAATAGGGTTATGTGAATTACAGGATTATTATAAAAATGTAGATAAAGTAACTGGCATAGAGCCTCCTGAGGAGTAACAGTAATAATGAATTGGTAAATAATGAGTTAGATAATTCAATAATACATGTGTAGCATAAAGAGGATAAAATGATTTGGGTAGCAAGAAAGAGTACAAGAGAGAGTTTAGGAAAACTCTAAATTGAGATTTATTTATTTGTCCATTTATTTGAGGGTGGGCCTTACCTACTGGTGCTCAGAGGTATTTGCAGGCACTCATGGCTCTGTGCTGAGGGGTTGCTTCCGGCGGTACTAAGGGACCACTCAGTACAAGAGATCAAACCAGGGCTGGTCATCTGCAACCCCATTAGTCTCCTGTCGGGGAGCTGTTGGGGTCACCAACAGTATCAAGACAGAAGTTCTCTTCTACCTCCGAGGCCCCCGGTGAACTGATGAAAACTCACGAGTCCAGTGCAGTTCCAAAAAGGCTTTTAATTGTACAAAAGCTCTACTATCGCATCCAATATAATGAAAGAACTCTAGCTCTAGTCAGAACTTAGACCATACACGAGAGCCCAAGTCTCCCATCAAAGAGGATCCCACCAGAGAGAGAGTCCCACCAAAGTGGATCCTATCAGAGAGAGGAGTTCCACCAAAGAGAGGATCTCACCCAAGAGAGCCCCTACCAATAAAAAGGGGGAAGCGTACCTTGCCAGTCCCCTTTATATAAACCAAAGTAATCCTCACTTAAGGGAGGGTCTTTTCAACAAAGAATCTTAAACAGCTTCTAGATAGAAGAGTGTAGAAGGATAGTGCCACACACTATTATAGGTATAAGCAAAGGAGTATGTCAAGGACTAAGCCCTTATACTGAGATTATCTCTTATGTAAAACACTGGAGAGCAAAAGAGGGCTGGTATAAAATGATACATCTTAATTTCATGGGATTCATGTAATCTAGATGGTACCCACAGGTCCTTATTTGTTATCTGCACCATGGTGATTCTGAGTATCTTGTTCTCCATATACTGAAAGGGTCACACTCACCTGCTTGAGGGCAAACTAGTATGATCCTTCCTATAATCTTAAATGATAGTCTCAAAGTAGCCAGACGATTAGTCTCCTGGTAAATTCTAACTGTCCCACGCTGGGTCCAGTGGGTATAAAGAGGAGCCGTGCCCAATCTACATAACATAGAAGTCTTAGCAGATATATAATAAGTCAGAAGTTATTCATTCAGAGTCAAGGTGACTTCTGTAACTGCCACACCCTCCATCAGTGTTTCCATAGAAGAGAGATCTCATTAGCATGAACCCTGGATTAAAAACATGTAAATAGATTAAGCTGTGAGTGGATAAAACAGCAAAGCTCCCAAACTAGCTAGGCCTGTCATCCAACAATCTCCTACTGCTCCTAAACTGAGACACATTTAAATACACCTTAACTCCATCAATACTTTTTGATTTAAGCATCTACAATTTTGATTTTTTTCTCAGTTGTTCAAAGTTGGAGACCACCACTTTCTGAAAATGGGTTACTTAGTAATAGGCATATGAGAAATGGAACTGAGAAGTACAGAGGAGGTATGGAACTATCTGAAGTGGTTGAAGGGATGATATAATGAATTTTTCTAATGCACACCTATGGGCCAAGGCAGGAGAGTAGGGGGTTAGCCCCTCGCTAATACCCTTTAATTCAGAAAACATCCCCATGGACAACCTAAGGAAGTTGGTCCTTATTTTCTGGAGCAAGAACAAAGCATGTTAATGTCTTTCATGCCTCACTCATTAATAGCAATTGCTATCGATAGGGAATTCGATGTGTAAGGACAGTTCTTTGGAACTCTCAATTCAAATTGACGGCGTTTCCAAGAAGGAGAATGGACTGTGAGGAGCACAGCCAACAGACAGCAGGCAGAGAGATTAGTTCCTGTCATCAGTCATCGCTGACACTGGGCAATTCTGAGATTGTTGGAATGGTCAAGGAAAAGGCCTTAGAGGAGAAAATGAATCTTTTGGAAAGACAGGAGGTTGCTTAATCTGGAAGACAGAGGAGGAGTTTGAAGGAGAAGAATAGGACTGGAGTGATGGGTGAGAAAGATTACTTAGAGGGGATTTTGAACAGACTGTAGCAAAGAGAGAAAGGAGAATAAGCTTGCATTAAATTGAAGTACGACTTGCATTGGTGAGAGGGGGCATGAGGAAGACAGTGGTTCCCAAGGTTAAAAAGTATCGCATTTAACCTCACAGTTTACAAACTACTTTCATATTTGTCCTTTCACTAATTTTGTCTCACGATGCCCCGGGAACTTCAAGATGGTGAGCACATCCTTAGGGTTCACTAAGTACATTTATTTCCAAATCTGTCAACAGCACAACGGAGAGATTAAAGATGGGGGATGTCAGATTGTCAAAAATTAAGTATTAAAATAATTTCCTATTTATCACAACTTGAAAAAATTGTTTAGGGAGAGAGTGTTGAAAGTGGAAAGAGATATATCTGGTAACATTTCAGTATCCGTATTACAAATATAAGGTCCAAAAGAGAGAGAGAGAGAAAGAAAAAGAGAGAGAAAGAGAGAGAGAGAGAGAGAGAAAAGAAAAGTGCCTGCCTTAGAGGTGGGAGGAAGGAAACTGGGAAGATTGTTGGTGGTAAATGTATACTAGAGAAGGGATGGATGATGGAACATTGTATGACTGACACCCAATTATGAACAACCTGACTTAACTGTGTATCTCACTATGATTCAATTAAATAGTATATCTCAATGTGATTCAATTAAATAAATAAAATATGACAAAATTAACAGAAAAATAAACTTTTTGTGGTTTTGGGGACCATTCAAGAGGCGTATGTATGTTTGGGGTTTACTCCTGCTTCTGTGCTTAATAATTACTCCTGGCAGAGCTAAACTGCTGCCCGCTTGGCCTGTGCTGAACTGATGAGGGGGCAGGGCCAGACTCCCCTGCCTCCCAGTCAGACCATCAGAGGCCCGAAACCTCATGCATCACAACCATAACCACTTTCAAGGTCTGGACTTCACAGCTTGGCACAGTCACTCCAAACAAAATGTTGAGTTTCAAGCCCAGGTATGCATGACTGGGTGATCGAATCCACCAGGTTCCCTGGGGAGCTGAATCTGGGGTGCCCTCTCCCAACTCAATGCCTTCTGGCAAGGCCTGGGTGGCCCACCTAGAACTGGTACTGACTTGGACAGTAAATGGGGAGTCCCATGCACTCCCCCATGGCTCTGCGCCTGCGCATTATCTCAGAACCTAGTATATTCAT
The DNA here is from genome assembly GCA_021461705.1 of Cryptotis parvus. NCBI lineage: Eukaryota > Metazoa > Chordata > Mammalia > Eulipotyphla > Soricidae > Cryptotis > Cryptotis parvus. The sequence continues at coordinate 32,101 of JAJIBD010030734.1, forward strand.
CTAACTGGTATCCCATCACATTTTCTAGAAACAAAGTGTGTGGGCATGAGGTGTGGTCTGGGAGACCACCTTGGTAATTTCCTATACAGTTGACTCAAATGGCACAATGGAGACTTTAGGATCTCCATTGACTTTTATCTAACAGCAGGTTCATCAACCATACTTAGAGAATTAGCTCCAACAACCAATATAGAATGGATTGTTCAGTGTATGAATAGGAAAAGCTCAAATAAACATTGAGATAAATATGAAATAAGTGTTTTCAGTAGCTGTAGTGATGGTGTGTCTGAGAGTGTCAGTAGAAAACCACTGTGTTCTGGAAACCCAGAAAGTGAATCTAAGAACAGAAACTGGCCAGACTCCCACACATCTGCCTAGAAAAAAAAGGCATGACCTTATCATTACTGTTCCCTTATATGAGCTGTAAGGATGAACAAAATTTATGCTGGCTAAGTGAGCAGGCATCGCGAGGGAGATGGAGGGTGGGAGGGAAATGCGGGTCTCTGGTGGTGGTGGGGGGCACACTGGTGGTGGGATTGCGCTGAATGATGAATCTTTCCAGCAACTGTATTGTGAAAGTTTGTACTTTGTAAATCACAGTGTTTAAAATAAATTATTAAAAAATTACTCCTGGCAGTGCTCAGGGAACCATATGAGCTGCAAGGCAAGCACCCTATCTAGTACAATTAAATATTGGGCGATCTGTGAAGTGTCTGAGAAAACAAAGATTCTGTTATTAAAAAGCAAGGTACATTGTTTCTTTTTTTATAAGTATTTTATTATACCACAGAGAAATATACAATTACAAAGATGTTCATATTTGGGTCTTGGTCATACAGTGTTCCAGCACCCATCCCTCTACCAGTTCCCATCTCCCACCACCAATGTCCCCGGTTCCCTTCCCTTCTCCCAGCCCACCTCCATGGCAGGTTCTTAACTTTCTCTCTATCTCTTTCTCTTTTCCTTCCCTTCCAGATTGCAGATTACAGAACATACATTAAAGGTTTATCATGTGTATTATTTTGTCTGTATTTAGTACATTGTTTCTTGAGACTGTTGAGTTAACCACCCCCCCCCCACTGTACTAATTGGGCTCAATCTTCATATTCCAGGTGATAGCGGTGAAAATCCAACTCACTCCAAATGTTTATTCACTATTTATCTAGGTAAAGTGTCTCTGTGTTGGCCATTTTCCAGCCTCTGCTAAACATTATTGTAAAAGACTTGAAAATCTAAATTTAAATAGAGGCTGTAAAAGCAGATATAAAGGATTAAAATATCAACGGCAAGGACAACTGCAAGCAGAAGCATTGTAGAGTTGGCAAATATCACATTCAAACATTAATTCTCTGAAGGAATTTAGTAAAATTTCTCCCATTCTAACTCAAAAATTAATTTTTATATATTGTCCTTGAGATTTGGATTGGGAATGAAAAGGAGGAAAACATTGAAAGTGTGAAGATTTTATATGAATTAATCAACCAAGATTTCAGGCACTGGGGAATGATGATTAAACTTTATAGTTTAAAAATCCAAAGACGATACTTTTTCTCATGAGTGTACCTTATATCAAAAATATCTCTACTGATATATATGTCTCATTTACAACAGTCCTATGAGAAGGTAATCATTATATCATCCCAACGAAAAGGTACAAAGAGGTTAAATAACTTATAGAAAACTCAAAGAGGAGTTACAATTAGAACAAGATGGCAAGATGGCCCCAGTCACAGCGTTATCTGTATTCTATACACAAAGATAATTTCACCTTCCATCTAATAATGTTAAAGTTTATGGCAGACCAGACATTTCAGTCTGAAAACTCACATAAAGAAAGCTGTTTTTGTTCATTGACTTTTGGCATCAGAAAAACAAAGCCAAACAACAACAGCGGGGCTAGAGCACTAATACAACAGGTAGAGCATTTTCCTTGCATGTGTCCCATCTGGGTTCAATCCCCCACATTCCATATAGACAGTCCTCTGAGAACTGCCAGGAGTAATTTTTAAGTGTTAGTCTAAGGAAAACGGCGACTTCACAAAACTGACCATCTGATTTGTGGCTGGAAATGCAATGATACAGCTATTGCTTAGAGTTTGATTTGCAAAATAAGACACAAATCCAAGGCTTACATGTAGGTTGGTCTGCAGTGATCTTTCTTGGGACTGGTACAATCAAAGCATTCCATAAAGCTAGAATAAGGACTAGCAAACACACCTCATAGTGTCTCAAAGAGCGTACTTTATAAACATTTTCTGCTCCAAATCCAGTAGCCAAGTTTTTCCCAGAGAATAATCTAAAAAGAAATGTGTGAGCAAATGAACCTATAGACTCTGCCAGCTTTCATTGAATTCAAACACTAGCTAACTTAGGAAATAGTTCAGAATACCAGATTCTGTGATCAAGAGTTGAGTTTCATATCCCATAGAGTGAGGAAACTTTTCATTCATGTCATACAAAATCAAGTTGGTAGACTTGATGTAAAAGGAATGCCAGTAGTAATGCATTTTGTGCTAGACTTTAAGGCCCTTCAGGATATGGTGATTTTTCTCCCCTTGCACATTGGTAGAGTATTCCCAAATGGTTGGTCTGTGGTAGATATTCTTCTCATATATTTGATCAACAATTATTAGACCCCTCCTGTGTGGGCATCCAGGTTTTAAAAAGCAAAGTGTGAGATAGGGGTCATTGCCGAATATGTCCCAATCGAATTCAGCTTATGAGATATAGCACAAAGCATATGCAAAGCATAATATCACACAGGGAAACTATGCATCTAAAGTACTGAGAGAGGCCAGCACAAACAGAGAACCAGAAACCTGAAAGGGATGTCATTGTCCCTGACCTTTTGGAGCCTTTTAAAAATACCCTATTCCTTCATTCTTCCTATGAGTGTGAAATATCAAGTGAAACAGAACTTTTTTACGTAGAGATGCTGAGACATTCCTACTTCTGGAAAAATGGAGTAGACATACATGCTTTTCTCTGAATCTCTGACTAAACACAATGAAAAGTCCTGAGCACAATATAGAAAACTTAAGAAGACCCTGAAAGGCAAAGAGAGGGGGTAGTAAAAAGAACCTTAGGAAACCCAGAACAATATGGTGCTGATTGCTGCCCTGGTTTACTTTTCTGGCCTTATTCAAGGATTCCCTCCAAAAAAGCTCTTATTCCAGAAAAGCCAAAGAATACAGACAGATGGGAAAAAAGTGCCAACCAAGCCTATTCTCACTAATCAAGAGACCAGAAAGACAATGCTTTGAGGCAACTGTTCTACTCTAAACAAACTCCACAAGAAAACTTTCTCCTCCCCCCCCAATCACACACCCCCACAAAAACCGAGTGGGACCCTACACTCATGTCCTGAGGATGTTATGTGTCACCTGAACACCAAAGCCAGGGCAGCATCCCACCAGGTACAGCAGGGAACTGCACAATGGTCCACATTTGTACATATCTCTAGCTGACCCTGCAATACAGTTTTCTAAGAAGTTTCCCTGCTTCTGTGGCAAGAGACACACAAGATCCCTCTTTTATTTCTTGTTCTGTCAAGAAACTCAATTTTTTCCAAAATAAATTTGAACATATTAAAGGTATTTGGACATCACTGCACTTACAATATTTCCTGTATTGGGAAGGGAAAATTTATTCCTAGAGATTTCCTAAATGATAATTCAGGAGCTTGGAGTAGGTAGTTTCCCCGTTGGTCATGCTAATAAACTGCCACAAACTTGGGAATTCAAAGCAATAAAAACGCGTCATCTCACGACTCTGACCACCAGAACTCTAAAATCAGCAAGATACAAACAGATTCTGGTAGCTTGTGGGTCAGTCACCCCATTTTCAAACCTCTTTCTGACTCATCTTCACAATATTTTTGGTATCTTTCGCTCTGTGTACTTTGCCCCCTCTGCCTGTCTTTTTATAAGGACATCATGGCAGCATTTTAAGTCCACCTGATACATTTCATTTGAGGATTTAGTAAGGCTCCTGGAAAACACAGACCCAAGAATATCTTTGTCTTAGAATAGATGAGGAATGGACAGAGGTTATATGCAAAAACAAAAACAAACAAACAAAAACCCAGCAAATTCTCACCCAAGTTCACTATGTAAATCAGTTTACAGTCAGCCAAATTTATTGGGCTGGGTAATGAAAATTAGAGCAAGAGCCTAGCAGCCATTGGCTGGGTTTCAATCCTGAGCTGGCTGGTTTCAGACGTTCCTTGAAGCTACGTTCCATGTAGGGGTCTCTAAGAACATCCACAGCTTCCTGACTCTTTCAGTTTAATCCTGACCAGGGTGTCTCCTTTTCTGTTTCTTTTTTGCCATTCCTAGCCACCTTAATTTCAGTCACAAGATTCTATTTCTATCACTTGTATCACTTGTCTTCCCATTGATCATCGATTTGCTCGAGCGGGCACCAGTAACATCACCATATGTCATGTCACATGCTAGTGTAGCCCAAGGGCATCTGCTAGCTCCAGGAACATAAAGAGTCTCAAACTATTCCATCAGTCATGGGAATGAGGTCTATAATTGTTACTGGTATTTGGCATATCAATTACAACATGGGTAGCTTGCCAGGCTCTGCCGCAGGGTGGGATACTCCTGTAGTCACCTCTAATCTCGAGTATTTATTGATGAACCGCATGAACACAAAGTGGCTGCGTGAGCCGGGCTGTGATCAGCTCTTTTTCTGGGTGGAGTTCTGATGAGAGGGGGTCTGGATGTGGAAAATGGAAGCTCTCATAGCGTGGGGGTCCTCTAACTTCTTGTGAGGCTCTGCTGGGGTGGCATAGTGGTAGGGCCAGCACAGGGTAAGGGAAACCGCTCTGGTCAGGGCCACTCATGGTGCGGGAGGCCGGAAGGAGCAGCAGTGCCCACAGCAGCTGCCCAGACACAAAACGCACAGTGAAGCCTGTATGCAAGAGCTACATCAGGAGCCAGAACCAACTGACAGTGGGAAACACGCGGATCCGGAGCGATAGCACAGCTGGGAGGGCATTTGCCTTATGTGTGGCTGATGCAGGTTTGATATCCGGCATCCCATATGGCCCCCGGACACTGCCAGGAGTGACTCCTGAGTGCAGAGCCAGGAGTAACCTCTGAGTGATGCTGGGAGTGACCAAAGGATCAAAAAACAAAAAAGAATTAGTGGGAAATGGACCTGAAAGCAACTCTGGGGGCACAGCAAGGGGGATATTGGCCCTGGGGGGCACCTGCTCTCATCACAAGCACAAACCTGAACCTCTCTTTCTGCCAACAAATGGTGTGGTAGTAGAAATTCTTAACACATTCTGTAAATAAACCCTTCTGCAGATAAATTATTTGTAAATATCTTTTCCTACTCTCTATGTTGTCTTTTCTGTAAGTTCTTAATGTGGTGAAGTCTTTTGAGTGTGATACCCAAAAATAGGGCTAACATCCATAACAAAAAATGGAAATATTTTTAAAATAAACTTTTTTATTCAACCACAACTAAATAACATTCTTTTAAGTTTAGAAAATACAAGGTTATATTTATAGGATTATGAATTAAGACCTGATACCTGATTATCAGAATATTATTCTGCCTACCAAAATGCACTAGGTAATCTGGTGTGTGAGTGTGACATGTTTAACAAATCTATGATTTACAGAACACCCATGGTACTTTGCTTTGTTTTTCTTGACCATGAACGTTAATATGGGTATTAATAGCACGAACAATTTGGGGGTGAAGGCATCTATGATATGGTCAACATGGCAGCAAGTGTGAGGGCCTGAAGAGAGGCTGAAGGGAGAAGGGGCAAAGGGCTTGGTATGTATCATTTAGAATCCCTCTTTATTTATTTTGGATGGAATTAAAACTGGGATTATTACTTTGTGAATTTTTGCATTATTTACATCTCTTCATAGGTTCTTCCTCTGCCCTCAATGAAGATACATTTTTTTCATCGTTTCAGTCCAGAAGGGAGTTTTCTCAGGTTGGAGTAGGAAATCTTGGAGGAGAGTATAAAAGGGGTGTCGTATATAATTCAGTGAGCCTGTTTTGTCCACGGAATCTGACAAAAAGGACATGAATTATTTTAAAGTTACTATGAACTGTGAACTCATTTTGAATCATGTGAGTTGTATTATTTATTTGTTTGTTTCGTTTAGTGAATAACTGTGAGCTAGATCATTACAGAGCTGGGGTTCAGTAACACATAATTGGGTTAGGTCATACAGTGTTCCAATATCCATCCCTCCACCAGTACACATTTTCCACCACCAATGTCCCCAGTTTCCTCCCACTACCCCACCCTATCACAACCTGCCTCTATGGCAGGTACTTCTCCCCTTCTCCTCCTTCTCCTTCTCTTCCTTCTTCTTCTCTTCCTTCTTTCTTTTTCTTCTTCTCTCTCCCCTCTCTCTCCTCTCTCCATTGTGGTTTTCAGTACAGACACTGAATGGTTATTATGCATATCCCTTTACCTATTCTCAACACTCAGTTCTAGTCTAACATTACTATTTCCAACTGTTATTGACAAACTTGTCCCTTATCTATCTTACCTACCCTCTGCCCAAACATTTGTGGTAGATGCCAACCCTTGACTTGTCCTCCTGGCCTGTTTTGCCTGGCCTTAGATGTAGTCTCCCACTATTTATTCTTTTATATCCCACAAATGAGTGCAGCCATTCTATATCTGTCCTTCTCCTTGTGACTCATTTCACTCAGCATGATACTACTCATTTTTATCCATTTAGAGGCAAATTTCATGACTTCACTTTCTCTAGCAGCATAGTATTCCATTGTGTAGATGTACCACAGTTTCTTTATCAATTGTCTCTTCTTGGATACTCAGGTTGTTTCCAGATTCTGGCTATTGTGAATAGTGCTGCAATGAACATAGAAGTACAGATGATGTTTCTGCTGTGTGTTTTTGACCCCCAGGGTATATTCCCAGAAGTGGTATTGCTGGTTTAAATGGGAGCTCAGTTTCTAGTTTTTTAGAGGAATGTCCATAGCTTTCCAAAGAAGCTGGACCACTTGACATTCCCACAGACAGTGAATGAGAGTCATTTCTGTGCCAACACTGGTTGTTCTTGTCCTTTTGGATATGTGCCGGTCTCTGTGGAGTGAGATGGTATCTCATTGTTATTTTGATTTTCATCTCCCTGATGAATAGTGATGAAAAGCATTTTTTCATATGCCTTTTGTCTATTTGAATTTCCTCTTTGAGGAAGTTTCTGTTCATTTCTTCTCTCCATTTTTTGATGGGGTTGGATGTTTTTTTTCTTGTGACGTTCTACCAGTGTCTTTCACATCTTTGATATTAATCCCTTATCAGAGGGGTACAGGCTGAATATTTTTCCCAGTCTGTGGCCTGCCTTTGTATCTTGGTCACCATTTCATTTGAGGTGCAGAAGCTTCTTAGTTTAATGTAGTCTCATTTGTTTATCTTTGCTTCCACTTGCTTGGCCAGAGGTGTTTCAGTTTTGAAGATGTCATTAGCTTAAGTGTTGTGGAGGGTTTTCCTACCTTCCCCCCACCCCCATGTACCTTGTGGTACGTGGGGGAAAAAATTCAGATCTGATGTTTAGGTTTTTAATCCATTTTGATCTTACTCTTGTGCATGGGGTTAGATAGAGGTCTGAGTCCAATTTTTTTGCATGTAGCTGTCCATTTTTCCCAGCATCACTTATTAAAGAGATTTTACATGCTTCACTTCATATTTCTTGCTCTTTTATAAAAAATTAAGTGATGGCATATTTAAGTGTATCTGTTAGGATATTCAACTCTATTTCATTGGTCTATGGGTCTGTTTTTATTCTAATATCATGATGTTTTTATTACTACCACTTTGTAGTACAGTTTGATTTGGGGAAGGTGATACCTCCCATTTTCTTTCCCTCAAGGATTGCTTTAGCTAGTCGTGGAGGTTTTTTTGTTCCATATGAAATTCAGGATTGTTTGATAAATTTCTTTGAAAAATGTTATGGGTATCCTTCTAGCAACTGCATTGAATCTATAAAAGCTTTGGAGGATATTGCCATTTTGACAATGTTAATCCTCCCAATCCATGAGCAGGGGATGTGTCCCCATTTCCTCATGTCCTCTTTTATTTCTTGAAGTAGCATTTTGTAGTTTTCTTTATAGGGGTCCTTTTCATCCTTAGTTAAGCTGATTCCAAGGTACTTGATTTTCTGAGGCACAATTGTGAAAGGGATTGAGGTTTTTTATGGGGGGGTATCACTTTGTTCTCTTTTGTTATTTGTACATAGGAAAGCCAGGGACTTTTTGGGTACTAATTTTGTAATCTGCCACTCAAAACATCTATTGTTTCTAGGAACTTTTGGTAGAGACTTTAGGGTTATCTAAGTATAGTATCATGTCATCTGCAAATAGTGACAGCTTGACTTCTTCCATTCGTATCTGGATGCCCTGAATATCTGTTTCTTCCCTAACTGCTATAGCAAGTACTTCCAGTACTATATTGAATAGAAGTGGCTGGAATGGGCAACCTTGTCTTGTTCCACTAACTGTATAATTTAAAACACCATTGGGAAGTGAATCTCATGGATTCTGATTTTTTTTCTTTTTTTCCAGATGAAATCCCGAGAATTCTAGGATCTAAATTGTAATACACAACATCAAATTTCTCACCTCCTCTGAAAATATTATGTACTTTTATGTCTCCAACAACAACACTTGGTAGGGGACACACCCAACTCTTCTCAGGGGCTAACACCCTGTAATCTTTGTTTAGGAATTCCTCTCAGTGGTGTTCTGGGGTCCACCTGATACTGGGAATAGAATCTACGTCTCCTGCATGTAAATCATGCCCGCTAGCTATGTGAGTTACTATGTACCCCTCTCACCACCCCCCAGTATTAGAACTCTTAACTTGTATCAATGTGGTACAGGAAGAATGATTTATCAATAATTGTGCATTTGGAAATGCAAGGGCAAATGTCTTTTCCTATGCTTATTGGTCATTTGTATATTTCCTCTTTGATGAATTGTCTGTTCATGCCCTTTGCCTCTTTCTTATCAGAATATGCATCTTTCCTTATTCAATTTGTTAGAACTATTTGTATTTCCAGGATATTTTGCTTTAGTCTGTAAAACGCTGCAATTAAGTTTGCCAACAAATTGCCAAAGGTTCTTGGGTGTGTGCAACAGAAAACAAATGGCTTCTTGCAGCAGAAAGTGAATGTCTTGATGCTTGACTGTTGCCAAGGTTTCCACCACCAAGGCAAGAAAAAGCTTCCCGGTGCTCTCTGTCTGCTTGTCACACCCCAGACTGAATAGGGGCAGACAAGAGAAGGAGAAAGAACGTGTACAACTCAGATGTCTCATAAACAACAGGAGGCTGTTTTGCTCCAAAGAGGAATCTAAAATTTGAGTTTCCAAAGAGTGTTGGAAAATAATTCCCCTACTTCTTGCCTGATTGTGCTTATAAAAGCTGAACAGTTAAGGCTAATTAAAAGAAGTCAAGGATTCTTCATCCGGTCCTATGGGGAAGTGCAGTGCATGTTTTGAAGGCATACACAGTAGACCATAGAATCATTGCGAAGTCCAAGACACTGAACTTCGACAATAGAACAAGCAGAGGACTCTGTCCAGATGGACACAGGCGCTGAAAGCCTCTCAGGCCACTTCTGTTCCCACTGACCCTAGAAACTTGACACCACTGCCAAAACGTCTGATTTTGTCCCTGATTCAGCATCCTCCAACAGTGTGTCTGGTCTCTGTCAGCCTCGAGTTCAGTGGTCAGGGAGCTGAGGATCAATATGAGACTTTTCCTCTCATGTGGTGGAAACTGGACATCACATTTCACCTCAATCAGTAAAGACTCCCCAAGTATGGGAGGAGGGAACTCTAATACTAATTTCTTATAAAACCTTTTGTTTTATTTACAGTGTTCTTAACTTTACATAGAATTAAATTTGAAGGTGAGGAGAACTAGATCCTTTCTTCCTTGATGATTTCTGATCTTTGTACCTCTGCTGGAAGTGACATCTTCCTCCCCCCCCCACTTCTTGCTTTTCCTACCCTCTGACACTCTGGGTAGAAACCCCACACCACCCACCCACCCTAACCCCAGCCGACATTTTTTCTCTCCAAAGCCTTTCTCTGCCAATGGCAAGGGCACTGCAGGCCACCGTTTGCCTCCATGGGCTTCTCTGTTGTCCTAACTTTCCTCTCCTGAGCCATGTCCTTGAACTCAGTATGCATGCCCAGTTCTCAAGGCTAATTGCTCTGCTGACCTCAGCATCTTCCAGGACTTGGAAACACACTCTGCCCTGCAGGCTGGGGATTGTTTTTTAGGCTTGTTTTTGTTGTTTGGGCCACACCCACAGTGCTTGGGTTTTTTCACTGGCTTTGTGCTGACGGATCACTCCTGACCGGTCACTCCTGACTGGGCTCGTGAGACAGTGTGGGGTACTGGAGATCGTACCCAGGGAAGCTGCAGGTTCCACACCCATTTGCATATCTTCCTGGCCCTGCCAGGGGAATTTTTTTTTATCCTATTAATCAATATTCATTCTTGTGACTCAAGAATCACCTAACTCTTCTAGTGCTGCAGGTATATTTTAATTACTGTTATTTTCAATTGGCCTGGCAGAATTGAAATACCTGACATTTCCATATCTTTGCCATTAAATCATCATCATCATCATCATCATCATCATCATCATCATCATCATATCATCATCCCACCCGCACAGCAGAGCCTGGCAAGCTACCCATGTCGTATTTGATATGCCAAATACCAGTAACAATTATAGACCTCATTCCCACGACCTGATGGAATGGTTTGAGGCTCTTTATGTTCCTGGAGCAAACAGATGCCCTTGGGCTACACTAGCATGTGACAGGACATATGGAGATGTTACTGGTGCCCACTCGAGCAAACAGATGAACAATGGGAAGACAAGTGATACAAGTGAATGATGATGATGATGATGATGATGATGATGATGATGATGATGATGAAAGAACAATCTTGTGGGTCCTTTTCACACAGTTGACCATGAGTCCTCCTTTCCTGTTCATGCGTTAATCTTCGGGGCACCTTGATTGTTTACTCCTGGCCCTTGAAGGGCTTAGTCATCTTGGCTCTTTTTAGCTGCATGATTCAAAGTTTTTCTGCACATGCTTCTGCTAGTTTAGCTTCTGGCTCTTATAAGGCATATTAGTGCATTTATTTCCCTCCAATTCCCAACATTGGCATCCTGTAATGGCCCACCCTAGACTGAGCTGTGTGAGGAGGGGGAGTAAGTCAAGGAATTTGATGCTGTTGTGGCACATCCTTCCAACCTAGCTCAGCACTCCTGGGTGTCTGTCACTGCAGTTCTGCCTAGAGGAGTTGGAGCTTGGATGGGGCAGCAAAGGTTAATGGGTAAAAACTTGAATACCACAGTCCTTTTGGATGATGGAGGGAACAGGGTCAAAAAGGTAGAGAATCTGCAGAGCCAAAAAGGTAGAGAATCTGAATGTTTAAACAGCAGCTCAGGAGGAGTCTGTAGCAGAAGGTCTAAAATGGGCAGGAGGAGCAGGGCTGCTGGTCTAAGACAAAGGAGCAGTTTCCACTGGGGAACTGGGGTATGAACCAAAGACCCTAGACAGATGGATACCACAGCACTTAAGGGAACAGGAGAATACTCCTTTGTTACTGGTTTTTAGCTCAGGGGTCACTTCTGTCAATGCTCAAGGAATCACGTGGTACCAGAGATTAAACCCGGGCTGGCCACATGCAAGGCAAAAGCTTTAAGTTTCATTCATTTGATTTGGGGCTCCCACCTTGCAGTGCTCAGGGATCACTCCTGATGGAGATCAGGAAGTCATATGTGTTGCTGGGGATCAAATCTGGGTTTGCAAGCAAGGTGAGTACTCTCCCTGTGGCACGGTCTCTCTGGTCCAAGGCAAGCACCTTAACTCCTGTGCTATCTCTCTGGCCTGAGATTTGATATTTAATGAGCAAACGAACAAGGGACTGAGACAGAAATGGGATACCCCAAGTAGGAGTGAAGCTGTGAAGTGTGTGGGCTGTCAAGCCAACCTACCTGGGTTCAGACCAGCTTCCTGTCACTCCTGTCACTGTCTGACACTTCTGTTAAGTTCCTGGGCCTCTCTGTGTTGTGGTTTTCTCATCAGTATTTAAGAATAAAACCACTTACTTCCATACATGTAACTGACACAGGTCACATGTTTTGATGGTGTTCTGAATATTAGTGATTACTGTTAACATCATCATCACCAGGTCAGGCATGGTGATGATGTCAAACAGAGAAGCAGAGGAAACCACAGATGTTCCTGATGTAGAATCACTAAAGTTACTCTGTGTGTGTGTGTGTGTGTGTGTGTGTGTGTGTGTGTGTGACCACACCTGGGAAGGCTCAGGAGTTACTCCTGGCTTTGTGCACCAGGCTCACTCCTGGTAGTAGTTTGGGGAACTGTATGTAGATTTGGGTACTGAACTAGGGTTGGCTGTGTACAAGGCAAGCACTTTAACCCATGTGCCATCTTTTCTAACCCCTTAAAAGTTATTCTTTGGGGCCAGAGAGATAGCCCAGCGGGTAGTGCGTTTGCCTTGCACGCTGCTGGCCCTTGCCAGCCCAGGTTCCATCCCGGCATCCCATATGGTCCCCCGAGCACCGTCAGGAGTAATTCCTGAGTGCAGAGCCAGGAGAAACCCCTGAGCATTGCCGCGTGACCCAAAAAAGCAAAAAAAAAAAAAAAAAAAAAAGTTATTCATTATGTGTGGCTTTCTCTGAATAAAGACACAATTTGTCATCAGTCTGGGGTGAGGCTAATGAAAGACAGAGGTCATGTGATAGAAAAGAGAAAAGAGGAACTATATAAATTCTTGCAAGTGTCATTGAGAAAAGGGTGTTTCACCTTTTAGGGGCAAACTCAGATGTGCAGTTCCTGAGCCCTACAGCAGCCCTGAATCTCTAGGTTCTCTGCACCCTGTGTGAAGAGGTGAGAAACGGGAGTCCAGGTAGTTCTGCCATGGGCTCCCCTAAGCCTTCAGCGAGTGCCTTAATCATAAGAGAGATCATGCATTTATGGCCACAGGTTTGTGGAGAGCGGGTCTACAGGGTAAAATACTAGAGTGTGAAATATTAAAGTACAGACTATAGTTAGCAAGCCACACATCTTGCTTTGCAAAAAAAAAAAAGCAACTTGTGGGACCAGGAAGAGAGTATAGGGCTTAAGGCATTTGCTTTGCATTCTGTTGACTCTGGCTCATTCCAACATAGGACATATGGTCCTTGAGTACCCTCAGGGGTTACCCCTGAGCACAGAATCAGGCATAGGTCCCGAGTACCATAAGAGTGTGGTCCAACCCCTACCATCCAAAAATATATATATTATCTCTTTGCAATCATCAATAATGGTGACCACTATTGGAGAGATTGATGCTATACTAAGCATGGTGCTATGGGTGTACCTGAAGGCTACAGGTTGGTTGCCTCAATTAGCCTCAGAATCTCCTCTTAAACTACTTTGTAGATAAGTTTCGTCACCTGGAAACAGTACAGTCAGAATTTCTTTTTTTTTTTTTTTGGGAGGCATACCCGGTATTGCCAAGAGCAGAGACACCCTAATAGTTAGACCCTCCCAGGGATCAAAACAGAACCTGATCAGATTGTGCACACTAAGCACATGTTCTGCCTCGCTAGCTGCTTTTTGGTTCTCTCTTGACCCCTTTGTCCTATCAACCCCTCAGAGCCTGAATTTCTAAAGAGAAAATCACCAAAAATGCTATGGAGCTGCTCTCCTGAAGGAAATGCCACATTTGTGCCTGAATAGAAGTATGTGCTGTCTGCGCCCATCCTGGATGAGCTGACACCAGTCTGAGATGTGCTCCCCCCCAAGTAGCCTTGGTTCTGGCTCTCCAAGGACCTTGATTCACTCTGGAACTCTCTCTGGGAGAGGCCAAAGTTCCTTATAGCTTCTGGGATCACAAAACCCTTTTCAACAAGATCCCTCAGGCCCAGCCCCTAAAAAAAAATGATATAGTAAATTCACCATCAAAACAATCTCACTTGGTCCTTCAGAGACCATTAGGCTGCAAACAAAGGTAACATGATATTCCAATAAATATTTCTTCTGTGAAGTCATTAGGGTATTACCCCCCCAAACTGTATTCTCCAAATTTAATATAGTTTCAATGTTCCCCTAAATCATTCATGGGTATATATACAACCTTCAAGTAGCCCACATCCTGTCATTTAAATAAGAATGATTATTAAAGTTTAGGTTGAGTCTAAAATGCAAAAGCATTTTACTGTTTTTATTATTAAAAATGCCATAATGAAATATTTTAAAACCTTATAGCAATTATCTTTTCATTGCACAAACCTGCATTGTCAACCATGCCACATTAAAATGCTAAATCACTATTTTAATATCAAATTACAGAGAAAAAAAGAGACAGCTAAAAGTCATCTTCTGTGCAGTGCTTTTCCCTGACAGGTTCTGTATACGTGATCGGCTGTGCCTGAGAGGTGCTGCATTGTACGGGAAACACCTTAGATTTTGGAGGTCCCAGATTGAAGTAACAAGGTCTGGGGGAATGCAAGCTTCATCATCATTTTTGTTTGTCTGTTTCAGGACCACACTCAGCAGTGTTCAGGGGATGCTTCTGGCTCTGTACCCGACTGTGCTCAGGGACCATATGTGGTGCTGGGGATCAAACCAGGGTTGGCCACATGGGAGACAAGTACCTTCTGTAATATATCTCTATGCCTCCTTCATCATTTAAAAAAAATCATATATTTAACTATATTTTCTGACTTTCTAAATCCAAGTCTGCAGGACAGTCATGTGGAGCAAACACAGTCCAGCAGCTAGTCTGGCAAGAACAAAATAATAGAGAATATAAGTTTGGGGCATGAGTCTTGTGCTTCCCCCTCCCCATTATGCAGGAGTCCCTTTGGAACAGATGAAGAAAACTTGAGGAGGAGGCAAGAGTGATAGTACAGAGGGTAAGGCCATTTGCCTGGTATGTGGCTCACTGGCTTCAGTCCCTGGCCCCCAGAGTCACCAGGTGTGATCCCTGAGCACAGAGTCAGGAGTAAGTTCTCAGCACAGTTGGGTGTTGGATTTCATCCACCACCAAAAAGCGTAGAACTGAAGAGCAGGTGGTGGCCCTGGGGCAAGTGTTTATGCTAGTGGTTTGACTTGATGGAGAGAGCAAGAATTTCAGGACCTGGTCTCTCAATAAATCCTGCACGATGTCACAAGATTATCTAACCTGGACTCAAGAATAATTATACAGAGGACTTGAACCTCTGTGTAAGATGTTGCCTAGTTAGATAAGTTTATGTTTATTTTTAATATATTTTATAAGGAACGAATTGTGTTTGACCAACTGCTTTTGAAAACTATCTTACAAGTTCATACTGAGCCAAGACCTTACTTATTTCAAACCCTTAAGACCATGTGGACTTATTTGTTATCTCTGCTTTTCAAATGCACACATTATCATCAAGACTGAAAATCATCTGGTTAATACCAACCATAATCTGCTTAGGTTATATTACAAACACATTAGACTTTTAATGGGGATTTTCAGTGAGGACTAAGTTTTCTTATGGTAGTTAATAAATACGTGACTAATGGGTTTATGTGTTAGTCACATAAACAAATCAAGTCAATCCTAAGATAAGTAAATTGAAAGCTTATAATCTAAAAGAACTATCTGAGGAAGATCGACTTATCTTGAAGAGGTGACTTTACCTCTCCTTCCCCTACCCCCACTTTCTACCCCACTTCCCATGTAACATCTGTGTTTCATTTCTGGGTAACTTGGTTTTGATTCCTCAGGAAGCAGACAGAGGAAGATAACATGTACAGGAATTTCACTGGCATTACATTGGAAAACCACCCTGGCAAGTAGACCAGGAAAGCAGAATGAAGCAGGATAAGAAGGTAAACTCTGATCTCATCACAAGGATGTCTCAGCCAATCTCACAGTGAAACTAAAGGCAGCTCGCCTGTCAGAGAGCTCCCCAAACTGGAAGCAAAAAATCTAGGAATGAGGACCACCCATCACCCCTTCATTAAGTGAGGGCTACTTCAAAAGAAAGAAATGTCATTTGGGGAAAAACAACCCCTTTGGCTAAGGGCGATTCCTGGAGCTCCATCCCTTAACTAACTGAGGAAATAAATGTCCTGGTCTTTAATGTGGAATTGGGGGGTAGTGGGGGCAACCCCATAGCCTAGGACACCAGATTTACCATGTGGAAAGGAAACAGCTTTCTCTTAAGTTAAATTTTCTTTCTGACTTTCCTCTTTGTTATCGTCTAGCCATTTTTCCTTACCTAAGGTAGTGGAATAGAAATCTGAAGATTTCTAAAAATTGCCTTGGGCGATTTTTTAACAGTCTGTCACATTTAATTTCCAGCATATTTATCCTTTTTAAACAATTTTAAATAATTCACTACAAAGTGAAATCTGGCATAAGTCCTATCTGTCTTTTACTCCTGAATTACTGAAGAAGCCAAGACAACAGATTTCCAGGCAGTTTCTAGGACCCGATTGGGGACTTGTACTGTAACTAAAGAACTGGAAAGTGACTGTCTTTTTATCTTATTTTAAGGATAAAAACTTGAGTGATTAGTTTAGCAAATAACTACGAAACTATTCTACTTACAAGAGAAAAATCTTAAGGTTTGTTCTTATTTAAAAAAAAATAACAGAAGCTAAGTGGTTTCACAAATGAGATTTTTTTTAAAGATATCTGCCCAGTAATTGTGGGGGTAGCCTCACCTTCCACCAGTATAAATATCTTGCTGCCACTCCAAACACTGTCCTCAAAGTGCTCACAGAAAAACACAGGGGATATTAAATTATCATGTAATTAAATTAAATTATCACTTTGCAATCCCACCAATAAGGCTGAGATGGCACTTCTGTTAGGAATACTTGCTTGCAAATCCTTTTACTCTAGGATGAGAAATCCTTGCTGGCAGCAGCAGTTCCAGCTTAAAGGTGAAACTGTAGATTAAATGATCATACTAGTAACCTGAAGACTCTAAGGACACAAATTAAAAATTCAGTTGGTTTTAAGATTAATAAGTCTCTGTTGTTTTTTATGATTATGGTTACCCACAGCACGGCTTTATATTACACATATCGGTGATTTCACACTCTAAATGTAAAGCTTCTTGAAATCTTAAGACTTCTTTGGCAGGGGGGGGGAGTGGCAGTGACTAGTAAGTAAGATATTGCAATATTAGAAATTTTTAGATAGACAATACCTACTTTTAAAATGGGTGACCTACCTTAGTTGTTGCTTGTTGTTATTGGAATCACTCCTAGTGCTACTGGGGGTAAATGCTGCTCAGAGATCACCGAGGATTCTGGGACAGGGGTTTGTGGTGTCAGAGATAGAACCCAGTGTCATACCCTACCATCTGAGCCATATCACTAACTTATCATGCATTTATTTATTTTGTTGTTGTTCCAGGCATCAAAACCAGCCCCTCGTCGATGAATAGCATGTGATCTACTGCTAAGATACTTCTCAAAGCCCAAAATATCTGTTTTCTGAATGAGTGGACCATAGTCAACACACGATTGATAGTTTGATGCAATAACAAGGAGCCACAAGAGTCTCTCATCTCCTCCACATCTACTAGACACAAGAACTTATGCGATATCACAGTAATGGGCACAGTGAAGGAAAACAAGAACAACAACACGAAGTTCAGATTTCTAACAATTCGAAAAGAAAAACAGGACAGGAAAACCACTTAGAGCTCAATTTTCTTCTTTTACACCCATGAGGTTTCTCCAGCAAGTCCCGATGGGTGAAGCTCCTCCAAGAGCCACCACCCCTGGGGCCACAAAAAGCCTGTGCAGCTGACACATAGTCTCAATATGAGCTCCAGAAGAAGATGCTTATGACTGCACCGGAAAGTGCATCTCCTCATGCGAGAGGGACTCGCTGTAAGAACATAACGGTTGGCATCACCTGTACTCTATGTAGCTTTCCAGCTCTCATTGGCATCTATTTCCAGGGCCCAGATGGCAATGGAGAGATACATCAGGGCTCACTGGACAGATACTACAGAGCATGATTGACAGAGAAGCCTTCTGAGAGCCCCAGTAGGATGATAAACCAGCATCTTTGGGTAATCTTCACACTGGAATATTTGGGATAAACCCTTTAAACATGGGTCTACTGAAAGGATGACTTAAAGCAGAATTTTACCATTACCAGTTTCTTCATTTACCTAAAGTATTAGTTAAAATAGATAGCAGATTCTGGCCCCCAGAGTTTCTGGTTCAACATGTTTGGGTGGGGAAGTCTGAAAATGGGCATTTTCTAAGATTACCAACTAAAGTAAACGGGATCCCATATCAAACCTTATGCTATAAAGAGAAGAAGCTCCTCTTTTCCCTTCTTAAGTTTTCCCGCTTATTCACGTGACTGGTCTGGTGTGGTTGATGAGATGTGAGTGAACATGTTCAGGAAAATGATTCAAGTGTGCTGGAGGAGTCATCAGGCTGAGAGGGGCCACAGAGTCGGGGGGAAACATACGCTATTACCTCAGAGAACCAGTTTGTTTATCTGCTTTGTAAATGATGCAGTGAAGCTGTAGAATCACACCTCTCGTCAGAGAGGCAGCTGGCTTATCTGCACGACTTGTGTTCCCACTCTTGAACAACTTTAGTCATATGCCTGGTGGCCTTGGAATTAGTTTTGTGCTTCCAGGTCACAGGGGTGAGTGCGACCTCAATGGAATATAGAATGGAATGAATATGTGACCTCAATGGAATA
Source organism: Cryptotis parvus (assembly GCA_021461705.1). Taxonomy (NCBI): domain Eukaryota; kingdom Metazoa; phylum Chordata; class Mammalia; order Eulipotyphla; family Soricidae; genus Cryptotis; species Cryptotis parvus. The sequence continues at coordinate 50,873 of JAJIBD010030734.1, forward strand.
TCTGTGACCAAATATTCCTTTGACAAATGACCAAAACCTCATCAAGCTTCCCCAGGAAATGTGTTAAATTTGACTGGTGGAGAAAGTTCTCTTTCATATCTGATCAGAGTTGTAAGACAGTGACCAAGAGCTGCTTTATCCTCCACCAAGCAGAAAGAGAGAGAATGAAAAAGACCAAAGCAGAAGGGAAGCAGAAGTAAACTGTGTCCGAAGTCAACCTCTGCTTCAACCCTTCAGGGACAAGCTGTTTGGCCCCCACAATTCCCATAGTGATCGCATCATCTCACCACACGGCTGCTCCAGCCTCTCCATCCATGCCCTCTGCTTTTTTTGGTTCATTAAAGTTGAATTTCTATCATTTGCCAAGTTAAGCCTCCTGGAAGTATCCCTCTTGTGATCCAACCATCAACGACTGATGTTGGAAAAAAATCCAGAAAATGTGGTTGGATCTTAGGTCTCCCAAAGAAAAGTAACGGCCTATGGCAAGGTAAAAATAAAATAGGAGACCAGTAGAATGAGACAGGTGCTGGGGTCTGGGGCCAGCTATTCTGTGGGTTTACCCTCATGACTCCCTCTGTCATGGTTCACAGAGGGTCTGTTTCATTCTTCATTGATTTGTAGCTAATCAATGTGGATTGTCTTTGTGATTTTTTATAGCAGTGTCAAACTGCCTATTCAGAGTACTTGGGGCAAGAGGCATGTGGTGCCATGGGCCTTGGGCTTGCTAGGGTGCAATCTTGGGGGCCCACTGTTTTGCTTTGCTTTGTTGTAGTGCTGAGGGCCTCACATACACCCAGCTCCAACCTGAGGCTTCTCTGTGTCTTTCCTCCAGCATGTGTCTATCTCTGAGGTGTCCCTAGACACCTCCCAAGCTCTTTACTCCCAGGACACCGGTGAACTCTACTAATGATACAATTGTAGAGTCATGCATTCTCAGCAACTTGTGCACTGTTGGCTAAGCTTGTTGGAAGATGTCGCTTCTTCAGTCTGATTAGGGCCATAACTAAGCAACAGTTGGGGAGTTCAGGGCAAAGCACACATTCCAAAGTGTCCATTAGAAGGAGTGAGTATTTCAGAATGCCAGTCAGGGTACTCAAAGATTCACAGTATGCAATGCCAAACATTACATGAATACATTCACGCCAGAAATGCTAATGTGCATTGAACAGGTAGGTATGGAGAAGATGTGAGTCAAGGACTTGGTGATGTTACCTGGGCCAATAGTTTGAGGCCTCTTATAGTCACAGAAGACCCACTGAGTACCCTTGGCTTTGCGATTCCCAATGCGGGCTACTCTATTTCACCAGATAGTTGTTGCCTCAGCACCATCACCACACCCTGTTTCTATGACCACAGGCACAACTTTTAAGGTTTCACATAGTTGTTACACACTCCCACAACCTCTTAAGAATAATTGCCACGGGTCTAGAGAGAGTAGAGCAGAAAAGCCTTTGCCTTGCATATAGCTTAGTCAACCCAAGTTTGATCCTCAGTGCTACATACAATCACCCAAGCCATACCAGAGGTGACCCCTGTGCACTGTCAGGAGTATGCCCTGAGCATCTACAGGTGTAGCATAATCCCCTTCCCCCACATTTGCCACAAAATGTGCAATGATGATGCAGTGAAATACAGTAATTGTCACATACTCTACTCTTTCACCTTTTCAAATTCATCTTTTCAAAGGGACCCAGGAGTCATATAGACCAATGGTGGCATTCTAAGAAGTGACCTTGGGAAAATTTCTGAGCTTCTGAACCTTCGGTTTCCTCATCTGTAAACACATCATCTGTTCTCATAAGAATATGACTATGAGCAAATATGACCATAAATAAGAAGTATAGTATTGTTTCAGGCACAAAGGACCCACTGGATGCTAATTATCATAGTATATCATCATCATCTTTGTAATCATCATCATCATCATCACCATTATTTTTATTATGGTACTTCAAGGTGACTGCAATATGACTCCAGGGGCACATTAGAGAACAAAGCTTATTGCTCAACCTGTTTTCAGATACTGGTTACTTTTTTCTAACATCTCACAAATGAAATGAAGATCCAAATATATTAAACTGCACTGTTATAGATCCAAATATGATACTAGGAGATCATTAGGCACTGTGGTTTGCAATACTGTTCATGATAGTGTCTCATGCCTGACACAATCCCTTTTCACACCCTCCCTCCTTTCCTTTTCCATTGTCCCAGTCCTCCCCGCCCCATCCTAATCTCCCTATTTAATACCAGGCCCTCCCCATGGTAAGCTTCCTACTGAAGATACATTCTCAATTTACTTGAGAGAAGAATTGCTTTTTAATTTTAAAATGCTTTTTTTCCTGGTTTTTGGGTCACACCTGGTGATGATCAGGGGTTACTCCTGGCTCTACACTTAAGAATTCCTGGTGATGTTCAGGGACCATATGGGATGCTGAGGATCAACCATGGGTTGTCATATGTAAGGCAAGCTCTTTACCCACTGTACTATCTTTCCATCTCAGAAAAAAAAATTTAAATAGAAGAAAGGTCTGGAGAAGATAGAGTTAGGACATTTGCTCTGAGGTGGTTGATCCTGATTTGATACTGACACTACATATGTTTTCCTGAGTACTAACTACCAGGAGTGTTTCCTAACCACAGAGCGAGGAATAGGTCCTGAACACATTCTGAGTGTAGTCACTCCCCAAATAAATAAATTGATAAATTAAAAGAGAGGAAGGAAGGAATTCTCTAACCTTTAAAAACTGCCTTCTTGTAAGACATTTCATTATAAAAGAGATTCCCATTGTTAGCTGAGGTATTCATGCAATCACAATAATAAACAATCATAAAAGAAGTCTACAAATATTTTATTCTGTAATATAAAATGTGCCCTTATATAAAATTATTGGCTTTATACTCTATGCTTCTGGCATATAGGATAAGTTTACTTGGAGGAGATATGAAAAGGTAGGGTGTGGTTTAAATATAATATATAATTTCAAAATGCAATTTTATATTTGGCCAAGCTGTTTCATTACATATGCAGGAAAGGGAAGAGCAGTACTCTTCAGACTTGGAAAAATTAATCCATTTTCTTGGCATGGGCAACCAATGTTATGTTTAAAACATACATATATAATGTGAGACCCATTATCTAATAAAAATCATAAAATCTAGCCAGTTCACTTTTTAGATTATAATAACTGGAAGTTGATCAAAGAAAATTACTTCCATTTTTATTATATTGTTTCTATTTTTATGGACAAAATTTAAAATGCATGACAAAAATCCAATATACAGTAATTGAAACATACAGTCTGACCTCACATTGCTCTGATAAATCTGTTCATTTCTGGCCATTTTCAGTGTTGCTATAGTGAACAGTGTTGACAAGTGGATGAAAAAAAGCTTATAAATGGAATTCTGATCACAGATAAAACTGAACATAAACTATCTCCCAACATTTCTGCATGTTGGAGGCCCGGTTTGTGCTACAGATGGCCATCTCCCAATAATACATAAAACATTTTTTGTCAGTGCTCGGCACACATTGTTGAATGCACAGGTCATTTGAACAGAACAATAATTCAATTCACTTAATAATGACCTCACTGGGAATAAACAGAGACACAGGATGATGCTGATAGAAGAATAAAATTATAGTAGAGTTTGGAAAATGAAATTCTTAAAAAGCCACCATGTTCTCTTGTCAAAATAGCACTGAAATGTATTCAGTGTTTAGCGACCAAGCAGGCTCACTGAGTTTATTTTTGTCTTGTGAATTTTAGTGCCGTGTGTCTGCGTTTTGATTCTTCCCTCTCGAGCTGGTAGCTTTCCTGGGAAGGTCAGTGGTACCCTCTGGACCCTCTCTTGGCTTATGGGCTGAGCTCATTAATGAATAAGACTGGTGTTCGCCATTTCCGTTTCTCTAATAGCCGCGATGGCAGCCCATGAAGAATAACTGCAGAAAGTTTCAGAAGGACACATGGGAATCATTTAACCAGACCATTAAAATTATCTACTTATGAAAGTAATAGTTGTTACAACCCCAACTATCAAGGCCATATTTCTCTAGAATAATATTCAGGTTTAGTAGAGATTTGGTTTCTAGCTTACAAAGTCCAGGATTTTTTCTTTGATCAAAATGTAGGGACTCGGAGAAATCAGAATAAAGAGTAATCTATGAAAAACCTAAGTGATTGCTAATAAGATAGCTGAGTATTTAGACACCAATGAAAGACATGAGATCAGGTCTCACCCAGAATGTTTAGAGAACACTTATGTCTTTTTTTCTATAATTTAAAATTAAACAAGTGAGTCTGAAATTAGATACCTTAACTGTCACAGTTTTAGATATTAATAACATGTTACTTTTTGGTCACCATTTTCTATGAAAACACAATAAAAGCGGGGACTTTAAATATGGTTTTGCTTAACACATTTTATTAAAAAATCTTTGACCTGAGAACTGGTCTGCAGAACTGAACTTACCACTGAGGGGACAGTGAGGAAGTGGTAGTAGAGGGACACTCTGGTGGCGGGTGCAGTGTTGGGACATTGTAGGCATGAAGATCTATCATTGATAGGATCTCAATATCTAATTTTTTAAAAATAATTTTTAATTTTTTAAAATATCCTTAACTTTTAGGGGCCAGAAGGATAGCACAGCGGATAGGGCATTTGCCTTGAATGCCGCCGACCTGGGTTCTATCCCCCGCCATCCCATATGGTCCCCCAAACACTGCCAGGAGTAATTACTGAGCAAAGAGTCAGGAGTAACCCCTGAACATTGCCAGGTGTGACCCAAAAAAGCAAAAAAAAAAAAAATCCTTAACTTTTTAGGATCCAAACCACAAACCTACAGAACAGAGGGATTAAAAAATGAAGGTACAGTCTATTCAAATCACTATCATTTAATGGGGGAAAGCAAGTTTGTGTAGGAATTTTGTTCAAAATTACATACTGTTTTAATCATGCTCTTTTTTTCCTCCTATCATCCACTTTTGAAGAATATGAAATCTACTTTCCTACAGAGCAGCATTTATGCTTGGAAAACATTTTTATGGGAATGAACCCATTAGCTCTTTTCCGTACCAGCCTCATCAATATCAGCTAGAATACCTTGTAATAGTGGCAATTTATTAAGCTCTGCTGTAAAAGCAGAAGAAAGAACATAGAGATTATTTTCCTTTACATGAAAATAGTGATGAGGGGAAGGGTGTTTTAGGGGTGTGTGGGGGGGGGAGAAGCTACAAAAGCAAAATTCGTATATGAGATTTGAAGATATATTCCATATATATGAGATTTGAAGACTGAAGATGACTTATCAATGATCCAAACAAAACATGCCTTTCTCTTCCACACTCGCTCCTTTCCACACATCACACTCCCAAAAGATGTGATGCTTGGGGCCGGAGCGATTGTCCAGCAGGTAGGGCATTTGCCTTGTAGGCGACCGACCCGGTTCAATCCCGGCATCCCATATGGTCCCCTGAGTACCGCCAGGAGTAATTCCTGAGCCCAGAGCCAGGAGTAACCCCTGAGCATTGCCAGTGTGACCCAAAAAGCAAAAAAAAAAAAAAAAAAAAGATGTGATGCTTGCCTCTCAAAGAACCAACTCTGAGAGAGCAGGAAACACCAAAGATAAATACACAAAAAAGAAAAGGGTGCAAGTAATTTCAGGATCACAGCGCTCTTACAGAGATGGAGATCAGGAAGTGGAGATTAGAAAAAGCTTATGGAAGGAACTGCAGAGTGTGCCGGCATATCAGAGCCTTTACTGCAATCAAACTTCTGTGTTATACAGAAAGTTGCATCTCAGTTCTCTGTGAGGCACAGACAGTAGGTCATTCCCTTCCTCTCACTATTTCTTCCCAGAACCTTCTGCAGCTATACTTTCCATTTTAGCGACAATAGCTGGGTTCCTCCATTTGCATGCCTGAGACTAGGCCTCAGACCTTCTTAAGAGAAGGGAGGAAGGACCCAACACACTCCCTAGTGCCAGTCTCCCTGATTTCACCTGCTCTACTCCAGGTGCATTCGGAATCCCCTCTGCCCACACCCATTGCCATCCCCCCAACCCTACCGCTGCATGCCAGAGGACAAAGAGCCCTACAACCTGGAGCGCCTAAGTTCCGCCATCAACCCCCAGGCCCAACGCACTCCCCAGCACCAATCTCCCTGATTTCGCCAGCTCTACTCCAGGTTTCACACTCCAAAACTCAAAACCATGCAGACGCTAGCACGCCCACTGGAAGTAGTTTTTGGATATCCTAAATAGGAGTACTGGGGTACATTAGCCACAATACTCCCCACCTCCCACAAAATTTGGTGAAAAACTCAGTGAACAACCATCAACAACCCCCACTGTACTGCCCAGCCGCACAAGAACACTCAAATTGCAACCTGCAACGATCATAAAAGTAAAGCAACCAATGCAGAATTCCATCAAGCTCCATGAGCGAAGCCACCTGCCAAGATGAGCTAAGCAATAATGATGAGCTGTAGAACCTCTCTGATAAGGAATTTTGAAGGGAGCTTTTAAGGATGCATAAGGAACTCAAGGAAGCAATGGAGCACAGAGTCAATAAAATGCAAGAGGACATGAAAGCAGAAGTGAGGAAAATGGAAATGAAAATTCAAGTAGAAATAACAGACATTAAAAATGAAAGTGAAATGTAAAACTCATTGGAAGGCCTTGACAGCAGAGTAACAGAGGCTGAGGACAGAATCAGTGAGCTCCAGGATGAGGTGCAGAGACTTTCTAGGCAACAGCAGAAGAAGGAAAAAGACCCACAGTAAACTAACAGACAACAAGAGATAACTGAGATGAAGCCAAAAGGAATAACATAAGGATCATTGGAGTCCCAGAGGGACAGGAAGAAAACCCTGATGAACAAAAAAACTATCAAAGTAATCATTGCTGAGAAGTTCCCAGAACTAAAGAGCACTTGCTCCCAGATTCAGGAGACCCAAAGTATACCATCTTAAAAGAAACACAAATAAGAATACTCCAAAATATATCTTGATCAAAATGACAAGAACCATAGATAGAGATAGAATACTGAAAGCAGCAAGATCAAAGAAGGAAATCACATTCAAAGGAAAATCCCTAAGATTTACAGCAGATATTTCAGAGGAAACACTCCAAGCCTGAAGACTGTGGTGGTGGAATATCATGAAAAGACTCAATGAAATGAAGGCCCTCACCAAGAATTCTTTACCCGGCCACTCTCACATTCAGATTTGAAGGAAAGATACACAACTTCATAGATAAGCAACAGCTCAAGAACTTCATAGACTCAAAACCAACTTTAAAAGAAGGACTGAAGGAGCTACAGTAAGATAAGACAAACCCTGAAAGAGCACAACAAACTTATTCAAAAAAGATATCACAAAATCCTATGACAATAATCTCTCTCAATGTCAATGGCCTAAATGCACCAATAAGGAGACACAGAGTGGCAAAATGGATTAAAAATGGAATCCAACATTCTGCTGCCTACAAGAAACACATCTGAATAATCAGAGCAAACACAGACTCAAAGTCAAAGGCTGAAAGACAATTCTCCAAGCAAATTACTCCTCCAAAAAGACCAGTGTGGCCATACTAGTATCTGACAACATAAACTTCAGACTGAAAAAGGTTAGAAGGGACAGTGAAGGCCATTTCTTAATAATTAAGGGATATGTACACCAGGAAGAAATACACTCCTAAACATATATGCACCCAATGAGGGGCCAGCAAAATACCTAAAACAACTGCTAATAGACCTCCATTGACAGTAACACAATAGTAGTTGGAGACTTCAACACTGCTTTATCAACTATTGATATATCGACAAGAATGAAAGTCACCAAGGAAATACTGGCCCTGAAGGAAGAAATGGAAGAAAGAGAGCTGGTTGATATATACAGGGCTTTTTATCCCCAAAAAGCTGACTACACATTTTTCTCCAGTGAACACAGAACATTCTCCAAGATAGACCACATACTGAGCCACAAACCATACCTCAATAAAATAAAAAAGATAGAAATTATGTCAACTATTTTCTCAGACCATGATGCACTGAAAATGGAAGCTAACCATACACAGAAACAGGGAGTCAAACCAAACACCTGGAAACTGAACAGCTCACTGTTGAATAATGTGTATCATTGTATCACTGTCTTCCCGTTCATCATCGATTTGCTCGAGCGGGCCCCAGTAACATCTCCATATGTCCTGTCTCATGCTAGTAGAGCCCAAGGGCATCTGCTTGCTCCAGGAACATAAAGAGCCTCAATCCATTCCGGAATGAGGTCTATAATTGTTACTGGTATTTGGCATATCAAATACAACATGGGTAGCTTGCCAGGCTCTGCCGGTGCAGGTAGCATACTCTTGTAGTCATCTCTAAGTCCAGAATTTATTGATGAACCGCACAGCCGCAGCGGCCGCATGAGCCGGGCTCTGATAGGCTGGTCTGCTGGGTGAAGTTCTGACGAGGGGGAAGTCAGGATATGGAAAATGGAGGCCCTCATGGAGTGGGGGGTCGTCTGGCTTGTGGTGAGGCTTTGCTAGGGTGGCGGACCAGGGCTAGAACCCACCATCCCTCCTGGGCAGCCCTCATAAGCAGCTGGGTACAGGGAGAGCAAGTAGCAGCTCTGCCCCATGTCTGTGATAGAATAAATCAAAGAGGAAATCCAAAGATTCCTGGAAACAAATGAAAATGAAGACACAAACTATCAGAACTTGTGGGACACAGTAAAAGCAGTGTTAAGAGGAAAGTTCATAGCTCTGCAAGTATTCATCAGGAAAAAAGAAAGGGCCCACATAGATAACCTGACTTCACCACTCAAAATATTAGAAAAAGACCAACAAAAGGAGCCAACCCAGGCAAAAAGAAGATAATAATAAAACTTAGAGAGGAAATCAATGAGATGGAAACCAAAAAAGCAATCCTAAAGGTTAATGAAACCCAGAGCGGGTTCCTTGAAAAAATAAACAAGATCGACAAACCACTTGAAAGACTTGTAAGGACAGGGAAAGAAAGAACCTAAATAAATAGAATAGAAATAAAAAAGGGGGACATCATAGTAGAAACCACAGAAATCCAAAAGATCATCAGAGATTACTTTGAGAGTCTGTAAGCCATGAAACATGAGAACCTGGAAGAAATGGATAAATTCCTGAAGTCCTATAAACTCCCATGGCTGAAACAAGAACTGCAATACCTGAATAAGCCTATCACCGTCAAGAAAATTGAAACAGTAATTGAAAGTCTGCCCAAACATAAAATCCCAGGTCCTGATGGATTCACTAGTGAATTCTTCCAACCCTTTAAGGAGGACCTACTGCCAATCCTTTACAAGCTCTTCCAGAAAATAGAAGAAACAGAAACACTCCGAAATAGCTTCAGCAAGGCACTTATCACCCTGATACCCAAAGCAGGAAGAGACAACACAAAAAAAAAAAAGAGAGAGAAAGGAGGAAGAAGGAAGAGCTGGGGCTGAGAAAGCTCTCTCCTCTCTACTCGGGAACTTGGAGGAGGAACAGGTGGAAGGAAAAGACCATCCAGTGGAGAATCGCAATGGTGACATTTGCAGAGTGCTTGCTGTGCAGGGAACTTTTAGGAGCAATTTATCTTTACCACCCTAAAAGGAAGCCCTGTTTATAGCCCCATTTTACAGATGAGACAGAGAAAGGTTAATTACCTTGCCAAAGGCTACTTTTTGGCAGTTAGGCCTGGAGCCCAAGCACAGCCAGACTTCAGTACCACAGTTGTAGGATGGTTAGACTCAGGCTGAATGTAAGAATCACTTGGATAGCTGTTACTTAAAGTTGTTATCTGATCCTCCATCGCAGACATTCTGACTGAATGGGTGAGTGCATTTTCCATTTCTCCAGGTGACTCTAGGGTCCTCGAGGACTGCCTGCTACACCAGCTTCCTACTCAACCCCCTGTCACCTCACCTTTCCCACGCCTCTCCTCTCTTCCCTCTTACTCAGACTTCTTCTGCCCCAGTCTTCAGTCCCATTTCTTTCTTTTTTTACTGCCATACAAAAAATTCTTATTGGTAGTTTTAAATATGTTTCACGAATTCTTGGCATTTTACTTCTTAACATTAAAGTGGATTTTCCTGTGCTTGTGGGCTCTTGAGAATTGTATAAAAAATTGCATACAAAACTCAAACAAAAAAAAAAGCTAGCTTACAGCTTTTTTGTACAGGTGGTTTCAGGTCTATCCCCAGATGTCTAGGTGTCTCTATTACCCGTGAAGACATCCAGGTCTTGGCCCCTAACACTGCCCGATACAGTGTACGACTTCCCTGTCCTGTCCCAGTGTACTCGCCTCAGGTTTACTTGTCTCTGGTGAACGATGTCACTGGTCCTGTCCCCTGAGTTGCTCTCTGTCCCATGTATGTTTCCCAGAGATGGCCGCAGACACTCATGTGGACCAGATCTTTCTGCTCATGCTGTTGCTGGGCCTCCCAGCTGTACCCCAACACTCACCTGAGTGAGAATCCCGGTTCAGCACTTTATCTCCTCCAGAGCATCTAAGTCCTGCCTGTGTCTGAGCTATCCTGGTCATCCAAGCCCAGTCTGCACCTGAGTTACCTGGAATCCGAGCTCAGCCTGTATTCTGCCCCTGTCTGACCCTGAGATGCCCACCTGTACTAACCTCTGACCTGGTGCATGCAGCCCTACCTGACTTGGAGGTCCGTGAGAGAGAGCAGTGGGTCCCAGGGAATCCTTGTTCTGAGAGAACTGGAGGAGAGCCTTCTTCTCAGGGGCTGGCGAAAGATGGGTGAGAGCTAGCCTCTCTTAGTGGGCCTTTTATCTGTAGTCAAATCCCACCCCCAGCCAGGCCTTTCTACATCCTGACTGGCTACCTGTTTCAAGGAGCGGAGATTTAAGGTGATCTGGCACTCTACACCCTCAACCTCCTCTAACACTCTCTTCTAAAGATACTAGACCCAGGGACTTCCTTCAAATGACAGGAATTTGGTGTGTTATTGTTTGGGCTTCCCAATACCAAAGCCTAAAAGACAGCAAAGCTTCTGCTGGGAATTGTAAACTGCTGTTATGGGGCAGTTCACAAGCATCAGTTCACAGCACATGTTAATTGCTGTCATAAAAACTCTCCAACAGGGGCCCAAGAGCTGATATAGGGGAATAAGGTACTTGCCTTGAAGGCTGCCAACCCTGGTTCAATCCCCATTACTATGTGTAGTTCCCCCTCAGTACTGCCAGGAGTGACCCTTAAGCACAGAGCCAGGAGTAAACCCTGAGTACTGTGGGGCATGGCCTCCAAGCCCAAAAAGCAAAAAATGTACTTTCAAACAAAAATATCAAGAGAACTTCATGGCAAGGAACTGTGGACTGCGGCCAATTGTCAGAGAACAGAGGCCTTCCAGCAAATACCCACTGAGTGAGCCAAATGGGATTGACTCTTCCAGCCACAGTCAATCCTGATCCTGACTCTAGCCAGGCTGACATCTTGAATGTCACCTCATAGGAGACTCTGAGCTGGATCCATATTGCTAAGCTGCTCCCAGATTCCAGACCCTCAAAAAACTGTGTGAGATAATACATATTCATTGTTTGACACTGGTGAGTGGCAAGACAGTTCATTAGGTAGCAGCATATGACTCATCGGCCCTCTTGGTTCCCGCTGCACCTGTAGGACGTCCTCACATTGACTTGGAAATGGAAGGTTGGCATTGCCAAGGTGCAGTAGCAAAGTGTGTACCACCCTTACCCCTCCCCGGAGGTGGGATTCTGGATGTCTTTACCATTGGAACATAGCCCCATGCATATTTATACATGTACATCTCTGTATGAAAATGCTTAGGAATAGCTTGGAGGGAACCAGTCATGTTGCTAATAGGAGTACAGCAAAAAGGCAGAAGATAGGATGAGTATCAGGTGTAAGGGATGGAAACCAAAGAGAATTTTCCTTTCTCTCTGTAGACTACTGTGTCCTGTGGACAATTTCCACAGAGACTCGATCTATGCATTACTTGAATAGATAAACATGTGTTGAGGCCAGAGAGATAACTCAGAGGATGGAGCACATGCCCTGCATGCAGAAGGCCTGCTTCTCTCCCAAAGCTGTAGGATCCCTTGAGCACAACCAGTGACTCAGCTCACTCAGGAGTAGCCCATCCCCCTTCAGCACCACCGGGTGTAGTTCAACTCACTCCACCAAACTAATAAAAATGTCCCTACAGATAAAAGTGAGTGAAGTGAAGTTTATGAACAAGAAGCCAATCATCCGTGAGGCTGGATACTGCTAAAGGAGACTCTGGAGGAACGGAGTTGCACACGTCTATTATGGATGCAGTGGGATGCAAAGCCTGTCCTGAAGGCCTTCACACCAGTCACAACACTGAATTGTAGGCATCATTATGAAAGATGGAAGAACTATGGATCTTGGAGCGTGATCCTCACATATGTTTGAATTCTGGCTCTAACACTTCCAGTTTGGCTACTCCTTCTGAGTCTCTTTTCTCATCTGTAAAGTTGGATAATGACATGAGAATCAAAGAAGTACACATAAAAGAGGGGCCGGAGAATAGCACAGAGGTGCAGGGCATGTACCTTGAACACAGCTGACCTGATTTTGATCCCTGCCACCCTATATGATCCTCAGAGCCTGCCAGAAGTGATTTCTGAGCACAGAGCTCTGAGCACAGCCAGGTGTATCCCTAAAACGAACAAATATATAAGTACATAAATAAAGAGAAAAATAAAATTAAAAATGGAAGTAGGGGCCAGAGAGATAGTTAAGGGCTCGGTAGTTGTCTTGTATGCAGCTGCCCTGACCTGATACTGGCACTGCACAGTTCCCTGAGGACTGCCAAAGGTGACTCTAGGTACAGAGCTGGGAGTAATCACTGACCACCACAGGTGTGGACTACCACACAACCTAAAAACACAGGGGGATATCAGGGGCCAGGGAGTAGCTCAACTGGTAGATCATCTGCCTAGAATGTTCAACAACTTGTGTTTGTCAGTGGGTGCCACTTGGCCCTCTTAGCACAGTTGAGTGGTGGGTGGTTCACTCACTGAACCATCAAGTCCACTTTACAAACTGGTACAATGTGAGAAGTAGCTCCTCTAAAAAACAACCAAAAACACCCAAGTATCAGTGTTATCAGTGCTGTCTCTATAGTTATAGAAACAGCCTCAGTCAGCCTGCAGTGTAGAGATCCCAGTAATAGAGGGTATTTCTCTCTGCTCACTTACTTTTGGAGAGTGGGGGGTGTGTTTGGGACCACACCTGGCAGGGCTCAGGAATATTCCTGATTGTGTTCAGCGATGACCCTTGTTGGTCAGGGGACCATATGTGGTGCTAGGGATCAGACTGGGATTGGCTACCTCCAAGGCAAGACTCCTACACCCTGTCCTATCTCTCTAACCCCTCTCCTTACTTTATAATGAAACAAAACAAAACAGAAAATAGACTTTCTTTTCTCTCCAAAACTACAATGTTTTATAAGAATGGAAAAGTTACTGTTTATAATATCCTATACTTAATGGGACAAATTAATATGTATTTGAAGATCTTCCGGCCTATCAGCTGCTGCTGGAGTGGCATCGCCAATCTTCTGGATTCTTCTTTTTCATTTGATTGAGAAACTGTGGGTACTTTGTCTCTGATATGTTTGAGTCCTACAAATGGACTCAAAGGCTGAACTATGACCCACGCCTTTGACATATATAGAGAGGTAGTTATCAACCCGGTGATATTGAGTTCATTTTTAATATCATGAAGTCACTTGTGAATCAATACCTGTCCAATACTTGTCTAATAAATGTCCCTGCCTGACCGTTACTAAAAGCAAAGGAAAAATCAGCCCTATTTCCTTAACTCTTCTTGAAGATGTCTCAAAGGCAAAGCTATCCCTCACAATTCACACATACACACAAAAAATGTGCATTTGTGGTACAGAATATTTAAATCTAAGTTCCCCTCAATATTTTATGAAGAAAACTTTCAAACATACTGAAAAGTTAGCAAAATGGCACACTGAAGACACCCATTTAGCATTTAGTATATTATTTATTTTGGCTCTACTTATTGGATCCTTTCTCCATCAATCTGCCCATTTCGATTCGTATGGAGGTTAAACTTCAGAATAAGGTGCAGTCATTAGTGTGTTTGACCTCTCAGAGAACTCAGTATTTTCTTGTGAGTAGAGAGCATTGCTGGGTGTGACCCAAAAAATGCAGTAAATAAAACACTGCATTTGAATGATGTGTAAACACGCAGTCCTGCTCCATAAAGCATCTTCACCTTGTGGCCATCACGGCTATTTGTCTCCAGAAATTTCCGTCTTTCCCAATTGATACTTTGGGCCCACGAGATGCCGTATTCCCACTTTCCCCTCCTCACCAGCCTTAGACACCACCATTCAGTCCCTACAAATTAGACAATTCATTATCTTCCTGTAAGTGGGATCATACAATACTTTTCCTTTTGTCTTTGCTTGCTTCATTTATGCCTCCAAGGTTCTTCCCACATTGCAACATGAGCCAAAATTTTCTTTCTTTTAAACGCTGAGGGCCGGAGCTATAGTCCAGCGGGTAGGGCCTTTGCCTTGCACGTGGTCGGCCTGTGCCGGCCCGGGTTCGATCCCCGGCATCCCATATGGTCCTCCTGAGCACAGCCAGGAGTAATTCCTGAGTGCAGAGCCAGGAGTAACCCCTGAGCATTGCTGGGTGTGACCCAAAAAGCAAAAAAAAAAAAATGCTGAATAATATTCCATTGTACACACACAGCATACTTTATTTATTCATTTATTCATCTTTTGCCCTTCCTGGTGCCTATTGAGAAGTGTACTATAAACCTGAGTGTACCATTTTCTGTAGTATACTTCTATAAACGTGGGGTGTACCATTATCTGTGGCATACTTCTCTAAACCTGTGTGTACCATTATCTGTTCAAATCACCGCCTTCACTTACTTTGGGTATATTCCCAAAAAAAGGAATTGCTAAATAATATGGTAATTCTGTGTTTAATTTTTTGAGAACTTTGGTTTCTTTTATATGTAAAAATTATACACAGTGAAATACACACATCTTCATCTACAGTTTGATGGATCATGACAAATGCATGCTCTACTAGATATTTATGTTTCTTTTTTTAGGTCCTCAATATATGAAAGAATTTTTTTCACTTAGCACACTGACACTTTCTGTGACCAATATCATGATGGAAAGAGTGTGGACTTGGATGACACCATCTGTAATTCACAGATCTAGACCAGTTCTTAATTATTTCATAATAATTCTCTTCACACTCTGCTACTAACTATAAACCATTTAATTTTGTGAGGATGAGAATGCTATTCGAGTCTCCCAGAGAGGAATCGAAAGAGCTATGCTTGGAATATCATGCCTCACTCACTCAAGTGAGAGAAGGAATCCGGAGTTCTGACCTCCGTCGCTATTCCAGAATCAGGGATGCTGTCTCGTTTGCCAAGGCATCGAAAGTCAGATGGGCTGGACATGTAATGCTATTTGGAGACGACCGCTGGACTAGAGCCGTTACCGACTGGATCCCAAGGGATGTCAAAAGATCATGTGACCGCCCACCTACAAGATGGTCAGACTTCCTTGTCAAGACCCTGAAGGAACAGTTTGAGGCTCTTCATATTCCTGAAGCAACTAGATGCCATTGGGCGACATTGGCACGTGATAGGGTCCAATGGAAATGTTACTGGAGCCCGCTCGAACAAATCGATGAATAACGGGATTCAAGTGATCAAGTGATCAAGTGAGAACTTTGTGAGAAATAACTGTAATCCTTCAATGGGAGGTTTAAACTGAATTTAAGTGTTGGTTTTGGGGGGTCAAATGTGGGAGCACTTCGGGGCTGACTACTGACCCTGTACTCAGAGATCACTCCTGGCATTGTTCCAGGGATCATATGTGGTGCTGGAAATTGAACCCAGGTCAGTCATATGCAAGGTAAGCACTTTAACCTGTGTAGTATCTCTTTGGCACTGTTGAGCTCAAATTTTAAGCGCCTACCTATTACCAGGGATAAAATGCATTCCCCCTGTATCTGCCATGCGGCTTCTGTAATCTATCGGGAAGATCTTTCTATGTAGGCAGTGATGAAAGTTTATCTTGAAAATCATTAATTTATAATCTTGGAGAAAAAGTATGTGTGTGTGTGTGTGTTATAAATTTGCTTTCAGATTACCAAAGAGTGCTAATAGCCTCATTGTGAAGGGTGGCAAGAATAAGTATTCTCTAATATTGTAGGTGGGATTAAATGATAGGGCAATTCACAGTAGCTGGTATTTTTTAAAATCACTTTATTCCCCTCCTGCCCAGGAGTTTCACTTGCAGGAATTTTTTTTCAGAGATGTTTGTACAAGTGCACTAAGATTTATTTATACTTGTTGTTCACTACCACATGGCCTGTAGTAGCAAAAAAAAATGAAAACAACCCAAATATCAGCTAGTAGGTAACTGCTAAAGATAAATCCTGATATACCTACATTTAACTGGTATAACTTGCTTTACCAGCTTGGACACAAATAAGGTTACATCTTTTTTATTTTTTCAAATTACATTAGGCCCAAACAGCCATGTGCCGATTAGAGCCAGAGGAAGTCCCAGCCAGTCTTCTTGCTTAAAGTCTCTTCCCTCCCTGAATTATCCAAGCACCCTGAGGCTTTCTTCCTCACAAAGTGGCCAGTCCTGATTCAACATGCTTCATGGAGAAAGAACTAGGGAATCTGATTAGTCTATTAGAAGCCTTATTTTCAGCGTCTGTTGCTTCTGTTTGCCATAATTTGACTGTTGAAAACCACAAAGTAATAAATATGATCTAGCATTTAAAATAAAGAATAATTTTTTTTAAAAAACCTGTCTGTTTGAGACTTTGTTTGGAAAACAAAAACGTAAAAGGTTATTTTTTTTTGACATGAGCTATCTTTGAAAACACAGATATCTAATAAGAGGAAGCATATTCACTCATTGCAACAATGCTCTCATTTTCAAAATAAACAAAGAAGAAATCAAGTAGGTTCGGGAGGGGAATCATTTCTCATAAAATTATTGGATAGCAAATTGACACTCTCCTTCCTCACTGACTATTAAAGCTGAATCATATAATGGTCATTTACAAAAATGGTTTCATCAGTTTTCCTGAAAGCCTCTCTTAATCCTTTGATATTCAAATAGCTCTCTTCTTGAAGAACTTATCCTCATCATTCTTGTTTTCTCATATTTAACTGTTAACTGGTCTAACACTGTCGATTACTCATTTGCTTATGGAATTCCTAGTTCTCAAAATCACTTTCAAAGGCTTCATAAAATCCTACATCTTTTGCAAGATTAGCAATTTTACATGGCAACTGTAATGCACTTTATTTACATTGTATTGTTGAATGTTTATAACATCTACAATCAGCAAAATTGACTGGCTGGGTAGGGATAGGATCGACATTTAGTTGAGGGGACTATTTGAGTGGGGACTAATTTAGTAAGTGGCCTGTTCATTAGTGGATATTTTCTTGTTATGTCCAATTTCGGCTTCCTTAAACAACTAAGCAAACCACTGGAATTCAGATTATGATGTTCATGATAATGAATAGTTGGATACTAGATACTTTTCTGGCATTCAGCCCTAAAAAAGAATGATATGTGTTAAAGTGGAGAAACATTCCAATGCATTGTTTAATGAAAAAAATTAGTTAAAAAAAACTATTAATCATATAGTCATATTTCTATGTAATAATAATTAATGTTGATATATGTATGATATTACTCAAGAAAATAAAATATAACACAGTATATTTCAAATTATTAGCAACTCTTCCTTACAGGTGTATGGAAAGTGGGGTAGGCTTACATTGGGTGAGTACATTTTACAGTTTAAAGAGGATAAAAGCAAATGTAAAAGATTTCAAACTAGGGTCAGAGTGATAGGACAGCTGGTAGGGCTCTTGCCTTACATGTCATACCACTAACCCAGCTTCATCTCCGGCATCGTGTATGATCCCCCAAGCACTGCCAGGAGCAATCCCTGAGCACAGAACCAAGAGTAACCACTTCCAGGTGGGACACAAAAGTCAAAAAAGAAACAAACGTAAAGATTTCAAACTAGTATAACTGAGGTAGGACAAGGGGAGAGAAGGAAACATCTGAAAAAGGAAAGGAAAACACGTTGTGATGATACCCACAAGGCATATAAAATAAGAGTCTTCAATGCAAAGCTTTTTTTCTTTAGTTTTGTGCTTTGTTTGGAGCCACACCTCAGGGTGCTCAGGGATATTCCTGGCTCTATGTTCAGGACTCACTCCTGGAGGTGCTTGGAAGAGCACCAAGGTGTGGTGCCAAGGATCTACCAGGATGATCACACGCATTAAAATGTAAGGCAAGTGCCTTAGTGTTTGCATTAGCTCTCCAGCCCAGAAACCTGTTTTCTTAAGAGGCGAGAGCTTATTCTCAAAATCAAGACAGACATACATACTGAGAATCTGCTAGCTTTGAGGGACTCAGTTGCACTTGGTCTTCATGGGAATACGAGGATCAGGAAGGCTGCTAAGAGAACCTTTTTCAGAACAGTCTAGCTGAGAAGGCAAGACGCCCCTCAGTAAATGAGGATGGCCTCTGGTCACCAATGACTAAAGTAGGAGAAAGATAGTCTCTCCTCCAAATGTATAAAAGAAACTCGCTCCTATTTCAGATCTTTGCTCCCCACAGGTTACTTTGGGTCCAAGAATTAGCTGATTATCAGCACTGAGTGTAACATATTAAACCAGAGGAAAATAGAGCCCATTATGCTCCATGGGAAAGAAAATTCTCGTCTTGGCTCAAAGTCCAGCTTATGCCCCCATCCACATTTTATAAGACCTTTTGGGAACTTCTTATGCTTTGAAACTTTAGGGAATACGAATGAAATGTGAAGGACAACAGTGGTGTTTGCTTTATTTTTTAATCTCCCCCATTTTATGAATGATAAACCGGAGACTGACTCAGAGTTACACTGTTGTAAGAACAGAATTAGGGTTTGACCCAGCAGAGGTGCCTGAATGCAGCCTCCCCTATGTGCTTCATTTTCATGCTGTATTTTTTTCCTCTTTGCAGATAATAGGTTAATCGTCATCTTATACATGGGCAGGAAGAGATGTTTGGCACCCTACTATTCAATGTGTATGTTTACCCTGAAGTTTACCCCAGGAGAAAAGAGAAAAGCAGCTGTGTGAATGGAATTTGGAGAAAGGTAGTATGTTCTAGCAAACAAAAGCACCATCATGAAACCTCTCCTGTCTTCCTGAATAGGTGGTTGCCAAGATTTCTGCAGACTAGGTCTTCCCTTCCATGCCTGGAAATAATCCCTTTAGGGCAGAGTTGAAGCGCATTAACAGAGTAACACTTTCTCTTCTGTCTCTATTCTGCCCAGCCAGTGGATAATCAGAGGTGCTTTGGGTTCTGAATTCAGCCGCCACAGAAACTACTGAAAATTTTGCTGTTGAGATCTCTGTTACAGACTCATTTTGTGGGTCTTATTCGATACATACGATAAGTGCTTTATATGGGCTATACACATAACACACAGTGATAACATAGCATGCCATAATATTTACCACTTGATTATACCAACTTGTTCTTCAGAACTCCTTGCAATACTTGGAAAGCAGGACCTAATTATTATTAGAATTTGGCTTGCTCTCATATACTTTTAAAACCTGCATTTTTTTTCAAAAGAAAAATATTATTTGATCTTTTAGGAAAAGGTTGCTGTAATGTTTACTGTTGTGTATTGGATTTTTCAAAATAGAAATCTAAAATCTAGGGGGAAATGGTTTGAGATTTCAACTGTGATCATTGTGACAAGCAAGGCAAATTATTGAGTCACTTCCTTATTGCAGAGTAAAAACAAACTGTCTTCCAGCCCCTCTTGGCATAGGATATAAAATGCATGAGTATCCCTTTAGCATGGAAAATGTGTGGGAGGCATTGCCTTGAAAACTTTCTACAAAGCATTCCCACATCCCAAATGATAGGAAAATAACTTGCAAATGGTGAGTTTTGAAACCTTTCTTTCCCTTTTCTCTGGAAGTCTGAGGACCTGGTATTGTCTCTACTGCAATGACTTAAGGACAAACAAACAAACAACAACAACAACAACAACAACAACAACAACAACAACAACAACAATTTGCACCTGAATCTCAAACACTACTGTCAGAACAAGGCACTTAACTAGCCCGTGGGCCCACAGGGTATTCACGTCTGAAGCAGATTCTTCCAGCTCTTGTCTCTAATTGTTGCAATAGATCCTATGAATAGATAATAACTTTAAAAGAAAACAGTCAACTGCTAGGGGTAGGGCTGAAAAGTGATGGCATTTATTAATTTGCATGATTATCATTATTATTATTATTTTTTTGCCTTTTTTGGGTCACACCCAGCAATGCTCAGGGGCTACTCCTGGCTCTGCACTCAGGAATTACTCCTGGCGGTGCTCCGGGAACCATATGGGATGCCGGGGATCGAACCCAGGCTGGCAGAGGCCGGCCACGTGCAAGGCAAACGCCCTACCCACTGGGCCATCGCTCCCGCCCCAATTTGCATGATTATTTTTAGATAATCACCTGATTGTATTTGTATTTAGATTCCATTGAGATCATGATTGGATGAACGATGATGGAAGCCTCTTGATAAACTTCCAAATTTGAAAACTCCCTGTGTACAACTTTCTCACATGGAGACTTTGAGGAGAGATGGGAAGACAATTTCTGGTTTCACCTGTCTTTTGGGGAACGGTGGGTGGGAGGAAGAGAATATTGGAGAGCTCTGATTTGTTACCCTGCACACACCTTTGAAAGCCAAATGTGCTATGTATCTGCTAAGGCCTGGGACTGTTATTTGGGAACAAAAGTTCTCTTGGGTCAGTGAAGTGGTTGCTTCCTCCTACCTCTTGCTTTAAAAACTCTAAGGTTGACCTTGTTGTTCACCACTTTACAGCTGAGAAAGGGCCTCACAATTTTCAGATGAAAGGTCCATAGAGTAATCACAATAATCCTGGAGTTTTACAAGCTGCAGAATTAAGGCAGTGCCCCCCAGCAGAGAGCACAAGGCTGATGGCCCCTGTATGGTTAATAATGGGCAGAGTTGACGCCACCTTTGATATCAGTTCCCCAGTTCCTGTACCTGGAAATGTCATTCTCCCTGGTCTGTTCTCACAGGCACAAGGCAAGTTGAATCACTTATTATTCTATACATGCCTGTTACTGGTAGTCGGTGGAACTCAGAATGCCTTGTCCGGGATTTAATTGTGATGACACATGGCAAGATGTCAAGCATCTCTGGAGGTCGAAGATGTTTGGCCCGTTGCCACTTGAGAAATGGCCTCTGATTTTCATCTGGCCTTCAGAGGGATGGGGCAAAAGAAAAAGAAAAGACAGAGAGAGAGAGAGAGAGAGAGAGAGAAGAGAGAGAGAGGAGCAAGCAAGAAAGCAAGTAAGAAAGCAAGCAAGGAAGCAAGCAAGCAAGCAAGCAAGCAAGCAAGAAAGAAAGAAAGAAAGAAAGAAAGAAAAGAAAAGAAAGAAAGAAAGAAAGAAAAGAAAGAAAGAAAGAAAGAAAGAAAGAAAGAAAGAAAGAGAGAGAGAGAAAATTCACCTAACTAGTGCTAGCTCTAATTTTTAATAGTTATGGAAAGATAGAAGCATTACAGAGTTAGATTGAAAAGACTATTTGCTGCCTCAGAAGAACTCATGGAAAGTCCATTGCCAGACCTGGAAAAGATCCATTTTTTGGAATCACTTTGTTTTAGCCTTGTTGCCTTGAGTCAAGTAAAGTGAGTTACTCTTTATGAAGCATGAACAGTGCCAGAAACACATCATTAAAATGTTAATTTAATTTGGCCGGTTGAGGTAAGAATGCAGACAGTTTGGTTCATCTAAAAATGACTGGGATTAATGATACGGTTCTCGATCTGAAATAATTCTGCTCACGAGCATGCATTCCAAGGTCAGGATACCGCCCAAAGGAAGACTCACCTACTTGGCTACGGGTTCAAGACCAAGGTGTAATATGTGCTTTTTTCAGAACTCTTGGTTTTATACTTTTAGCAATTACATTCATTTTTAAGAAGAAGATCAAAGCTCAAATTTATTTGGCTGATGAGTTAAATTTGGGGATCATGGGTTTTTCATTTGTTCCTTATCTCCCTGCCAACCCTTTTAACTGAAAAGTAAGATGTGTTTTTCAAACGTGAGGACTTTGTTTCACAAACCACCAGCAGGTCCACTGGAGAACTCAAAACTTTTCAGGCCCAAATATCACAAGTGTATTCTTTTCCTATTTGCCAACAGAAAAAATCTCAATGTATGGCTTAGGACTGTTAAAGTGAAACCACATTTTTGTGAGCATCGGAGAGGAAGAGGGTGATTGCAAAGTCCCCCCACCTTGAAGGGCAGCATGGAAGTGTTCCTGGGGTCTACTGAAAACGAATTTGGTGGTCTGAGCCTCTCTAGGAGACATTTTCCCACATTAGGAAACCAGCACAGGAGTTTCTGCAATTCCCTACAAAGGACAATTGCAGTTCTGCCCAAAACCAGAACTGGAGTGTGGAGGGGATAACTGGAGGAGAAGCCAGAGGAGTAACCACCGGGAATCTTTCCATCGTAAATCAAAACTCTGCCTAGATTTAGGGATAGGTGTGGGGATGGGGAGAACATTTCACATGTGCTTTTTATTTCTGGCCACATCTGCTGTTATCTCAAGACACCATCTAAAGATCTCTTTGCTTCCATTTCCTTTGCTCTCCGTGTACTAGCTCTGTGTGAATACTAGCATTGTGAACTGTTCCACACCAAGAAATCCAGCTCCCAGGGCTACAAATGTGCACGCCTACATCTCAATTAGGTTTCCACAGGAACTATACTTGTGGCTTCCTTACCCGTCGCTGAGTCTAGTTTCATCTTCTGTCACTGTATCTTACCTGCGCTTTAATCCAAGCAAAGTTTCATTCCTACAGGAAACCTGTGTGAGGCAAGCCCATATCTCTCCTTATGGTCATCTAAATGGACAACCAATACCTCATCACAGACATCAAATCAGGAGTTCCCTTTCACTGTTCTACTGCACTGAGTGTAGATACACCATGCTCACCTTCATGGAGAGAACATCCAGTCACAAGTCATGGGGTCTGGCCCTGGTTCAAGAGACATTTCAGACATGTAAACTTCTCATCAGTTGCCTGTGTTTCTGCCTATATTGTAGGCCCCCCAAAAAAGTGTTATAAGTACCCAAACAGTCCTTGGCAGAGAAACGTTTCCCCATTCCTGCGTAAACACAAGGCTTTCTTTTCTTTTTCTTTTTTTGCTTTTTGGGTCACACCGCGACGCTCAGGGGTTACCCTGGCTCTGCACTCAGGAATTACCCTGCGGTGCCGGGGACCATATGGGATGCCGGGGATCGAACCCGCCGCAGGCCGCCGCGGCAAGGCAACGCCCTCCGCTGGGCTATCGCTCCGCCCGGCTTTCTTTTCTTGACCAACAGGGAATCTATATTCTAAATCCCCTAATAATTCCACCTCACTTAAATCTGGCTTTAGTCCTGCAAGATACATTGAGATTATCTTTTCACCCTCACTTTTTGGGGGTCATTTAACTAACCTGCATTAATAGATCAGACCGCAAAAGTGTTCTAAAGGCATTTCATTTGGGTGTTGGAAGGTAACTGTAAAAAGTAGCAGAGTGGGACTTCCAGGAGATTAGAAGTGCAGGTGCTCCTCGGGGGCTTGAGCGTAAGACCTACTCACTGAAGGACTCCTGCAGTCCCCCTGCTCCTGGAACTGCCCCACTTCTCCTTAGGGGACAAAGCTTTGTTTCTGGGACATCTCAAGAAGCTAAACAGGCAAATGCAAAACACCCAAAGGCGGTCCCAGCTCAGAGCTTCCCCACTCCAGGAGCTGGGCTCACAGCTATCTTTCCACAATAAGAAGCCATTAAGGGGGGGGGGGGGGGGGGGCTGGAGTGATAGCACAGCGGGTGGGGCATTTGCAGGAGACCCGGGTTTGATCCCCAGCATTCCATATCATCTTCGGAGCACAGCCAGGAGTAATTCCTGAGTGCAGAGCCAAGAGGAACCCCTGAGCTCTGCCGGGTAAAAAGAAGCCGTTAAGCTTGCTTCATCAGCCCCTGAGCCCCCCACCCCCACACTGGAAGTTTAGGTCTGTCATCTCCTGAGAAAGAAGGCTGTAAAACCACAGGGGCCAGTGGTGGGAAAGGCTGGGAAATTACTCCAGGATTCCTGGAGGTCAGCCTCAGCCTCCCTGGACATGAGCCTTGTCCTGTAGAAGGTTGGGGAACAATAAAGCGGAAGGAATTGAAGTCAATTAGCTGCTGGATTGTACGAGCTGCACTGGAGAAGGGGCCACTCGGTCTGATTCATGGGGCTTGATTCCTTGCCTCTTGGCCCTGCTATGGCACCAGTCTGGAGGTGTGTGTTGGGGGTGGAGGGAGTCAAGAGGGAGGAGAAAAGTTCCCCAGGGTCAAGCAAGTCCAGGGGGCCTGCTGTGTCAGACACCCAAGATGAAGCTGTGTAACTGCATATGTCCATCTGCAGATTTCGGTTGCTAAGGACAAATCCTAAGGTCTTGGGGCTTGATCACGACCGGCAGAAAACAGGAAATCATCTTCGAAGGTGAACTGAACATTTTGCAAAAGACACCAGAGGAAAAGCAAAGATAATAGTGTCTGGGAGCTGGAAAGAGGGGTGGGGAACCACCGAGTGAACTTGCCTGGTTTGGGGGTGGAGTGTGTGTGTGGGCACAAGGGTAATGGAGCTGAGAATAGAGAGGCCCTCCCTGGCCACCACCTGTCCGGCAGCCCTGCTCTTGGCAGTGTGAGGCCTGCTGGACCCAGCTTGAGAGCTTCCGAAAATATCCTTGGTTCTGATGCAAGATCACTTTGTGAAGGCACTGCATTGCGATGTGGTGACAAGGAGGACCTGGTGGCAGGCAATAGGGCCATTTATAGCCTATGGGGCTAGGGGCTGAGAGGCCCAGGGAGCCCAGATGGGTGAGTGGGGTGTGGGGAGGTGTCCTCCTCCCCCACAGGCTTTCAGGACACCTGGGCAGACACGCCCTCAGGGAAGGGGCCTCGCAGAGCCGTCAGAGCTCTCACCAGCCACAGAGGCTCTGCCAAGCAGAGCTGACTTGGGGCTTTGCTCAGATTTTCTTCCAAGGGGAGGGAAAAAAAAAAGTGAAGCTTGCAAGCACTCAGAGCATACCCCTTGGGCAGAGGGGAAGGAGTGGGCTTGGGGTGCGAGGATACAGGGCTGAACTGAAGAAGCCCACCAAGGAACCGCTTTCTGGGTGGGGAGCCGCCACTTTGGGCCTAGGTCTTCTCAGGAAGAGCCTAGTTTGACTGTGAACCCAGGTCTGAATTAAAGCCTTGGAGAGGAAAGTCACTCTCCGCTCAGGCTCCCTCCCTGGGGTCTTGGCAGCACCCTGGGGTGCTGTGGAAGGTGGATCTGAATGGGAAAATTTCTATGTTTTCATCCCCTTACCTAAGGGTCACCCACGTCTCCCACCGACCCCACCCCCAATGCCCAAATGTTCCAAACTAAAAGCTGCAGCATCTATTCAGCAAGTAATCAACGCGAGTCGGGAGCACTTGCCGCAGCCTTTCTGATCAGATTGTATGTTAAGCAGGAAAATACATCCCCCACCCACCCCTAACCACCCTTTTTCTTTCTTTCTTTCTTTCTTTTCTTTTTCTTTCTTTTTTCTTTTTTTGGCAAAATGCATGTCTGTTTTAAAAAGCCGCCAGGCAGCGCCTCTCACTTTGTCTTGGCAGGGCACAACCATCAGACGAAGTGGGAGGAAGAAACATTAACTTCAACAGCTGTTTCTTGACCCCGGCTGTCAGTCTTCCCAAGAATAAATTTTGGAGAGTCCTATTTGAAACAAAGAGGGAGTTTTGGGGGAGAGAAAAGTTGGTGGGTTCCAGGGCGGCCGCCCAAAAGCACCCGGGAACAAGACGTTTGCAGTTACCACGCCGCCTGCAAGCCCTGCCGGGTGCAGGGAAGGAGCAAAGTAACTTGCAAGCTCCCCTCTCGGCGCCCCTGCGCCTGCAGCGTCCCCCTAACGCGCGGCCGGCTCCGGCGCCCGCGGTAAGAGCCGTAGCTCGACTCCAGTAATTCCCCAGCTCGGGCGGCTTGAAACTGCTCGGGCTGAATAGCATTTGCTGTTCCGCCCGCGGCCGCCTCCCGCCGCCGCCTCCCGCGCGGCCGCGCTCATTATCCCGGAAGTTGTGCTGACACAGTCTCGCTGCCACCAGAAGTTTGTCAACATCAAACTTCTCCTGTGTGGGGTACGTTCACCTTCCACGAGTGTTTAATCGAGCCAACAAGCAAACAAACAAACCCAAATAAGCCTGCCTGTGATGTCATGGGACTCTTTTTTATTTCCACCTCCACCCCACCCCCTGCTTTTTTTTTTTTTTTCCTGGGAAGGTAGGGGTGGGGGTGCTAGGAATGTATTGGTGGGTGCTAAGAGTCCTGCAGGGTTTCTGGGGAGCAATAAGGGCCCGCTCCAGGATGGGTAGCGGGGACCCAGGGGAGTCTGGGCGCCTCTGGGGGTGGGCTGGGGCTGGGGCTGTCCCCCTTCCCCCGGGAAGCGATTCCCGCAGCCTGGGGGCTGCAGCTGGTTTGGAGGGTGTCGGAGTCTCCTGATCCCCCAACAAAGGTGACCTAGTCGCGGGGCCCGGGGCACAGGGGGCGCCGCCAAGCCCAGGCAGCGGCGCCGGGGGCGGAGGTGGGAGGTGGGGAGTGGGTGGGGGTGGGTGGGGTGGTGCTGGCTGCACTCCTGGGGATTCTTGGAATAAAGGGCATTGGGGTCAGAACGGGGATTTGCAGGCTCCAACGGCCAGAGAAAGGGGGAAGACCTGCGGTGGGGGCCCCAAGGCTGCTGCCCGGTGAACGCCTTTCCCGGGGGGTCCAGCTGCCTCGACTGGACCAGATGGCCCAAACTTAACCGACGCCCCTCCCGGAAGGCAGAGTTCGGGGGTGTAGTTCAAGTTGCAGCTCCCCAGTGGAGGTGTTTGCGGTTTCCAGTTGCTCCCCCGCTGAGATGCTGCTGGCTGGCACCGCCCCCACCCCTGCCCCCACCACCCGGTCCCCGCCCGGGATTAACCCCTTTCCTCCCGGATCCTGATCATCCCATGCGGAAGACCAGGCCTGACTTGCTTCTTTAGGACCCTAAGACATTATAAAGTGGGGGGGGGGTTCGGAGAGGGGGCTGGGGCAGAGGTTTTCAGGGACGACTTGGCGTTTCAGGCTCTGGTAGAAACTTTGGTTCTAGTTTGTAAGGCTTTAGGCGGGCCCCTTTCAGAACCAAGATCAGAGAGCAGCAGGCGGTACCCAGCAGGCGGTACCCCTACCCCCAGGTAGTGTCAAGTCTGTTTTAGGCTGCAGCTGGGGTCTGGAGCCCAGAGCAGACCGCCCTGGGCAGTAGCTCCCTCACGCGGGAAGGCTGTCCACTGTGCACGGACAGGCCAATCTATCCTCTTCCAAAGGAAGTCAGGGTGAATAAATATCTCCAAAGAGAGTATTGGATTATTGTACTATGATGTTGTGGGGGCTGGGAAGGCAGAGTTGATCCTTTTTAAGGAACCTGGTGTGCCACTCCACTTTTCCTGTGGGTTGGCTGTTCAGAAAAACCTTGTTTGCAATCTCCACTAATGTATCTCATAACAAGAAGATGCTTTCTCCTATTTTTCAAACTGCCCGAAACAAGAAAATAGTTCATCCCAAGGGGCCAGCTTACCTTAAGCAGAAAACAAAACAAAAAACCAAGTACAAAACCTAAATGAAAATGCAACTGAGGTGATTCTCAGCAACTGGAAGATACTTTGGACAAACTAATCAAAAGGATTCAAATGCAGTTAGAGGATACAGTCCCTAAAATACACAGAGAGAGAGAGAGAGAGAGAGAGAGAGAGAGAGAGAGAGAGAGAGAGAGAGAGAGAGAGAGAGAGAGAGAGAGAGAGGAGAGAGAGAGAGAGAGAGAGAGAGAGAGAGAGAGAGAGAGAGAGAGAGAGAGAGAGATGTTTTTCTGAAAGTTTAGCTATTCAGTGCAGTGAATTTTCCTGCTGGCCAAGCCTCAAAATTGCCCTGAAATCACTTACTTTTCTTTGGCTGGTATTTGAATTTTAATTAATTTTCCTTATAATCAACAAAGTACAACTCAACCTGTTTACTTCAGTGTGGCTGAGAATGGAGCAGGTTTACAGAGGGTTCCATTTCTAATCCCACGCGCATGAATTATTTGCCATGGTTGTTAATCTGTCATAGTGTAAAAGTCTGATTTACAAAGGCTGGAAAACTGGGCAAGTTCTTGTACGGTTCCTTATTTACAAATACAACTATTTTGCATTTCTGTCCACAGTTTCCTACATGCACAAGGATGAATTTCAGTTTTTGGCTTCTAGTCCCCGTTTGGGAACAGGAAGCATGAGGAAACAATTTCTTTTTACAGTGATGTGAGCTCTTTGCTCATCTGGATTTAGTTACTTCATAAGGTAAATATCACTAAATGTGCACTGGGATCTTTGGGGAGCTAAGGTGCCGGACTGGTGAAAATAGTCTACTGTGCAGTGCTAAAGAATGTCAAACAAGGATTCATTTGCAGAGCTAATTGGGTCAACTATGGCATTGTTTAAAGTGGAGGTTAATTTGAATATTACAAAGAGTATTTTCAGTTTACTCTTGGTTATGTTTAAGTTATTTTAGGCGCTAGGATTTTTAGAATTTTACCCCAGGAATTCAATTAAAAGGGATTCTTCTGAAAAATATACACCCTCCAATGAATAATGTTTGGTAATGAAAACACAGGTTTTGAATTTCATGCTAATTACATTTTTAAACAATGAAGGTCTTGTAATTATTTTTATTTAAAGGCAAAAATATCTATATAGATAATAGCTAAAGCTAACCAAACTGCTTTAAAAAATTAATGAATATTAATGAATTTCATGAATAGCACAATACTGCCCCTGCCTGCCTCAGGAAAACAAATGTATTGACTTCATTCTCCTAAAATAACAACCTTAGTTATTGATAGTTTGAGTAATTTTATTGCTAAAAGATGGTACAGAATGCACTTTTTTGCAATTCATAACATTTGGCTCTGTTTACTAGACTTGAATCTCTTTGCTAAAGCCAAGCACTTTTTAATCTTGCTACCTATCTGAATGCTATTTCTTTTCATTAATTCGCCGGCTCAAGATATTTTGTTATCATCTTTGTAAGTTCGCCTCCCCTACTATTTTAGTAGCTGACATGGATGACTCAGGATTTTCAGGCCTTCATTTATATTTGGTATGTGGATAATGGCATCATTAGTCAGCTCTGCCATTCATCTAAATTTGTCTAAACACACTGGAAGCTGCCCATGAAATTTCCCAATGAAAGTGATAAATGGGTGTCAATCAAGTAGCCCCACCCAGCTCAACCTTATTTGTATGATATACAAATGTTTGTGTATACATCTTCCATAAAGATAGGCTATTTTTGATCTGGACATCTGCCTGCTAAGGCAAACTTCCCAGGCAGATTGGTGATTGACATTAGATGAAATCTGTAAAATTTAATACCGAATGAATGACAAAAGGAAGGAAAGAGTATATAAAATTAAATAGTGGTAGAATCCATTTCCTTAAGATAAATACTTTTGGATGCTCTAAATTTTAAAATTCAATGGTTTTTTTGTCAAATTAATTTGTAATGAGGAAGGGAAAATCATTTGAAGGAAGCCAGCAAATTTGGGTCAAAATGAAAGCATGGCTGAGAGAAAAAGAAAGAAAAAGGATGTACTTGTTTCCCATAGGACTGGTTGGGCTTTCCTATTAAAACATATACATATCCTATATGTGTGTGTAATTAAACATGCACTATACTGTGCTGTACTGTACTATACAATATTAAGCTTACTATACTCTGGTGTCCTTTTTTTAAATAACCATCCAGTCTCCAGTGCAATATATTTGCTAGGTGAATGCGGTTATTAGAACTTGATGCCAGTTTAATCTGAGATTACTTTGACTTCACTTGAAATCTACTGCTGATTTAGAGTCTGTAACATGTTTTCACATGTTTAGGATGGCTGTTGCTGCTATAAACAATTATCTGTTGATGTTATAATGAGTTTATGTGTTTGGCCAAAAAATGTACAGTACATTAAGCTAAGACAGCACAATTTCTAAAATCTGAAATGGGTTTGTAAACCCTTGATAATAATTGTAGTTTTATGGATAAAATTTATTTTGAACATTTTAATATTGTGCTGAAGTGTAGAGTTCCCCCCCCCCCCCAAAGTTGTGAGGGAATTTCTTTGTAAGGAATATTAAAGAAAAGTTCATCGTTGGAAGTTATTTTATTTGGAGTGAAGCTAATCTTTATACCCCAGCACCGCAGATTGTGATTTTACTTACCATTTATCCATGGCAGGATGTTTCATTTGACCCCTGGGACCAAAGGAATTTGCAGTGACTTTTTAAAAGAGGAATGTGGGAAGTAGCTGGAGTTCATTGTCAGTGCGGCAATTTGGTCAGTAGTGCTTGAAATCCGTGATATTCATTGAATGGTTCATGGACTGTGCTGGCCCACAGGTAGTAAAACGCAGCGTAAACCACCACCCTAAGTTAGCCACCCTTTTCCCACTTGTGACCCCTTTTCTCCTGAGAAACGCAACAAGGGCCAGCACTGCCAGGTACACCATGGTTTGTTGCCCCATATTTTGAATTTTGGGTCATGGTGTGTTCATTACGTTTTTACAATAGGAAAATTTGCCGTGATCCCCATATTCAGTGATTCACCTTCATCTGAACTTAACCCACAGTTCAGGAATCGGGTTCTATAAATTCTTTACCCTTTAAATGAGCCTTTGGAGGGGTTAAATGTTTAGAATGTCTTTTGAGTGGGGCTGTATTCCTAGTCATCATGACAATTGCATTCAGCTTCACTGTTTGGGGGCTCACCGGTACTCTTTCCCAAATGTCCTGTATGTGAAGGTATTGAAGAGATTTTTCAAACTGCCTGTTCTGTGAACTAAACTTTCTTTCAAAAACCCAGACCAGGCATTGTGTTCTGTTTACATACGAAGACAAAGATCCTGAATTGGGGATGGCGGGATGGGGGGGTAGGAATCTGACACTCTAGTTTATGATTTTGCTCACAAAATTTTATGCTTTTTTTTAAATATGTGGATTTATAGCGAAGGACCAACTGCTTTTTTTTTAACAAACAAAACAAAAGCCTTGGTTTTAGGTAATAAACATTGCAAACCCAGCTTGTAACTACTATTGGGAATTAGATACAGAAAGGTTCAAGCTGTTCTGACTTTAATTTTCAGATATGTAACATATGTGATGACCACCCACCTCGTGGTTAAGTAGCCTGCTTGCTTTCCTACACTTTCCCGAACCCATTCCACTTTGATCCCCTTTCTGCATAAATCTCTGTGCAGACAGAGCCCGTGTGGGAGTTCTGGATTCCCAGTTCTGTTCCCCATTCAAGGTGCTCTTTTCACCTGGCTGGAGGTTCTTCTCGGTTCTGAAGGCTTGTCCTGGCCCACCTGCCTTAATGCAGCCCCTACTGAGCCTGCTGAAGCACCCCCACAAGGTTGAATGGTGCTATCACACCCTCAACCTCATATCCAAGGTCTTTAAGGCTAAAATTAGCCCAGTCTTTACTCCCCCAGTCTCCCAAGGGGCTATATTTAGCTAAAAGATTTTCAAGGAAGAAGTTCTACAAAAGTCCTAGAAGCTGAGACTGCATTCATTTAGGATTATTTGGAGAATAATCCACAGCCCCATGCCCCAGGGGCCCTTAACAATCTTTTATGGTCACTGGAGTGCTCAGAAAGGAATTCCTAAATGCTTTTTAAAAAAAGTGAAAGCTCCTAGCTCCTTCCTTCTTTAGTCTTCCTGTACCAGGGCCTGTAGATGCATTTAGGTAGATGTGGAAAAATGACAAGAATGGATGACTCTCTTGCCGGTCCAAGTGGACTGAAGGACAGGAGTCTGAGGGGACAGAGACCTGGTCCAGACACTTGAGAATTCCTAGGCAGCGAGCCAGGTGATGGGCCAAGCTTTGGGCGCAGCTCCAGAGGCCCGGCCCAGGGCTCTCAGTGGTTTCAAGCTGGCAGGAACAGAACACTCCTGCCGGCAGGAAGCTGACTTGAACAGATTGGGGAAGAGCAAAAACAGGAGGCCCTGGAGGCTGTCCCCAGCCTCAAGGCTCCGGTTGTCAGCAACAGCCAGAGTAGAGACCAGTTTCCTGCAGCCTAGGACCTGGCCAAGTGGAGTCCAGCAGAGCACAGGACTCACAGCAGTGAGGTGAGATGGAGCCGAAGCTGGTCATAGCCCCCTACAAGGAGGAGAAACCCTTCAGCGTTCCCTGGACAGTTTGGTCTGGGTTGTGCTCTCCTGGTACTTTGTAATTTCCTGTTTAACTTCTTTGCCCCAGGATTTATCTCAGAAAATTTCCTGGAGAGTATAAGAAAAGCTCCTATCTAGCATGGACCACACTAGGAAAATGAGGAACAGGAAAAAAAAAAAAACAACCCAAGAACTGAAGAATGATCCATTTCTCTTCGTAAACTCTTTTTCTGGGGTTTGTTTTAGGACCACCCCTGGAGGTGTTCAGGTATTATTCCTGGCTGTGTGCCCAGGTAACAGTCCTGGCTGGAGCTCCAGGCACTGTCTGAGGTAGTAGGGATGGAACTTGGGTTAGCCCCAGCAAGGCTTACTACCTTACTACCTGTTCTATTTTTCCCGCCCCTAGTCACACCTTTACATTTTTCTTTGGGTGCTAAGAATCAAATCTAGCACGCCGCAGATGCAAGGGAAGTGTCCTAGTACTGAGCTGTGTCCTTGGCCCTAACTCACATTCTTGAGAAAACACTGGAGTTGTCTCTTAAAGGTTAAATATTGGGAACTTAGCCCACTTCCTTACTCCCAGAAAAAGGCAAAATAGTTCTGGGTTGTAGAGAACTATGGACTAAGTGAACTCAGGTATTGTATTGGGCCCAGATAGAGAAAGAAGCTTTGAATTTGTAGAAACCCAAATAATCTTCAGCTTAATTGTGGAAGATAATAGTTGTTGGCCCATAAAATTAGCAGAAAGAAAAAAAATAAGACAGAAACAAATGTTTATTTCCCTCCTCTTTTCTCTTTTTTAAAGCCCTGGCAGTAAAGCTCAGTAGTCACCTCAGGACCTGAACCAGACTCTTAAGTGGTGGTGAGGTTGGGGAGGAAAAAAAAGAAGTAAACTCAGAAATTTGTATTTCAACCTCTTGCAGAAGTGATTTTCATATATTCTAAATTTTGGGAGCTTTGACCACATGACAAAAATAATATGGTTCTTATTTTTTGGAAGCATTATAGTTGTTTTTCAGTGGTTGGATTTTTTGTGTTTTTTTTTTTTTTTTGGGAGGTCACCACCTGACTCTGTGCTCAGGAATTACTCCTGGCAGTACTCAGAGGAACATATAGGCTGGGGATAGAACATAGGTCAGCCACATGTAAGACAAATACCCTCCCCATCCTTCATCCCTGGCCCCCCATTATAGTCATTTTGTAGTACATTTCCCTTCATATTTTGTTTTCTCAAATGTTGGAGTACATCCCCTGGTGGGCTACACATTCGACTGCCCACAGCCTCTGCATTTTGTCTGGAGCTGTCTCTTAAAATTCACACTGGTATTTTGGGGGCAGATTTGGAAGAGAGTTGGTCTTATAACTTTATATAGCAGAAGTTCTTATCAAGGATCTTGCTAGCTTTAGTGCAATTCTCTCTTAACCCCATGGGTCCCCACAGGGACACACATATAATTTTTCCAAGGGATTACTTGGCGATATTTGGATTCACCATTGTAAATAATCCTACTAGGTTAAAGAGACATGCCAGTTTGCCTCCAGGCAAACAAGCATGCTCTCTTTACTAAAAGAAAAGTAAGCATTATTATTCTAATACAGATCAGACCTTTGTGGACGTTTAGAGATAAAAAGGCTGGAAATGATTTTTTTCATGGTAAGAAATCAAAGCCTGAATTATATTTAATCTCAGCTTCCCCTTCCCCCCATCTCTGCAAGAGTCTCTTCCTGTGTCTGCAGATCTCCCTACATGTCTGTGAGATCCCTCCACCATTATCTCACAGTCACTCTGTCTGGCCCTATCTCCTCATCTCCTCAACTCCCAGTTTCTTCATTTCTCTTTGGTGGAGACCACGCCTTGTCAATACAAAGAGTGTCCTAGAGTTCCTTTTGGTGACTAGGGAAGAATGAAAGTAAATTCTATATCCTGCTTAGTCTTCTCCCTCCTTCATTTCTGCTTGACTGAGCACAACGCCTGTATCTGCCTGGTCCAACCACATAGGCCTTATTTGATTGATTTTTTGTTGCTGGAGCTGAAAACTAAGGGCTTCTTTATGCATGCCATACATGTAAGTACGTATTCTACCTCTCAGCCACACTTCTGGCACTTTTTTTCCTAAGCAAAGGTCAAAGGGGTCAAGGTCCACTCCTGGCAGACAGTTCTCCATCAGTTACGCTGGTGATTCAGTGGAGGGTCAGAGGATAAGGTGCTGGTTGGGCCTTATGTTGCTAAGGCACAGTGGGGCCACCTAAAAGTACTAGAGGCCAGGGATTGACCACCAAGGCCTCACCCAGCCATGCTTGGAGGAGAAACTTTTGATTTTTTAATTGAATCACCGTGAGATAGACCATTTCAAAGCTGTTCATGACTGGGTTTCAGTCATACAGTGTTCCAGCACAGATCCATTCTCCAGTGCACATTTCCCAGCACCAGTGCCCCCCAGTTTCCCTCTCACCCTCCAACCTCAACCCCACCCCCACAACATGCCTTTATGGCAGTCACTTTTGTTCTCTCTCTCTCTCTCTCTCTCTCTCTCTCTCTCTCTCTCCTCCCTTTGTACACTGGTTTGCAATATAGACACTGAAGGGTTATCATGTATATCCCTTTAACTACTTTCAATACTCAGTTCTAGTCGAACATTACCATTTCCAACTATTATTATTAAACAGGTCCCATCCCTATTTTACTTACCCTGAAGCCCACAAACACATGTGGTAAGTTCCAATACTTGACAAGTCTTCCTGGCACCTGTTTTTCTCTGACCTTGGATATTAATCTCTCACTAATTTTTTATATGCCATGAATGAATGCAGCCATTCTATATCAGTCCTTCTGATTAATTTCACTCAGCATAATACTCTCCAGGTCCATCCATTTAGAGGCATATTTTATAACTTCATTCTTCCTAACAGCTGCATAGTATTCCATTGTGTAGATGTACCATAGTTTCTTTTATCCTGTCATCTGTTCTCGGGCACTCAGGTTGTTTCCAGATTATGGTTGTGGTAAATAGTGCTGCAGTGAACATAGAAGTGCAGATAGTGTTTCTGCTATGTTTTTTAGCCTCTAGGGCATATCCTAGAAATGGTATTGCTGGGTCAAATGGGAGCTCAATTTCTAGTTTTTGGAGGAATGACCATATTGTTTTCCAAAGAGGCTGGACAAGTCGACATTCCCACCAACAATGAATAAGAGTCCCTTTCTCCCTGTCCATGCCAGCACTGGTTGTTCTTGTTCTTTTTGATGTGTGTCAGTCTTTGTGATGTGAGATGATATCTCATTGTTGTATTGATTTACATCTCCCTGATGATTAGTGACGAAGAGCATTTTTTCATATGCCGTTTTTTGCTGTTTGAATTTCCTCTTTGTGGAAGTTTCTACTCATTTCTTCTCCTAATTTTTTATTGGATTGGATTGTTTTTTCTTCTACTCCTGCCCATTGAGGTGTTGCAGGTGTGGCTGTGTGCCTGGCTGCATTGGCAGGTGGCAGACAGGATACAGGCTTGTCTACACCCAGGGCTCTGCCCTGTGGTCCCTGGATGGTTGATGGTCTGACATAGAAAAAGACTGGGCCCCTGGGATGAACCCAGAACCACAGCAGAGCCTGGTAAGCTACCCGTGGTGTATTTGATATGCCACAAACTAACAATAATGGCCTCACTTCCAACGAATGGAGACATTACTGGCACCTGCTTGAGTAAATCGATGAACAATGGGAAGACAAGTGATACAAGTGATACAAGTAAAAGTTCTACCAGTGATTTGTATATCTTGGATAATAACCCCTTATCAGATGGGTATAGGGTATATATTTTTCTCAGTCTGTGGGCTGGAGGACCCTTATTTTTTATGTGTTCTCTCTGCTCTTTCTTACAAAGACCTTGCATTTGTTGTTCCCCTTTGCATAGAGAGTTCTTTCATTCTCTTTCTGCAAAATTAATTCCTTCTCATCTTTAAGTGAATTGTCATCTTCTAGGTAAACTTCCACTGACCCAGCCAGGCCATTCTACTCTTGTCCTAAGATAGCCTCTCCTTCGTAGCAAGGATCATAGTTATAAGTCTTAAATTTATCTGTATGATTCTTATACTAATGTCTGTTTCCCCCTATGGCTGTAAATGCCTCAAGAGGAAAGGCCTTATTTGTTTTTACATCATGATAGCCCAGCTCCTAGTGTAGTGCCAAACAAAAGTGGATCTCAATAAATATTTGTTCAGTGAAATCGAGTGAAGAAAGATTTCAGTGTAGGCTGAATCAGAAGCAGACATTAAAAAAAACCTATTCCCTCCCCCTCCCATGTACACAGGCATTAAATGTAGACCCCTCCTGAATAAGAGGCAGCAGATAGCTGAGGTTACACACCTATTCACTGAGTTCTGTAAACAAGACTGCTTTAAATCTCAGAGATGAGTAATGAGAAGAGTTCCTCTCAAGGAATCTCCTCTTATGTCTGTGATAATGTTCATGCTAATGATGATAATATTGGAAAGGTGACTATTATAGTCAACTGAGCATCAACTATATACCAAATAAAGAATATTGTAAGTACCTTCTGTTTACCAGTTGAATTAATTTTCACATTATCTATGAAGTAGGCATTTGGCCCCCTAATTTATGGCTGAATAGGAACTGCAGAAGTCAAACTTCTTATTCAAGATTTTTCATTATAAAGCTGGGATTCCACTAGACGTTCTGGATAACTTTTAAAACTCATTTTTTATGGAACAGGGTGCTAATAATAGTCAAGGGTACTAATGCCAACCTAGAACTGAGCATTAAATAGAGGCAAAAGGATTCACATGACAACCTTTTAATGTATATTCTGTAATCCATAGTCTGGAAGGGAAGGAAAAAGAGAAAGAGAGAGAAAGGCAAAGAAATAAAGAACCTGCCATGGAGCAGGGCTGGGAAGGGGGGGGGAACCGGGGATGTTGTTGGTGGGAGATGGGCACTGGTGGAGGGACGGGTGCTGAAACACTGTATGACCAAAACCCAAACATGAACTTTTTAATTGTATATCTTTTTATTTGTATGGAGATGGGCACTGGTGGAGGGACGGGTGCTGGAACACTGTATGACCAAAACCCAAACATGAACTTTTTAATTGTATATCTTTTTATTTGTATATCTCACGGTGGTATAATAAAATACTTAAAAAAACTCATTTTTTATTTTTATTTTTTGGATTTGGCCTACACCTGGAGGTGCTCAGGGCTTAGTCCTGGCAAGGCTTAGTCCCACTCTGGCACCACTCACGATTCAAACCAAAGGTGACTATTTAAAGCACAAGTTTTTACCCCTGTATTACCTCTCTGCCCCCATACTTTTGGACATAAAGATAGAAATTCAAGTTAGGAAGGAATTAATCTGAAATACTCAACAATTCAATTGTCTCAAGCGCCAATATCTTGCTCTCCTCCTTACAAATCTTTCTCTTTCATTCACTTCAGCCTCAAATCCTCAAATCCTCAGAGTCTCAACTTCTTTTCCATATTCTTCTTTCAGTCCCTCTTCCGCCATAGGATTTACAAAGTCTAAGATCTCCTCACAAGTCTCTGCTTTTATACATTCATTGATGAAACCTGAGTGCCATGATCAGCATGCTCTACTCATGCACAGTTTGATCCTTCCATCACTTTTCGGGACTTGTTATGAGTGTTGAATGAGCAAGAGCACTCACTGTCTAAGAACAGTGCCTAGTACATACTTAGTGTACTGTGGTTTTTTATTTACCCCTGAGCAGCTAAGCACAGTTGGATAAAATCTTGTTTGTGCTTAGTCAGCATGCGGTAGATTGTTAATGTTTCTTTTGCCAATTTTGCTATTTGGCAAAAGTTAAGCAGATAGATGGATGAATAGATAGATAGATAGATAGATAGATAGATAGATAGATAGATAGATAGATAGATAGATAGATAGATAGATAGATAGATAGATAGATAGATAGATAGATAGATAGATGGATAGATAGATGGACATATAGATAGATACATGCTTACATATATACATTTAGTTTACTTATAAAATTATTTTAACTTACTGGTAGTTTATGATATGGAATTTCAGAGATAAAGCCTCACAGCTCTTTATGTATTATCATTCCTATTACCTTAAGTTTCAGTGTCATCCCACCCCAAAAGATCACTCCACTTAAGACTTCCATACCTTCTTTCCCCTTCCCTCTGGTAAACAGCTTAGTTTTTCTCACAGTGTAGGAGTTACTTTTGCTGTTTACCCTAATTCTAAATTATTAATCAATACTGCTTTAATTAATTATTCATATTCTAAATAGGGGTGAAGCCATCTAGCAACTGTCTTTCACTTTACTAATTTTGTTTGATCACCTTAACAACCATTCATCTTTTGCATTCCAAAAGGCATAATTATATCTTTTTTTATGGGGGAACTTTGGGGATATACCTGGTAGTGCTTAGGGGGCTATTTCTTGGTTCAGTCCTCAGGACTTGCTTCTGGCAGTGCTCAGGGACCATATAGTAGTACTAGGGATTGAACCCAGGTTGTATGGAGAGCATGGACTCCAGTCCCTTGGGCTATCTCCCTGGTCCATATTTTTATCTTTTTAATGAAATAATAATATTCTATTAAGTATGCATGTTGTGTGTATGTATATGTGTGAATATACACACATGTAGTCTTTATTCTTTATTTAGTCAGCTACCAGTGGGGATGTAGGTTGATTCTGCTTTTGCTATTATATTGCTGCTATGCATATAGGACTTGCATATTCTTTCAAAATTAATGTTTTTATATCTTAGACATATGCCTAGCTGCCATCTTCTTGATATATATACATACATATGTATGTATACATACATAATACATACATATGTATGTATATACATAAATATATATGTGTGCATGTACATACATATATATTCATGTATGTATGTATATATGTATATACATACACATATATTTATATACATGCATATGTATATGGTATACATATATACATTTATACATACATACATATATGTATGTATATACATAATATTATATATACATTTATATATATACATTATGTATATATATTTTTGTTGTAATAAAGCAGCATAGTTTTTACTAAACTTATTTATACAAATGTGAGATGAGAGAAAGAGAAAGGTCATGTACAGGAGAGAACACAAGCTTCTCTGGAGTGAAAAAAAAGCAAGGAGACAAGCAAAATACACATTCAAGGGAGAACATAGACTTGAGGAGCAAGCACCATGGGGCCTGGAGAGGTAGTACAGCATGTAAGGTGCTTGTCTTACATGGACCAACCCGGGTTCCATCCCCAACATTCCCTATGATTCTCTGAGCACTACCAGGAGTAGAGCCAGGGGGTAACTCCTGAGCATCACAGATACAGCCCCGAACACAACAAAAAAAAAAAAAAAAAAGAAAAGAAAAGCATGACTTTTGGGAGGAGCTTTTATACAATTCTTCTAAATGTTCTTTTTTTTCCTGGACTTTTGCATGCATGAAACTTACTCTTGGGCTCATCGCAGGAAAGCCTTGCATTGTCGAAGCGCTTCTCAGTGTCCCACCCTTGCTTTGCTGATGATCTCTTCATAATGCCAGAGATTCTTCTGCAGCGTCTCCTTTTCTGAGGGATCCACCCAACTATTGTTGGGGCATTGGGTTTCTGCCTATGGTGCCTCAGTTTCTCTTCTCCAAAGAGCTCAGGATTTTTATTTTAAATGAATGTCATTTCCATGCCTTTTGGGTTACTTTTTGGTCCAGACAGTTTCTTCTTAATTGTGTTGCTTCCCAAAAGAGCTTCTGAAAGAGAAATCAGATTAAAACATCTTTTCAAATCTTTAGTTCCTGGCGGATTAAGGTTTTCTCTGCCCTAAAGAAGCAGAGGGCTTGGGGAACCCAAATAGCCATGATTGGGATCCAAAGTCTACAGAATCCAGTCAATCCCAAAGACCCTTAATTCCTTTCTAGTTTGAGGCTCTCTGAGTTTAAAAATAAGCGTCTTGAAGTTTCTGGACAGAGATTGACCCTCAGGAGTAAGTACATATTTTATATACTGAACATTGTCCATGGCAATATATGCCTTAGAATGGATGATTTATATCCTCATACATCCAGAAAGTTTAACACCTCTGTAAACCTAGAATCTGATTTCTAAATATGAAAAGGACATGTTGCAAAAACAGCTTTTTCTCCACCCTTACTTTACCAAGTGGTTTGCTCTTAATAAACTGGCTAGTTATTGTGAAAACATACAGCAAGATTAGAGAATTCTCCATTTGAGGTAGCCATAAATATTTAATCACTTGATCACTTGATAACTTGAATCCCGTTATTCATCGATTTGCTCAGTGGGCACCAGTAACATTTCCATTGGACCCTATCACGTGCCAATGTAGCCCAATGGCACCTGGTTGCTTCAGGAATATGAGAGCCTCAAACCGTTCCTTCAGGGTCTTGACAAAGAAGTCTGACCATCTTGTAGGTGGACGGCCATGTGATCTTTTGACATCCCGTGGGATCCAGTCAGTAATGGCTCTAGTCCAGCAGTCATCTCCAAATCGCATTACATGTCCAGCCCATCTGATTTTTGATGCCTTGGCAAATGAGACAGCATCCCTGATTCTGGAATAGCGGTGGAGGTCAGAACTCTGGATATATATTTATTAAATATAAATATTTAATAATATTTAAATATAATGGGTAGTCCAAACATATATTTGTGTTAAGTTATATATGTATATTTATATATACACATATATGCATATATTCATACATATGCATATATGCATATATGTATATAAAGTTCCATAAGGTTTTCCACAAAGGCTTCACAATTTTCTTTCCTACCAAGTGTCCCTTTCTCTCACACCATTGCCAACATTATTTCCGTTCTTGTTTTTTTTTCAAATGTGGGTTTGATGTCCAGGTGCAGTAATATTTCATTGTGGTTTTATTTGCTTTCCTTAATACTACATGATGTTGAGTACACTTCTATATTTCTGTGGGTTATCTGCTTATCTTAACTGGAGAAATGTCCATCTAGATCTTTCTTGCTTGTTTCCACTGTCATTGGAATTGAATCTTTAAAATAAATCTCTATTATTGAGGTCCTGGGGTGTCTCACCAATGTTTTCCTCTATGTAGTTATAGATTCAGGTCTCATATGCAAGTCTTTCATCTATTTTTGAGTCAATTCTTTGCAAAGGTCAGTCCTTTGTTGAAGAATGTTTCCTTTCTCTAATTTGTGGTCTTGGCTCCCCTTACTGTAGATTAAATGTTTTTGTATGTGTAGGTTTATTTATGGTTCTTTATTCTATTTCATAGATCTGTGTACTTATTTTTAATCTAATACTCTTCTGGTTTTAATTACTATTGCTTAGTTATATAGTCTGCAATCAAGGATCATAATGTTTTTTCTTTTCTTTCAGAATTGCTTCAGCTACTCAACAGTCTTTTGTACTTTCAGACAAATTTTGACATTGTTTGTACTGTTTTTATCTCTTTAGAAGATGCTATAGGTATTTTGATAGCGATTACATTAAATCTGTAGTTTGCTTTGGGTAAAATGAACAGTTTAATAATGTTTATTATTCAATCCATTTTAAGGAATGACTTTCCATTTTATTGTATCTTCTATTTCTTTTAGTAGTGTCTTAACATTCTCAGTGTGTGAGTTTAAATCTACCCTATAAGGTATTGTACCGGATATCTTATAATTGTTTTGTTCTTGTTGCAATTGAAATGGAGTTTTTCCTTAATTTTTGTTTTCCTGTCTTGTT
Source organism: Cryptotis parvus (assembly GCA_021461705.1). Taxonomy (NCBI): domain Eukaryota; kingdom Metazoa; phylum Chordata; class Mammalia; order Eulipotyphla; family Soricidae; genus Cryptotis; species Cryptotis parvus. Next base: position 93,023 of record JAJIBD010030734.1, read on the forward strand.
GTTTACATGTATAATTGCAATAGATTCATGTTTATTGAATTTGTAGCCTGCCACTGTACTGAAGTTAATATTTCTAGTAGCTTTATGTGCATGTGCATGTGTAGTCTTGTGGGTCTTTTGTATATGTTATAATGTTCTATTATCATGACAAAATAGTGAGAGTTTATTTTTCCAAATTTTGATTACTTGTATATATTTTTTCTTGTCTCATTGCTCTATCTAGAATTTTCCAAACAATGTGGAAAAGTTATCCTTATCCTGTCCCAGATATTAAGGGAAAATCCTTTCAGTTTTACACTATAAAATATATTAGCTGTAAGTTGTCATATATGGCCTTTATTATGTTAGGGTATGTTAATTTCTCCTAGCCTCAAATTTAGAGTGATTTTTAAAAAGAAATTGGCATTAAATCATATCAAGTACTTTTCGCAGCATCTTCTATATGATCCAGTGGCTTTAATCTTTCTTTTTGTTGATATAACTTATTACATTAGTTAATTTGTGTATACTGATTAACTTTGAGATGAATTCAATTGACATTATTCTCTTCTTGTCTTGTTGGATTCAATTTACCAATATGTTTTTGAGAATTTTACATGTTTGTTCAACACATATATCAGTATTTAGGATATTTTTCTTTCCTCTGGCTTGGGAATTAGAGTGATATTACTCTCGTAGAATATATTTGTATGTGTCTCTTTCTCTTTGATATTTTAGAGGAGTTTGAACAATACACTTCATGTTTCATCTTTGGAAATCTTCTACAGTTCTCTGATTAAGTCTTCAGGTCCTAGCCTCCATATATTTTTAAAGGACCATTCTAAATCTCTATTTTCACAAGTGTCTTATTCAAATACTAATACTGCTGCCACCAGCAAATGACCTTGGCAATGGGTATCTCTTGTTGCTTACTCAGCTTCCATTCCCTTTTTTATTCCCTTTTTATATCCCATTCATCAAATGGGAATGTATTCCCATTTGCTATTCTGATCCATGTAGATAATCACATTCTCTTGGCCATAGCAATAAGCTTTAGGGATAAGCATTTTTGCCTAATGGGAACCAATCAAAATCTTTCCTAGAATCTAGAGACATAATGGTAAAAGTGACACTTTCTGTATTAGTGGATGTTGCTGCTAAGGAGTGTAAAAAGATGGAAATATGAGAACATGCACAGAGCCTGTCTGGAAATAAAATAGAATCAAGAGAGTAACAAACAGAGCTTAAACGCAAAAATGAAAGTTGTGGTTACTATTAATTGAGTATTTACTTTTTGCTATTTAGTATTTTTTACGATTTAGTAAAAACTGAGCATTTAGTTTTTAATATTATTTGAGTATTTAATTCCATTTGCATTGAATGGCAGTGTATACCTTTTTTTAATTTATGAACAAACACCTCAGTTTTGTTCTTGAAATCTCAGTCCTTGAGTATCAGATTAATTTCAACAATTTTTAACTGGTTTTCATTTGAAGAATGTACACACAACATTGAAATCTAATCCAGTACTTAGATCAGGAAATTGGAATATTTTCTGTAGAGTCGGACCTTGATATTCTTGTATATAAATACAGCTTAAGAAAAAATATCAAGGACTCTGGTCATAGTGCCCATTCTGCGTTTTCTTGCTATATTCTCATAGTTTAGTGCCAGAGGTGAAATCTAGAGCCATGAGCATCATTTTCAGTTTTGTCTTCTGGTGTTCACCTCCAAACACCCTATCTGTTTTTCAAAATATTTACTGAGGTGAATTCATCTTTGTTGCAGAGACTGATGGCTTCTCACTGCCACGTGTCATCTGCTCAACATCTCTTTGTCCTTTTTCCTTCAGACAGAATCCCCGTCTTGCTCATTCTCACGTGATTCTGAAAAGACACGAGCTTGTAGGAAAGCCCCCCAACCCAGCTCCAAGAGGTGAGTCTGATTTGTCTACTCTAAGTCAATCGTATCATTCTTGTCAGAGAATAAATCAGAAATATTTAGCTACCTGCACAGAAATATCTGCGCATATGAGAGAAACAAGGTTAATTGTTGTAAAAGAACAAATTCAAAATAACAGGAATTACTGGGGTGGGGGAGAAAGGAGATCCCACAGACATCTTGGGAACAGTAAATCTTGTTTTATATTTTTTATAAATTGATTAGTTGGCAGCTGCATTTGTTAATTCTGTTGCAGCATTTTTTCAAAATTCTCTTTCCAACTTCCACTAGCTCAGATACCATGTTTCCCTGCAATCTCTCTCATCAGTCCCAACTACTGCCTCTCACTGAGTACACTAGAAAACTCCCTTGCGTTTAAGAAGTGCCCTCACAGCACTGCATGCTAGAAGGTGCGTTACCGTTTCGGTTGTGGATCTTGTGAAGACTGAGTAGAGAGAGAAGCTCCACACTTTACCTATTTATTTTTGGGTCCATTTGCTTTGTTTTTGGGGGCCACACCCAGTGGTTCTCAGGGTTTACTTCTGACTCTACACTCAGCTTCACTTCTGACAGGGATTAAGGAACCATATAGGATGGTTGAGATGGAACTCTGATTGGCCAAGGGCAAGGCAAGTGCTCTACCTGCTGTATTGTCTCTAAAGCTCCATAGCCCACAATTTAGGAAGTAAAATATTTGGTACATGATAAATACAGACCTGATTGAGGATGGGGGGATTTTTAAAAATGGCTCATCTACTGCTTCTGATTCACTAGTGACTAAGGAACTTTGGTCCTCTGCCATCCTAGTACTTGGATTATTTCATAGACATCAATAATCAGAAATACCTGAATATTAGAATTGAAACTCCTCAATGACCAAGTGGGACTCATTTAGAAAGCTACACTACTAGACTTGTCTTTTTTTTAGGATTATGTTAGTTATACTTAACTGTTTCATAAGAGTGTTGTTAATGGGTGCTTTCATTGTGTCTCCTACTATTTATTTTTTTAAATTTTACAATTAAAAAGATTTTTTTTCTTCCTTTTATTTTGTTGTTATTCCTTGTGGTTGTTGCAAAGTGTGTGGCTGCACATTTGGTCAGAACACTGGCGAAATGCATTGTGGCACTGGGAATCCAAATGGCAGTCCCACCATGACTGCTTTTGACATGTGGGCTGGTGCTGGCATTGAACTCCAGACTTCAAGTCTACAAAGCAGGCACTCCACTCCAGAACCACATCTCATTATTTGTTTGGGTGTTTATTGAGGGGGCTCTCCTGTAGTACACGAGGCTTGGGGCACTGTTTCTGGCAATACTCCGTGTACTCATACAGGCTTGATGCTTAGAAGCTAATGATGTGATGCTGAGAGTCACCAGAGCTAAGGTAACCATACAGTGCCAGAGGATTGAACTCAGGGCCCTAAGGATGCAGGCTCCAGTTCTTTGAACCATTTCCGCAGTCAAATAAAATGGCCTGATTTCAATTATTTATATATTTTCATTAGGAAATTTTTGGTGTCTCGGGAAGAAGAATTTTCTGCACGGTCACCTCAAAGCCACAGTTATCTTGCTTTCACATATCTGGCCAGCTCATGGCATCTATCATCTTCAATTTAAAGATCAGCACAAAATTTTGACTGCTTCAAAGCTTCCTGGTAAGAGGGAAAGAGATAAATTCAGATTTGCCAAACTTGTCTCATGACCTTTAAGCAAATCAAAGACTCTCTCTGGGTCTTCGTTTTCTCTGTGTCATGAAGAAACAGGACTTTAGGATCTTTGCGATTCTACCATTTTACAAGTTTTCCATTAGCGACTTCCATGTACTCTAAACCAGTTGACCTTAATTATAACTGCTTATGCCTTGAGCAGGATTAGATTAATTTGAACAATATTTTCCTGGAAGAAACCATAGAGTGAGGAATATGAAGGAGCTATGAAAAATGATCTCATATTCCCCATTTGTGGTGGGCTTCACTCTTCCTCCTCTTTTCCTCCTTTTCTTCTCCATCTTTCCTTTTTCTCCTCCTCCTCTTCTTCTTCTCCTCCTTTCTCATCCCCCTCCCTGTTCTCCTTTCTCCTTCTCCTCCTCTTATTCCTCCTCTTACTCCTCTTCCTTCTCCTCTTTCTCCTCCCTCCTCCTCCTCCTCCTCCTCCTCCTCCTCCTCTTCTTCTTCTTCTTCTTCTTCTTCTTCTTCTTCTTCTTCTTCTTTCTTCTGCTTCTCCTCCTCCTCCTCCTCCTCCTCTTCTTCTTCCTCATTGCCATTGTCATTGTCATCCTCCTCCTCTTCCTCCTTCTCCTCCTGTTCCTGTTCCTCGTCCTCTTTTTCCCATACAGCTGTGTTTGTAAGATATTTGTGGTTCTTTTCACTCAGAGGACCATATATGGTCTGGGGATTTGAACTAAGTCATTCTCACATACAAGAAAGATGTCCTAGCCCTGGTATTATCTCTCTGGTCCTCTAATCACTTCTTAAATACCACATCTCCTAATGCCTTCACTTGGGGGCATTGGAATTTCAACTAATGAATGCATTATCTGGTCCAGAGACTCTCACACATGGGGCAGAGCTGTTCTTGCTCTCCCTGTGCACAGCCATTGATGAGGGCAGTCGGGAGGCATGGCGGGTCCTAGCCCTGGCCCACCACCCCGGCAGAGCCCCTCACAACAAGCCAGACCACCCCCTCCCTCACTCCACGGGCGCCACCATTTTCCACTTCTGGACTTCCCTCTGGTCAGAACTCCACCCAGCAGACCAGCCCATCACAGCCCGGATCACCGACACCCCACCCTGCAGCAGCTTTTTCCTCAATCCGCCCAGGTATGCTGGTCCAGAGACTCTCACACATGGGGCAGAGCTGTTCCTTGCTCTCCCTGTGCACAGCTGTTGATAAGGCAGTCGGGAGGCATGGCGGGCCCTAGCCCTGGCCCACCACCTCGGCAGAGCCCTCACAACAAGCCAGACCACCCCTCCCCTCACTCCACGGGCGCCGCCATTTTCCACTTCTGGACTTCCCCTCTCGTCAGAACTCCCACCCAGCAGACCAGCCCATTACAGCGCAGCTCGCAAGCCACTTGCGGTCGCGCGGTTCATCAATAAATGCTTTATTTGGAGGTCTTTAAAAGAGTTTGCCTCCCGCCTCGACAAGCCTGGCAAGCTTCTCGTGTTGTATTTGATATGCCAAATTCCAGTAACAATTATATTAGGTCATTCCCATGACCTAATATAATGGTTTGAGGCTCTTTTATGTTCCTGTAGGAAGCCGATGCCCCCTGGCTCTACTGGCATGAGACAGGACATATGGAGATATTACTGGTGCCCGCTCTAGCAAATAGATGATCAACGGGAAGATCATGATCGTGATCGAATGCATTATCTAACTTAAAGCATTCAGGAATGCTTCAGCTATTCCTTCTTCACACTTCGTCACCAATGCCCCAGTTGCACATTGACACCCCGGAAGTGGTGCATAGCGTCTCTCTACCACTGACATCTGGCTTTACAGACCTCTCCATCTAACTGTAGTGATGCTTCACCTGCCCATGGACAATGCTTGGACATACAATCCTTTGAGCCCTTCCCTTTCTCCCACTAGCCCGTCAATTCTCTGGGACCATATTTATCTCTTGCCCACTTTGGGCACACACTTCAGCAGTGCCCTTCCAATTTCTTCAACACCCACTGCAATTCTAATTATACCAGGTGTACTTGAACATTTATTTATATGCCAAATACTGCAGAGCATCATTGCAAATATAGAACAGCTGTGTGGGGAAACAAAAAAATCAACTTGTGAAGAATGCAGCAAGGTGAATGTATACTTTTATAGAATAAAAAAATGTATCTAAGAGCGCTACTGTAACCCAACAAAGCGAAGCCACTGACCTATACTATTTCTTGAGAATAATGGAAAAATGGATACACCTGTCAGTTTGCGCATTTGACAGTGATGGTATTATTATGTATGTTATCTTAAAGGCCTTATAATAGCAAAGGCGGCAGACATGTGTGAGGTAACAAATATTATCCCTCGTGTGTAGCAACGTGCTCTAGTTTAGGTTGGAGATGGAATACAGTGATTATAGATAGGAAAAAAATGTGACCCTAAGGGTTTGGATGGTTTTTTTATTGTATTTTTCAAGAGTAAATAAGTACATCATATTTCAAAACAACATGCTTTTTGCAAACCATAGAGGCCTTTTTTTCATATTTTATTCCCAATAGGTTGCTTTGCAAGATTTTAATGTGAATGGTTATATTTAAGACTCAGAGTGAAGTATTAGCACTAGCAGAATTCTTAGAGATCGCTCATTCAGTAAGTGAAGAAATTGAGGCCTGAAGGGATAAAATCACTTTTCCAAAGTCAGATAGCGACGGTAACTGAACCAGGTCCTGGGCCTGGTTTTCAAGGTCAAGCCACTTTCCCAGGGATTTCAAATTGCCAGGGAGCTTCAGCAGTCCCTGAAGGCACATAAGGAAAACCTTAGGGAGGAAAGAGCTAATTGTTTCTCACCTTCTTCACCTAGAACCACACTATTTGTGATGGCCTTTTATCTAGGGTCCACATTAAATTTTGAATGATAAAAAATGATCCTACTTCTAAAATGTATAGGTTAAAAAAATCAGTGTCCATTTCTTATTCATCCAAATATTTGGTTATTGAAATTTTGCCTAGTGCAGCAGCTACTTGAAACTAGAGTACTTGCACTCTGCACGTTTTTATTGAAAGTGGCCTTTTAGCAACTACATTGTTATTGTTTCCACAGCTAACAATGAGATGCAGATAGAACAAAATAGAATCCTCTTTTGCTCTCCTCACAATCAACTCCCATCTCCTTGACTTTCCCAGCATGCCACCTCACAATTTCAAAATGAAGAGACGTACTTCACGGTAGAAATCATGAGATAAAATTAAAAGCTTAGGTTTCTATGAACTCAACCTGCACTTAACCTAGTATGGCCTGTTTTATTGTTCGTAGATTGCTAGAAGCTTATCAGATTCATACTCTTATATAGGAGGAATGTTTCTTTTCACAACTCTGATCCTTCTCAAGAATTCCTTCTGCAGGAAAGTAAATGTTGATTGACATCATATTAATAGTAGCACACATTTTCCTCTTCTTGCATGTTATTTCCCCTCTCTTTTGGGCCATTCTGGATGTGGCACTGGGGATTAAACCTAGGTTTTCCCCATATAGAGCCTGAACATTAGTTCTTTGGATCATCTTTCTGACCCTGCATGTTCTTTTCCCCAGTCTTGGGTATTGAACCCAGGACGCCGCACATACATTGCGTGATGCTCTTACTCGTAGGATTGTCCTTTGACTACATTATCTTCTTGGGGTCATAAAATGGTCTAGATTTTAGTGCCTGTGAGCTTACTGACATTCTAGTTAATTGATATTTGCAAAGTTAATTCAGAACTTTGGTTCCTGAATGTTTTCATCAATTGTTTCATTTTCCCTTAATTCTCAAAAGTATTTGAACACCGAATAAGCTTGAATAGACTGCTACAAAAAGTCTAAGCATGAACATTTTTGAAGGAATTGTTTTCCCTATTGAGACTAGGGACTGAACATGAAAGTTTACAAACACTCTGAATTTTAGTTCTGATGTCCCCTGCATCAACACTTCATTTGATCACTTGATCACTTAATCACTTGATCACTTCACATCCCCTTATTCGTTGATTTGCTTGCACAGGCGCCAGTAACATTTCCATTTGTCCCTGTCATGTATGTGCCAGTGTAGCCCAATGGCATCTGCTTGCCCCAGGAATATGAAGAGCCTCAAACCATTAGTTCAGGGTCTTGACGAAGAACTCCAACCATTTGTAGGTGGGCGGTGATGTGATCTTTTGACATCCCGTGGGATCCAGTTGGTAATGGCTCTAGTTTAGCAGTTGTCTCCAGCCCACCTGATTTTCGACGCCTTGGCAAATGAGACAGCGTCCCTGACTCTCCATCGCCCATGGATGTCGGAACTCCAGATTCCTTCTCTCACTTGGAGTGAGGCAGCAACGTGGTATTCCAAGCATAGCTCTTTCGATTCCTCTTTGGGAGACCCGAATAGTGTTCTCATCCTGCTTTCATAGGACCCAGGTCTCTGAGGTGTATGTTAATTCAGGGAGAATGGGGGAGTTGAAGAGATGTGCCCAGAGTTGGAGGTTCTTTTCTCCTTTTAACTATTTCATTGACACTCTTGAAGGTCGTTCCATGCCACTCTCTTCCTCCTGCACAGCTCATGTCATTCATCATTCATGACATGCTAGGTCATTCGTCATGTTGAGTTCTTGACCTAGGTACACATAACTGCTGCATTCAGAGATGTTTGTTCCATTGAGAGTGAATGGAGCATCTGAAACTACTTTTGTTTTTTATGAACATTGTTTTGTTGAGATTCAGTTGTAGACCTATCTTTCCACATTCATGGTTGAAATCAGTCAGCATTTGTGCCTCTTGGCTAATGTTTGGTGTTATTAGAAACATGTTATCAGCGAAGCGGAGATGATGTAGTTGCTGAGTCTATTTACTCCCATTCCTTCCCATTCTAATTGTTGCATGATTTTTTTGAGGGTGGTGCTGAAGAGTTTTGGTGAAATGGTATTACCCTGACGAACCCTTCTTTTGACATCAATGATCACTTCCCTTGTAGAATGATGAGATCCTGGTAGTGAATCCGTAATACAGCTCATGAAGGATCTTGATGTTTTGAGTTTGAACCCCCTGTTTTTGGCTAGGGGCTTCGATGACTGCTTTTAGTCTCAAAAGAATCAAAGACTTTCTTTAAATCAATGAAGGTTAGACAGAGCGGCATCTTGAACTCCCTATAAATCTCATTGAGCTTCGTTACTGTGTGGATATGGTCAATTGTGGTGAATCCCTTTTTTGGAAACCAGCTTGCTCGCATGGTTGTCCTTCTAATGTTCTGCCAATCCTGTTCAGGATGACTCGAAGTGAACAGCTTGTAGATAATGGACAACAGGCAGATGGGGCAATAGTTGCCGATGTCGTGAATGTCTCCCTTCTTGAACAGTAGAACTGTCCTGCTGGTTTTCCATTGGGAGGGAACCTTGCATCATTTCATTAGAGCAACTAAATTCATTGGAAAGGAATCAATTTTTCGAAATATAGGACATATATTTTTCTTAAATAACAACTTTGGAAAACTTTTTTTTTTTTGCTTTTTGGGTTACACCCAAAAAGTGATGTTCAGGGGTTACTCTTGGCTTTGTGCTCAGGAATTACTCCTGGCACTGCATGGGGGATCATATAGATGCTGGGGATCGAACCTGGGTTGGCTGCATGCTGGGCAAATGCCGTACCCACTGGACTTTTGCTCCAGCCCTAACTTTGGAAAACTTTTTTTTTTTTCCCTTTTTGTGGGTCACACCCGGCAATGCTCAGGGGCTACTCCTGGCTCTGCACTCAGGAATTACTCCTGGCGGTGCTCGGGAGACCATATGGGATGCTGGGGATCGAGATCGGGTCGCCACATGCAAGGCAGATGCCCTACCCGCTGTGCTATTGCTCCGACCCCACTTTGGAAAACTTTTACCAAGATTATCTTAGCAATAATTCTCTCTCTCTGGGTGTGTTAATAGATATATAGCTTTCCTTAATTCAGTTTTTTTTTTATACTAGCTCTGGTGAGGTGATTGTAATATTAAAATCAAAGACATGTACTAAACTCTGGCATTTATGTTTTTAAAGTAATCCTGGAGAAGGAGATAAGTGATTAGAAAGGAGACAGTTTCCAATGGAAGATGGATGCTTTTTCTAGAAACTACCACTACCACTGAAAAAAAACTAATTGCTGTCCTCTTGTTTTTGGATATTTCCACTAGTTCAAGAGGATGGCTATTTCTTATAATGTTGCTTTCTTGAAACTGCAGAGTTTTGGATCTCCAAATCAATATTTTTTAAACAATAAATTAATGTGCTTTAGAGAGAAAAGATGAGTGTTTCTGAGTGTATACATGATTAGATCAGCAACCCATTGTTCATTTAGTAAGTATTATAGAGTGCTTAACATGTAGTACATACTGTGCTAGACAAAAAACATCTTATACAGATTCTTTACTATGGACACACTTGCATTGTAATTCCAGGAGCATTGAAGGAAGGCTAGTAAGACAATTTACTACAAGTTCAAGGAGAATCAATGGTTCAAATATAATCCTGGTGTGCTTTTGGTGTTTGGCAAAGTTTTTAAGTCAGTTCTACTTACATGTATCTTAGGATAACAATTGTTATGGATATAGTAGTTATAAAAAATTGTTTTTAAATTCTATCAACTTCATATATAATATTTAAAATACAATTATGAACTCTAGGTATATCTAGGCTCATAACTGAAGGAAACTCAGAGCTGTCCAGGTACTTTATATTTTCCATGGTGTTATGGAAATAATATAGACTTTGATGTAAGTTCAAGTTCTTCCAATTATTAATTGAATAAGGAGGAACAAGTCACTTAGTTTTCCTGTGTAGTTACCCTATATATAAACAGAACTAAAAAATATATGCCTTAGGTGGTTGTCATGAGAATCAATTGAACTAATACAAGTGAAAGCACTCTGTAAATTTTGAAGTCCAATAAAAATTACTTTTTTTATAGCATACAGCCATTTCTATTCATCAAGATAGAAGCAATATTGCTGTAGTCATAGTTCTCATGAAAGATGTTTATCAGTTTTGTTAAAACTGAAGAAAGACTCATATTTTCAGACTTCATGGTTAAGACTGCCATGTAACTAATTAATATTTTAAAGTAAAAATTATCTTCTATCATGGAAAGGATTATACCGAATTTCCCTTGAGGAGTTTACAATTGTTTAAAAATATATCTTAAACTGGATTAATAAGCTAACAATAGTTGCTAAATAGAATTATCTATATAATAACATAAAATAACAAATTTATGTCCTCAATGGTAAAAATTTTATTGGTTGGGGTGTTGTTTCTTGCAGATTTCAGAAAAGCAAATAAACGGTAGTGTGAGTCAAAAGGATATTACTTATGAACATCTTTGTAATTGTGTATCTCACGGTGGTATAATAAAATATTTTAAAAAATAAATATTATAATGTGTTAAGGTAAAAAAAAGGATATTACTGTTTGTCTAATTAGTAAGAGTCCAATTATAGGTAATCTCAGAACTATTCAGTGTCTCAACCATGTTAGGGCTCTGGGTTGGCATTTGACTCTATCTTCATCTTTTATTATGCTGTTGCCTTAGGGGGAAGTCACAAGATGTATGTTTTAGCTCCAAGCATCCAGACGTAACATCAATATATCAGACAGGAAGAATAGAAAGAACATTCTAAACACATGTCCTATAAAACATATCTCTTTCTGTCTAAAAGCTGTGTATTACCCAGAAAGCCCCTGAAGAGTTTCTTTTATACTTGATTGGCCATCAGTGGGTCACATGGTCACCACAAGAAGCTGAGAAAGTAATTACCCTGCTATAGAGGTTACTGTGCTAACAGGGCATTAGACCAATCAGGTCCGGGTAGGAACATTGTTATTAAAATCCTAAACAAAATTCAGGGTTTAATAATTAGGATGAACAAGGGGTGAAAACCTGTTAAATACTCCCTTATGTTGTCCTTCTGAGACAGTTTGAATGTGCATGTATATATGTAGCTAATGAGCTGGAGCTTATATAAGAAAGGAAAATATTGTGCTTCATCTTTTAAAGAGACTGAAAACCATAACCTGAGTTGCAAGTTTCTGGTACTGAAAGGCCAATAGGGCAGCTAATAGAATATTCTATTATAATGCAAAAAAGTCAATTGATCCTCTTTGAATCCTATCTGATGTAGTGGTCTCTTTTCCTCGTGAAATATTGATTCTCCAAAATGGTTATTTTAATATTTTAACCAACTAATTCTTATTTCTCCATTTAGGAGTTCTCTGATTAATTACAAGTTATATACTTCTTGTCAAACCATCACCCTCTTAAGACAAATATTTTGTTTCCTACCTCAGGGTAGGTTTTGAAAATAAAAACAGGAAATTAACACCCAGCTCCTAGCTGCTAACTCAAATGAAGGCTATTGTAATTTGCTCCCTTTTTGTGTTTTATCTCATTGATAGCTGATTTTACATCATTTCCTGTCTTATTTAAGAAAACTCTAAGTGACAAATTGCTTTTTTTTTAAACAAATGCCATCTCTTAACCCCCACTGGATTTATCTAGAGATAAACCATCTCTTGATTTTACTGAATACCCTCTATAAAAAACATTAGTTTCAGAAGGTCTATTAGCCTACAGAGGTGAAGACTGTGTCTATGTGCTATTAGTTCAAACTCTACTAAATTCTGAAAAGTCATCAGTCCTAGTGATCAGCTTATTTCTTTTGACACATAAAATTTTAAATCTTTCTTTTTTTATTTCCTCAATAATAAATTACAATAATATTTTGTCCTACTAGCTATCAGATGCAATGAGCCCATTAGCAAAAAAAAAAAAAAAGCCAAAGAATAAATTCATATGATTACAATTTCTTCCCTCCTTGTCCTCCTCCCATTCAACTTACAACAACTCTCAGTCTGGTTTCAGATATTAGTAAGTAATGGAATAATACACAGGAAATGAATAGCCCCCTCCTCTCCCTGTAAATCAGAAAAGTCATTTACAGGAGCTGAGTGAATGGAGGGAGAGGTATGTAGCAAGGGAATTGAACCTTAATGGCCCCTCAAGAGCTATAACTGTCTATCTCTCTGCCAGTGGCATGATCTCTCCCTCTCCCTCTCCCTCTCTTTCTTCTTTTCCTAGTGCTTCTCCCTCCCATCCTCCTCTTTCTCCTTTCCCTGCTTCCCTCAATGCTTCCCTGTTTTTTCTCAATTATTCCCTTTCTCTCAATTTCTCCCTCCACCTCCAGTGTAAAAATCTCTCAGGCCTGGGGGTGTATTATCTTACTGTGAAATGGTTTTTAAACATTGAAGGAAAGATTTTCTCTAGTGCTTAAGTCACACCTTGAAGTCAACATTACTTTTTGTGACCATGAGATTCTTGATGATTGGTCCTTCCCAGTAATCTTAGGGATTTTTGTTTCCTTTTTTTTAAAATTTATTTTTATATCTGTATGGCTTTCTGAAAGATATGAAATGCATGGGTCAGGTCTGTAATTAGCCACAGAATAATTCAGTCATGAAAAAATAAACCAAGACCAATCATTATTAGTTAATTCATTGATAATTATTAAGTTAGCTGTTGAAATATTACTTTGGAATATATTTCTTTTACTCAGATATGGCCACTGTGCTATCATTAGAATTTTCAAAACTTCAAGTAAGATTATTGATAACTCTAGATAGTAATGAAGCAAGATACATAAGGAGTTATCATTTTTTTAAACAGCTTGTTTCCTAATTTCTACAACTTTCTTTCATTTGATGTTAGGCTAACATAAACTCTACCATGTCTAAGATATCAGTTGATGCCCTACATCATCTAAACTTTCATTGTACATTGGAATTACCTGGGAAAACTAAAAAAAAGTTCTGGTGCTCGGATCCCTCCGAAATGTTATCATTGCTCTAACTCAGAATCAAGATTTGTCAAGACTTCCCAGATAGTTTTAATGTGCAACCAAGATTTAAAAACACTAATCTTGTCCCAACATTCTCTTTTCTGTACCAGCCTGAAGTCAAGTATTATTTTAGTGCCTTTTTTTTCTGCTTTTTTGGGTCACACCCAGCAATGCTCAGGGGTTTCTCCTGGCTCTGCACTCAGGAATTACTCCTGGCGGTGCTCGGGGACCATATGGGATGCGGGATTGAACCTGGGCCGGCATGGCATGGGCCGGCTGCATGCAAGGCAAACGCCCTACCCGCTGGGCTGTCGCCTCCGGCCCTTCAGTGCCATTTTTATTTTTAGGGACAAAAGATGTAATTGTTTGACCTCTAATATTTACTTTTAAACCTTCTGCCAGATCTGAATAAACAAAGGCCACTGTATTTTATTTTTATATTTATTAGAATCTGTATCAGTTGGAATTCTCCAGAAAGAATTCTATAGAACACAGTGAGAGAGAAATTCAGAACCTAAGCTGTGACCTGGCAGAGAGCAAGTAGGAAAGACATTAACAGTTTTCCCCATAAGTCATATCTTGAGTTCCATTGGCCAAATCCAGATGGAAGTCAGAGGCCAAAGGACTTTGAACTCTGCAAAGCTATATTGCTTCCCTATACAGTTTTTCAGAGCAAGAACAGGATAGAGAAGGACAGAGCAGATTTGGAGAGTCATTCAAAGAACATATGCTATAGCCATGTAATCCAGATAGTTAACTGATATTTAAATGTGTTTTGGATGTTGTGGAAGGGCCTACCACATTAATATTGTAGGGAAGGGCATAGACAGATAAGGTAAAAGGAAGAGTACTTAGCCTGGAAAAGGTAGGAGTCATATGTGAGAAGAGAATAGAAAGAAATGAGAGGTAAGTAGAATGTACAAAATTTGTAAATGGAGAATGGAAAAATATGTTTGGTGGGAAGCTGCTTCATAAAGTACTGGACAAGTTTGGTAACTGTCACAGAGATATAAAATAACAACAGCTGAAATACAGTAAAACATTTCTGTATTAAAGATGACATTATCAAGGTTTCCCTAAGAAGTTATTAAAGGCCCAAGCTCCTTTTGGGTGGGGGTTAGGGGATAGAGAGGTTTGGACCACATGCTGTGGCACTCAGGGCTTACTCCTGTCTCTGTGCTTAGGCTCACTCCTGCTGCTTGGGGTGCTGGGGACCACACCCAGCTCAGCTGTGTGCAAGGCAAGAGAAGAGCTGTACCCACTATATTATCTTGCCAACCCCTATCCCCATACTCCTTTTATCTATTATTTTGCTTTCATATATATGGTTCACCACGTGCCTACAATTCAATCAGTGGTACTATATCCATATTCTAGGTTTCAAAATGATACACTCTGGGTCACATCCAGCAGTGCTCAGGAGCTATTCCAGGTCCTGTGTTCAGGAGTGAGCACTAGCATTGCTTGGGGGAACCATATGTGGTGCTTGGGATAGAACTGAGCTAAGTTGTATGCAGGCAAGCGTGTTACCCCATAAGACACCATCTTATAGTACCTTAAGGCACTGCAAACTAACTCTCGGGTTAGTTTATCTCTCTGGTTCCCCTAACAAAACACTCTTTCCTTTAAAGAATATAAACTAGGGATGGCAGAAGTCACTTCTATCCCTATCCTGTCTATCAGATACCAGTCATGAGACTATACTTTGTAGCCTTAAATGGGAATAGCAGCTAAGTGCAGCGCTAAAACTTCTCTTATGAAGAGGAAGAGAGAAAAAAAATGGAGGAAGCATGACATTCTTTGTCATGAGCATCTTGCTGACTTTCTGATGGGGTGTGGGAAGAACCAGAAAATGATGGTGTTAAGAGGAAGGTATAAAAGACAGAAGAGGAAATAGAACTCCGTGTTTAGAGAGAAATATTTCATTGCTTGAGGTACTGGAGTAGGTGTTCACTGTTATGTGTCAGGAAGTGATAGATAAAGAGTCTTGGAGAAAGAAGACTCAGGGTCTCTGGATGACAGTCTGACATTCTGAAATCTGCTTCAGAGGGTTATTGTCCCTGATCCTGCATTCTGGACATGTTGCTTTTCCCATGCCATATAATCCATAACTCAGATAAAATGGACACTATTTCACATTCTGATCTCTGGATGGACTTAGGAAAAATAGTTATTTACAATATAGAAGTTCAGAAATGGTGCTGAATGAGGAATGTACACTTTGCTTTCAAACACAAGTTAATGCTAGTAGCCATAGAGCATGGCTAAAGTGATTTATGGCCGTCCCTGTGTACTCAGCTACGTTCTATGCCCTTTCTCCCACAGTGTCCTCTTCCTTTGATAAAATCGCTCTATTCTATGTCAATTCCCTTAATTCTTTTTTGGAGTCAAGTAGGAAACAATTTCCAGTGCATCCAACTCTAACTTTCAGTGCTCATGGTTTATCCCCTGAAGACTGAATAATATATTTAGAAGTTGAAAAATTGCAGGCTGATGCTGTGGGTACACTACTTCTTTTTGTCCAAATTTTCTTTCTGCATGAGATGAAACTTCTTTCCTTTCTTTCTACACCCCCAAAAAATAAGATCTTTTAAAATGTTATCTTTGCTTCTGGGCCATACCTAACGGTGCTTGGGGCTTCCTCCTGGTTCTGTGCTTAGGGATCATTCTGCAGTGCTCTGTGCTTAGGGATCAGTTCTGCAGTGCTCTGTGCTTAGGGATCATTCTGCAGTGCTCTGTGCTTAGGGATCAGTTCTGCAGTGCTCTGTGCTTAGGATCATTCTGCAGTGCTCTGTGCTTAGGGATCAGTTCTGCAGTGCTCTGTGCTTAGGGATCATTCTGCAGTGCTCTGTGCTTAGGGATCAGTTCTGCAGTGCTCTGTGCTTAGGGATCATTCTGCAGTGCTCTGTGCTTAGGGATCAGTTCTGCAGTGCTCTGTGCTTAGGGATCATTCTGCAGTGCTCTGTGCTTAGGGATCAGTTCTGCAGTGCTCTGTGCTTAGGGATCATTCTGCAGTGCTCTGTGCTTAGGGATCAGTTATGCAGTGATCTGTGCTTAGGGATCATTCTGCAGTGCTCTGTGCTTAGGGATCATTCTGCAGTGCTCTGTGCTTAGGGATCAGTTCTGCAGTGTTCTGTGCTTAGGGATCATTCTGCAGTGCTCTGTGCTTAGGGATCAGTTCTGCAGTGCTCTGTGCTTAGGGATCAGTTCTGCAGTGCTAGGGCCGCCATATCTGGTGCCAGGGATTGAACTAGGGTTAGCTTCATGCAAGTCAAGTGCCCTTAGTCATGAACTTTAAGATTTTAAGCTAATCACTTAAGTCTATAATTATTTATATTTAATTCATTACATGAGCAGATAAATTTATACATGAGCAACAGTGGTAGGGAAATCGTTGTCTGGAAAAGTGGAGGAGAGGCATGAAAAAGAACTTAGAACTTTGGCTCTAATGGTGAAGCCACTCATCTATTCGTCCATGCATTGATTGGTGACACTTTTTTCAGTGACAATCTCTTTATTTATTTTACTTTTTTATTTGATTTTTGGGTCATACCTGGTGATGTTCAGGGGTTACTCCTGCTTCTGCACTCAGGAATTACCTCCTGGCGGTACTCAGGGGCCATATGGGATGCCAGGGATAAATCCTAGGCCGGCGACATGCAAGGCAAGCCCCCCCCATCTGCTATACTATGTCAATCTTTTAGGATGAACTCAGAATCAGAGATTATTACATTTATTTCCAGTCCTTGAAGAATTTATAAGTCAAATTCAGTGAAGACTCAGTTTTTAGGCATGGAAGGAAGTAAGGTAGGAAGGGAGATTATTAAATATCACACAAATAACATATTTACATATATAGCCCTATCATAGGAATTTATATCACAGTTTTGTGGAAGACAGGCATTTAAAACTGTGTCCCCACATTAGTGGTCCTAGTAGGAATCTAGATAAGGCAGAGGCTGATTCTTTTTTTTTTTTGAGCTGTATTTTTTTATTTTTTTTTTTAGTGATTAAACATGTATTTATTTTAGTTCAGTTAAAACATACATTGTTTCATTGAAA
>JAJIBD010030736.1:0-35109 GCA_021461705.1 Cryptotis parvus
TTCAGACCATGATCCACTGAAAATAGAAGTTAATTGTACACAAATACGGAGACCAATACCAAGTACCTGGAAACTAAACAGGTCACTGCTGAACAACCAGCACATCATAAAAGAAATCAAAGAGGAAATCCAAAGATTCCTGGAAACAAATGAGACTGAAGACACGAATTACCAGAACTTGTGGTATACAGCAAAAGCAGTGTTAAGAGGCAAGTTCATAGCTCTTCTAGCATTCATCAGAAAAGAAGAAAAGGCCATCACAAACAGTCTGACCTCACAACTTAAGATCTTAGAGAGTGATCAACAAAAGGAGCCCAACCCAAGCAGAAAGAAAGAAATAATAAAACTTAGAGCAGAAATCAATGAGATGGAATGTCAGAAAACAAACCAAAAGATCAAAAAAACCAAAAGCTAGTTATTTGAAAACATAAACAAGATTGACAAACCACTTGCAAGACTTGTAAGAAAAGGAAAAGAGAGAACCCAAATAAATAGAATCAGAAATGAAAACGGGGATATCACAACAGAAACCACAGAAACTCAAAAGATCATGAGAGATTACTATGAGAGCCTGTATGCCACGAAACAAGAGAACCTAGTAGAAATGGACAAATTCCTGAATTCCTATAGCCTCCCAAGTCTGCAACAAGAAGATTTGGAATACCTCAACAAACCTATCTCCATCGAGGAGATAGAAACGGTAATCAAAAGTCTCCCCAAACACAAAAGCCCAGGTCCAGATGGATTCACCAGTGAATTCTACAAAACCTTTAAAGAGACCTACTCCCAATTCTTTTTAAGCTCTTCCGGCAAATTGAAGAAACAGAAACACTCCCAAATAGCTTTTACGAGGCACATATCACCCTGATACCCAAAGCAGACAGAGATGTCACTAAAAAGGAAAACTACAGACCAATCTCCCTGATGAATACAGATGCTAAGATCTTCAACAAAATACTAGCAAATAGAATCCAAAGAGTCATCAAAAAGATTATACACCATGACCAAGTGGGATTCATCCCGGGAATGCAAGGGATGGTTCAACATCCGCTAAGTCAATCAACATAATACATCATATCAACAAAAAGAAAAATAAAAACCATATGATCATATCAATAGATGCAGAGAAGGCATTTGACAAGATTCAACACCCGTTCATGATGAAAGCTCTCTGTAAAATGGGGATTGAAGGAACCTTCCTCAAGATAATCCAGGCCATCTACTACAAGCCCACAGCGAGCATCATTCTCAATGGGGAAAAATTGAAAGCCTTCCCCTTAAGATCAGGGACAAGACAAGGCTGCCCACTCTCACCACTGCTATTCAATATAGTACTGGAAGTACTTGCCATAGCAATCAGGGAAGAAAAAAGACATTCAAGGGCATCCAGATAGGAAGGGAAGAAGCCAAGTTGTGACTATTTGCAGATGACATGATATTATACCTGGAAAACCCGAAACTCTCTACCAAGAGGCTCCTAGAAATAATATATTCCTATAGTAGAGTGGCAGGGTACAAAATCAATACCCAAAAGTCAATGGCCTTCCTATATGCAAACAGCGAAAGAGAAGAAAGGGACCTTAAAGAAACTATCCCATTCACAATTCGCAGCAGAGAAAATCAAATACCTAGGAATGAGCTTGACAAAGAATGTAAAGGATCTTTAAAAAGAAAACTACAAAACGTTACTTCAGGAAATAAAAGAAGATCTGAGGAAATGGAGACACATTCCTTGCTCATGGATTGGAAGGATTAACTTTATCAAAATGGTTATACTGGGGCTGGAGTGGTAGCCCAGCAGGTAGGGAGTTTGCCTTGCGCTGGCTTGGCCGGCCTGGGTTCTATCCCCGGCATCCCATATGGTCCCCCCAAGCACTGCCAGAGTAATTCCTGAGTGCAGAGCCAGGAGTAACCCCTGAGCATTGCCGGGTGTGACCAAAAAGCAAAAAAAAAATCATAATACTCCCTAGAGCTTTATACAGATTCAATGCTGTCCCTATAAAGATACCCATGATGTTCTTCAAAGAAATTGAACAAACACTCATGAAATTTGTATGGCATAATAAACCCCCACGAATAGCTAAAGCAATCCTTGGGGAAAAAGAAGATGGGAGGTACCACTTTCCCCAACCTCAAGCTCTACTACAGAGCAGTTGTAATTAAGACAGTGTGGTATTGGTATAAAGACAGACCCGTAGACCTATGGAATAGAACTGAATATCCTGAAACACACTCTCAAATATACAACCATTTAATCTTCGATAAATGAGCAAAAAATATTAAGTGGAGCAAAGAAAGCCTCTTCAACAAATGGTGCTGGGAAAACTGGGCAGCTACGTGTAAAAAATTAACATAGACCTCCTTTTAACACCATGCACAAAAGTCAGATCAAAATGGATTATAGATCTCAACATCAGACATGAATCTATAAGGTACATCGAAGAAAACATAGGAGAAACGCTCTACGACATCGAAACTAAAAGTATCTTTATAGACGACACACCACTGACCAAGCAAATGAAAGCAAAGATAAACAAATGGGATTATATAAAATTGAAAAAGCTTCTGCACCTCAAAAGAAACAGTGACCAAGATACAAAGACAATCCACAGAGTGGGAAAGGATATTCACCCAATACCCATCTGACAAGGGGTTAATATCCAGGATATATCAGGCACTGGTACCCCTTCACAAGAAAAAGACAGCCAACCCCATCAAAAAATGGGGGAGAAGAAATGAACAGAAGCTTCCAAAAAGAAGAAATTCGAATGGCCAAAAGGCATATGAAAAAGTGTTCTTCATCTTTAATCATCAGGGAGATGCAAATCAAAACAACAATGAGGTACCATCTCACACCACAGAGACTGGCACACATCCAAAACAGCAAGAACAACCGGTGCTGGCGTGGATGTGGGGGAAAAAGGGACTCGGATCCACTGTTGGCGGGAGTGCCGCCTGGTCCAGCCCTCCTTTGGAAAACAATATGGGCATTCCTCCGAAAACTAGATATTGCGCTCCCATTTGATCCAGCAATAGCACTCCTGGGAATATATCCGAGAGACCGAAAAACACATAGCAGAAACACTATCTGTACTTCTTTATTCATCTCTGCACTATTCACTATATCTTGAATCTGGAAACAACCTAAATGCCCAAGAACAGAGGACTGGCTAAAGAAACTGTGGTTCATCTATACTATGGAATACTATGCGGCTGTCAGAAAAGATGAAATTATGAAATTTACCTGCAAATGAATGAACATGGAGACTATCATGTTGAGTGAAATTAGTCAGAAGGAAAAGGACAGATATAGAATGACTGCATTCATTAATAGGATATAAATAGATACCAGTGTTTTACTAAATGTGTGAAATGGTAATGGCAGATTAAAACTCACCATTGTATATACACAAAGAGACTTAAGTGATAAAATCTAAATATCTGCAGGGCTAGTCACAATGTGTAAAACAAGAGGGAGAGAGATGCAGAGACAGAGAGAGAGACAGAGAGAGAAAGAGAGGAAACAGGGCTACCTGCTGTTGAGGCAGTCTGGGGGTGGGTGGGAGGGGGTGGGGTACATTGGTGGTGGAAATGGGGCACCGGTGGAGGGATGGGTGCTGGAATACTGTATTACCAAGAACCAATTGTGAACACCTTTGTAATTGTATGTCTCATGGTGGTATAATAAAAAATTAAAAATAAATAAATAAATAAGTAAATAAATAAATAAATAGTTTAAAAAATAGAAGGGGTCAACAGAGTGATACCATTTCACCAAAATTCTTCAGCGCCACCCTCGAGAACATCAGGCGACAATTAGAATGGGAAAGAATGGGAATGAAGATAGATGGCCGGCAACTACACCACCTCTGCTTGCACTGATGACATCGTTCTAATAACACCAAACATTAGCCAAGCGGCACAAATGCTGGCTGACTTCGACCAAGAATGTGGAAAGATAGGTCTATAGCTCAATCTAAAGAAAACTATGTTTATAAGAAATGAACTAGTTCCAGAGGCCCCATTCACTCTCAATGGAACAAACATCTCTGAATGCAGTAGTTATGTGTATCTAGGTCAAGAAGTCAACATGATGAACGACCTAAAACCTGAGCTGAGCAGGAGGAAGAGAGCGGCACGGAATGCCTTCAAAGGCATCAAAGAAATAGCTAAAAGGACAAAGAACCTCCAGCTCCTGGCACATCTCTTTGACTCCACCATTCTCCCTGCATTAACATATGCCTCAGAGACCTGGGCCCTATGAAAGCAGGATGAGAATGCTATTCGGGTCTCCCAGAGAGGAATCGAAAGAGTTATGCTTGGAATATTACGCCTACTCAAGTGAGAGAGAAGGAATTCGCCGGAGTTCTGACCTCCGTCGCTATTCCAGAATCAGGGACGCTGTCTCATTTGCCAAGACATCGAAAATCAGATGGGCTGGACATGTAATGCGATTTGGAGACAACCGCTGGACTAGAGCCATTACCGACTGGATCCCATGGGATGTCAAAATAAGGATGCCCACCTACAAGATGGTCAGACTTCCTTGTCAAGACCCTGAAGGAACGGTTTGAGGCTCTTCATATTCCTGAATCAACCAGATGCCATTGGGCTACATTGGCATGTGATAGGGTCCAATGGAAATGTTACTGGCGCCCGCTCAAGCAAATCGATGAATAATGGGAGTCAAGTGATCAATTGATCAAGTGACTCATACCTGGCAATGCTCAGGGGGTTATTCCAGGCTCTGCACTGGCGTTCCTGTGCTTAATTATCCTGGCAGTACTCAGGGGACCATATGTGATACTGGGGATCAAAGTCCCTTGTGCAAGGAAAATGCCCTACCCACTGTTCTGTCACACCAGCCCAGCAACCAAATTTTAAAATATACCTCTCAATTAGGCAGGACGTGGGGGGGGAGGGAATTGGGGACATGGGTGGTAGGTGATGGCACTGGTGGAGGGCGGGGTGCTGGAACACTGTGTGACCGAATCCTCCAAGCGTGGACAATGTTGTAATTGTATATCTCACGGTGGTATAATAAAATGTTAAAAAAAAACAAAGAAAAGATATACCCCTCAGAGTGGTAAACTGTAGGGAGGGCTTGGGCAGCACTGGTGTAAGGGAACATCACATTGGTTGTGGAATTGGTGTTAGAACATTATATGTCTAAAACTTCACTATCACTTTGTAAGTCACTTTGTAAATTGTGGTCTTTAATAAAATTAAAAGTAAATTTAATTATTGTAGTTTAGGTCATATGTTTACAAATACTTGACTTTTTACTGTTATGCACAGTTACCTCATCTCACCACCTTCCCAGAGCCCAATGACCTCCTTCAATCCTCTTGTTCTTCTTCAGCCCACCTAATATTCTCTTCCTCTTCCTGAAACTGTATCTCAGTTCTGTAATCCAAGGCTGAGGGCTTGTCATCATTCTTCACTGTCTAACCTATTGATTTGTTTCTCTATGTGCCACCGATGACTGAGATCATCTGTTATTTGCTCTCATTTGTGTCACAACATAATGTCCTCCAGTTGCATCCAAGATGCAGCAAACTGCAGGATTTCTTCTTTTCTTATGGTTGCATAATATTTCATTGTGCGTATGTCACACTTCTTTATTTATTCATAAAACATTGGGTTATTTTCATATCCTAAATATTGTACTAAGCTCTGCAATGAACATAGGCATGCATATTTCTTTTAGGATTAATTTTTTTATGTTAGAGGGTAGGTACTAAGAAATGTCATCGCTAGCCATATGTGAGCTCTATTCTTACTTTGTTCAGAAATCTTTATATTGTCTTTTCATAAAGGCTAAAAGCAGACAACATTCCTCAAACTCATCAAAACAGGGTTCCTCTTTCACAATATCTACACCAACACTATTTCCACTCTTTTTTGATATATACAATTCTCACAGGTGTGACATGGCATTTCATTGTCATTTTGGTCTGCATTTCCTTAATAATAAGTAATAGTACTTCCCTCATATACCTATTAGCAGTATGTGAGACTTGTTCATGAAAATGTCTGTTCATATCTTCTGCCCATTTTTGATGGGAATATTGTGAATTTTTTGTTAGTGATAGTGAGTTTTTTGTTGTTGTTTTGTTTTTGCTTTTCGGGTCATACCTGGTGTTGCTCAGGGGTTGTTCCTGACACGCACTCAGGAATTACTCCTGGAGATCTTCTGCTCGGAGGACCAATATGGGGATCGAACCTCGGCCAGCTGCATGAAAAATAAACACTTTACCCTCTGTACTATCCCCCAGCCCGAGTGTTAGTGATTTTTGTGAATGTTTTATATATTTTATGTATTAGTCCTTAATTTGATGTACTGTGTGTGAACACTGTCTCCCATTTGGTTGGGTGGAGATGCCTTTTTATTTTAAATCTCAGCCCTAGTTTCTTTGTCATAGGAAATGTCTTAATTTGTTATAGTCACATTTTTTGTTTTTGTTATCTTTGCCAAAGATATCAAATCATTGAAAATATCTTTGAAGTCCAAATCCTGGAGAGTTATGCCTATATTTTCTTCACTATATTTTAAGAAATCTGTTCTAATTTTGAGGTCTTTGGCCCACTTTAAATTAACTTTCACATATGGTATGATATACAAATTCAATTTAGAATAAATTTAACAAAAAGTGTGAAAAACCTGTACTTTTGAATCTATGAATCACTAATAAAATATATAGAAGAGGACACCAGGAAATGGAAAAACATTTCATGTTCATAGATTCATATTAACAAAATGACAATCCTCCTCAAAACATTATACAGATTCAATTCAATTCCCATCTAAATTTTGATGACATTTTTTAAGAACTTAGAACAAACTAAATATTCACACAGTAACCAAGCTCATTGAGGTTTGTAGGGAGTACAAGATGCCGCTCTGTCTCATGTTCATTGATTTACAGAAAGCCTTTGATTCTGTGGAGACTGAAGCGGTTATCGAAGCCCTAGCCAAACAGGGTGTTCAAACCCAATACATCAAGATCCTTCGTGAGCTGTATTACGGATTCACCACCAGGATCTCACCATTCTATAAAGAAGTGATCATTGATGTCAAAAGAGGGGTTCGACAGGGTGATACCATTTCACCAAAACTCTTCAGCGCCACGCTGGAGAACATCATGCGACAATTAGAATGGGAAGGAATGGGAGTTAAGATAGATGGTCGGCAACTACACCACCTCCACTTCGCTGATGACATCGTTCTAATAACACCAAACATTAGCCAAGCGGCACAAATGCTGGCTGACTTCGACCAAGAATGTGGAAAGATAGGTCTACAGCTGAATCTAAAGAAAACTATGTTTATGAGAAATGAACTAGTTCCAGAGGCCCCATTCACTCTCAATGGAACAAACATCTCTGAATGCAGCAGTTATGTGTACCTAGGTCGAGAAGTCAACATGATGAACGACCTAAAACCTGAGCTGAGCAGGAGGAAGAGAGCGGCAGGGAATGCCTTCAAAGGCAGCAAAGAAATAGCTAAAAGGACAAAGAACCTCCGGCTCTGGGCACATCTCTTTGACTCCACCATTCTCCCTCCATTAACATAGCCTCAGAGACCTGGGCCCTATGAAAGCAGGATGAGAATGCTATTCGGGTCTCCCAGAGAGGAATCGAAAGAGCTATGCTTGGAATATCACGCCTCACTCAAGTGAGAGAAGGAATCGGAGTTCTGACCTCCGTCGCTATTACAGAATCAGGGATGCTGTCTCGTTTGCCAAGGCATCGAAAATCAGATGGGCTGGACATATAATGCGATTTGGAGACGACTGCTGGACTAGAGCCTTTACCGACTGGATCCCATGGGATGTCAAAAGATCATGTGGCCCCCCACCTACAAGATGGTCAGACTTCCTTGTCAAGACCCTGAAGGAATGGTTTGAGGCTCTTCATATTCCTGAATCAACCAGATGCCATTGGGCTACATTGGCATGTGATAGGGTCCAATGGAAATGTTACTAGCGCCCACTCGAGCAAATCGATGAATAATGGGATTCAAGTGAACAAGTGAAGAACAAACTAAATATAATTTATGAAAATTAATCCACTCAAGAGCATTAGCAAAGTCAAATTCAAAAAGCGATTGATAGTGATAGTAATTGTTCAAAACTAATGATAGGAAATGTAGTAAGGATAAATGTAAAGATACTAAATTTTGTATGGAGTCATAAAACTACAAGAAGTTGGGATGTTTTGCATTTCTAACTTAAATTATACTATAAAGTGATATAATCAAAAGACATGGAACTGAAATAAGAATGGGACATCAAACAAGGAAATAGAATGGAGAGCTCAAAGATAAAGACTCAAATTTATAAACAGTTAATCTATGACAAAACTCTGGATGTACAAAGCAAATCAAGGAAAGCCTCTTCAGCAAATACTGTTAAGAAAAACTGGAAAACCACGTGCAAAAAGACAGCATTGTATCCTGCCAAAATCTTCAACTTTCTGAATATTTTGTACCTAACTTAATTTCTTCTTTTTTTCCATAAATTCTGCCATTCTAGATGATATTCCTGTGATTCACCATCTTACACCTCCTAATACCTTGATTTCCTTTTCACCAGTTACTTGTGTCCTGAATTTGAAGGAAATTCTCCATCCTTAACTATTTTTTCTCTCTGAAAAAATACCCTATTTGTGATTCTTCCCATTTATCCCTCTGTTGAGCCCCAGACCCATAGATATGACTTTTTTGAACATCTCGAATTGTCTTCTCTGAGCTCCTCTCTTTCAATGTATTTAGACAGACTCCCTATCACATCAAATTAGTTCCAATCCTCTATTTTTTATTGAATCATATATAATTAATAACATCACTACAAACTTTCAAATTCATTATTCTCATCTCTATTTTTCAAAACTGGATTTTCATTGAAGTATGAGTGCAGAAAAATCCACAAATCCCAAGCATACAGTTTGGTGAATTAAATGCCTCCACCTAACCATTTGAATCTAAAAGTAAAGCATTCATCAATATCTGAAAGGCCGACTACTGACTCATACTTAAAGATACAAATATATTAATATCCAACATAATAAATTAGTTTTATATAATTTAACTCATAAAGTATCTATTTAACTCATAGAGTGTCTTTTGTCTAATATGTTTGTGATTTTTGTTGTTTTTGTTGTTGTTTGGTTTTGCGTCACACCTAATGATGCTCAGGGCCTACTCCTGGCTCTGTGCTCACAGATCACTCTTCGGTGGGCCATATGTGGTTCCAGGGATCAAACTCAGGTCAATTAAGTGGGAGACAAGCACCCTACCCATTGTACTATCACTCTGACCCCCCATATGCTTGTTAATTTATCTAAAATAATTACTCTAATGAAATCCAGTCATTTAATTCATGGTCATTTAATTATTAAATGTGTAGAATACTACTACACATTTAAAAATGTGTTGTATTCTATTCTCTAAATACATTCGCATCTTAATTAACTTTTCTTTTATAAAAGTAATGTACTTTGTGGTTGTTAGCCATTAGATTGTATCAAGAATAAGGGCTGAAAAATATGCAGCGGAAACACCATCCCTACTTTTATGTTCATAGCAGCATTATTCACAATAGCCAGAATCTGGAAACAACCAGAGTGTCCGAGAATCGATGACTGGATAAAGAAGCATTGGTACATCTACACAATGGAATACTATCCAGCTATTAGGAAAAATGAAGTTATAAAATTTGCCTATACATAGATGGACATGGAGAATATTATGTTGAGTGAAATTAGCCAGAAGGAGAGAGACAGATATAGAATGACTGCATTTATTTGCATGACATAAATATATATATATATATATATATACATATTATGATACCAATATCCAAGGTCAAGTGAAACATGTATCAGGAGGTCTTGTCAAAGGTGGAAATTGTCACAAACGTGTGGAGTCAGAGGCTAGGTAAGACAGAAAATGGAACAGTGTGCTAACAATTGTCGAGGGTACTAATGCCAACCTAAAACTGAGCATTAAATGTAGTCAAAAATATACACATGACAACACTTTAATGTATGTTCTGTAATCCATTGTCTGGAAGGGAAGGAAAAGAGAAAGAGAGAGAAAGGGAAAGAAATAAAGAACCTGGCATGGAGGCGGGTTTGGGAGGTGGGAGGGAACCTGGGACGTTGGTGGTGGGAGATGGGCACTGGTGGCAGGATGGGTGCTGGAACACTGCATAACCAAAACCCAAATATGAACTTTTTAATTGTAAATAAAAATAAATAAAAATAATAAATAAATAAATAAATAAATAAAATGAAGAATTCTCAAAATTCTTAATAAAATGTGCCGAAAACCTTCCTTACAAGTAAATAAATGTAATTTCTACATGGTAAAAAAAAAATAAGCTAGAGAGATAATACATCATTAAGGCCATGTTTTATATGCATCAAACATCAGCACATAAGGTCCTCTCACACTACCAGGTGTGAGAGGCCCAAGTCCCAGCATTGAAGGACCCTCAACACTGCACCACCAGTCATGTTAACCAAGAATAGCTAGAAAAGACTGTAGGGTTGAAAAGAAAGAGACGTGGGGACCCAAAAAGAAATAAACAACATTAACATCAAAAAAGGGAGAAAAATACCAATTATAATGCTACTTTTAACATTCTGTTCTAGGACAGTTCTTTTTTGTATTAATCTGTTTGTTTTGGGATCACAACCTGAAATGTTCAGGGGTTACTCCTGGCCCTGAACTTAGGAATTACTCATGGAGGTGCTCAGGGATGCCAATGATCGAACCTGGGTTTACTGCTTCCGAAGCAAGCACCTTACCCACTAAACTATTTCTCCAGCCTCCAGGACATTTTTTTGGTAACTTGTACCTCTTTAAACTTCTGTTCTTGCATATCTCATTTTCACAGCTGAAATTAATGACTTGTCAAATCTATAGGCAGCTCAAGTGTATTATTAGCAAAGTCAAATTCAAAAAACGATTGATAGCTGTAGTAATTGGCCAGAACTAATGATGGGAAATGTAATAAGGATAAATGTAAAATTTAGTTATATTTAGCATCAATAAATGTACTATGCACATAGAATAAGTTAAAACTGAAAAAAAGTAAATAATATATAAATGATTAAATTATATATTTTCTCATGGGATACTAAATATTATCTCACAATGACAAATTAAAGGTAGTTTAAGCACAAGACAAATAATTTTATCCATTATATTAGAAATATACATGCTATAATTTAGAATATTTATGCATGTACATGGCAAAACCTGGGGCGGGAAAGGGGATTCTAGAATGGTGAAGCTAGATGTTAAGTATTTTCAAAATTTTCTCTAACATTTTGATATTATTTCAGTAATGTTGAAAAATAGAAAATGATTTGGATGTGTACAGGCTTCTCATTTTAGCTATTTTTCTATGCTTTTGAAGGCATTCCATGCCACTCTCTTCCTCCTGTGCAGCTCAGGGTTTAGGTCGTTCATCATGTTGATTTCTCAACCTAGGTACACATAACTCTTGCATTCAGAGATGTTTGTTCCATTGAAAGTGAATGGGGCCTCTGGAACTAGTTCGTTTTTTCATGAACATAGTTTTGTTGAGATTCTGCTGTAGACCTATTTCTCCACATTCTTGGTCGAAGTCAGCCAGCATTTTTGCCGCTTGGCTAATGCTTAGTGTTATTAGAACAATGTCATCAGTGAAGGGGAGGTGGTGTAGTTGCCGATCGTCTATCTTCACTCCCATTCCTTCCCATTCTAATTGTCGCATGATGTTCTCCAGCGTGGCGCTGAAGAGTTTCAGTGAAATGGTATCACCCTTACGAACCCCTCTTTTGGCATCAATGATCACTTCCTTGTAGAATGGTGAGATCCTGGTGGTGAATCCTTAATACAGCTCATGAAGGATCTTGATGTATTGGCCTTGAACACCCTGTTTGGCTAGGGTTTCGATAACCACTTCAGTCTCAACAGAATCAAAGGCTTTCTTTAAATCAATGAACGTGAGACAGAGCGGCATCTTGAACTCCCTACAAACCTCAATGAGCTTGGTTATCGTGTGGATATGGTCGATTGTGCTGAATCCTTTTCGGAAGCCAGCTTGCTCGCATGGTTGTCCTTCATCTAATGTTCTGCCAATCCTGTTCAGGATGACTCGAGTGAACAGCTTGTAGATGACGGACAACAGGCAGATGGGGCAATAGTTCCAATATCGTGAATGTCTCCCTCTAGAACAGTAGAACTGTCCTTCTGGTTTTCCATTGGGAGGGCACCTTGCATTCAGACAGGTAGCGTGTGAAGAGGCGAGCCAGTGTATTGATGAGTAACAACAGCAGATTCTTCAGCTAAAAGGATAAAGAACCTCCAGCTCTGTGCACATCTCTTCGACCCCACCATTCTCCCTGCATTAACATACACCTCAGAGACCTGGGTCCTACCTAAGCAGGATGAGAATGCTATTTGGGTCTCCCAAAGAGGAATTGAAAGAGCTATGCTTGGAATATCATGCCTCACTCAAGTGAGAGAAGGAATCTGGAGTTCTGACCTCTGTTGCAGTTCCAGCGTCCCTGCGGTTCCAGAGTCAGGGACGCTGTCTCATTTGCTAAGGCATTGAAAATCAAATGGGCTGGACATGCAATGCTATTTGGGATAACAGCTGGACTAAAGCTGTTACCGATTGGATTCCACGGACGTCAAAAGATCACGTGGCCTTCCACCTAGAAGATGGTCAGACTTCTTTGTCAAGACCCTGAATGAACGGTTTGAGGCTCTTCGTATTCCTGAAGCAAGCAGATGCCATTGGGCTACACTGGCATGTGATAGGGTCAAATGGAAATGTTACTGGTGCTCGCTCGAGCAAATCAATGAATAACGAGATGCCAAGTGATCAAGTGATCAAGGCTTCTCCTGCTACCTAAAAATAAGTGATTGTTTTATGTTATTATCTTGTGGGTTATTTTTGGAGTCAAATATTTTCTTTGATGAGAGAGAGGGAGAGAGAAAAGAGATAAAGAACCTACCATTTAGGCAGGCTATGGGAGGAGGGAGGGAGTTGGGGATATTGGTGGTGGGAAATGGGCACTGGTGGAGGGTGGGTTTCTAGAACACTATGTGACCAAAACCTCTAAACATGAACAATGTTGTAATTGTATATTTCATGGTGGTATAATAAAATATTTAATAATAAATAAATAAATACCGCTGTATTTTTGTGCAAATTAAAAAATATATTTTCTTTGAATTCACACATTTTCAACTTTTATATAAATGGTAACAGCACATCTTCTCCCATGTCATGAATACCATGGTTCAAAGACAGAGGTTCAAATCTTGCCATAGACCATCTACAAAGCCTTAACAAGAAAATTAAAAAGTAGTTTGCTGCATGCTAGCATAAAGGGTTGATATTTGTCATCTCACTTGTCTCTTGCAAAGTAGGAACCATTATCCTCCCCTATGTGGTAGAAGAAACCAAAAAGCACGAAATTGTAGATCTTGAGTAAGTTAGAGTTAATAGAGCAAGAATCAGAATGGAAACACACCATCAGGCCACAGAGCATATGCTTTTCATCTACATTAAACTCCCAGAGCGATTGATCAATTTATGACCTCCTGGTCCTCCTGAAAAATTGGCAAAGATAATAGCTAATGCCTTTTTTCATCTTTTATGTGGTAAAATTGCTGAATGAAATTGTTTATACGTTTTATCTCATTAACCATCACACGAAACTTAGTTTCCTAAACTCTAAAAGGTTACAAAGATTCCCTTCAATTGACCAGAAGAGGGAAGCAGAGGACCTGGGAAGGTATCTGAGGCCCCTGTTGGAACTAGGGAGCAAACAAACCTCAGGTAAGGAAGTGACCTTGAAAGGATTGTCTCCCAAGCACAATCATCTACCAAACCACACATCAACCAAACATAAAATCTCATTGATGGAGACCATCATGGCACATCATTGTGTATTTCCAAGAGCTCCCATAGGGAACAGTTTTCCTTCAAGTTGGGAAGCCTCAGGAGAGCCACCAAAAAGACACTGATGGAGACGGCAGGAACTATGAGGCATAACCAGCAAGACAGCAGACACAGAGGTTACAGCAATGGGGCCCAAGAGCTGGGGCCTCCTGTTAGTTACCTGTTTGCTCCCTTTGGTGCCTAGAGCAGTTACAGCTCAGTTCTTTTGTGCATTCATTATCCAAGGCACTTACCACAGTGTTCTTAGAATGATAGACCAGGTATCAGCCGTTTTCCTTGTTTCGGGTGATTCTGCTACTCTGTAGGAAAGTATTGGGCATAGGCTAAGCTCTACAACCAAATCTATTGTCATTAAAGTCATATCTTGCCCAGGGGGCATACAAGAGCCATACCATGTTCAGGAAAAAAGAACAGGCACAAACTTTTTTTTCAGTTAAACAGAAAATTTTATTTTTTATTTTGGGTTACAACCGGCTATGCTCAGGGGTTATTTCTGGCTCTATATTCAGGAATTACTCCTGGTAGTTGTCAAGCAAATATATATATATGAGATGCCCATGATCGAACCCGGATAGGCCCATGCAAGACAAACACTGTACTATCTCTCTAGTCCCATGCATTTTATTAGAGGATTTTTGTTTTCAAACTTTACTAGAGGTCATTGAGAAGCTAAGAATAATCACTGAAGAATTCTTATTGCCTAATCCAAGGCAAATCTCCACATTAGAAATAGATATATTTGAAGATGAGAATGTGACTCAAATGGTAGAAAACATGTCTAGAATATGAGAGGCCCTGAGTTTAATCCCTGGGTGTTTGGGAGTGGATCACTTAAGTGCTGCTAGGTGCAGCTCCCATGATTACATGATTACTCTCTCTCTCCCTTTTGCTCCCTCTCTCTCTGTCTCTCTCCTCCTCACCCCTTTGATTTTCCTCCCTAAAGTTTATATCTCTTTATTGGTTTCCATATCTTAAAGCTCTGATGGCTAGGAAAGATAAATCCAGGTATGCCAAAGAATGGAACAAGACACAAATTCTCTCAAGGATCTGAAACAGATGGTGTAAGACACTGACCAGAACTACTCTCAGTATACCAGGGTAAGGAAGAGAAATGCTCAAGACAGAAGTAAACTCAAGTGACCAACAAAGCAACTAGAAACTTCACTCACTCTAAAAAATTGCCATTTTTTATCCTTTACCTCCTTGCATTTGTGGGTGGGAATTAATGGTAGGAAGGGGAGTGAAGTAAGAAGAAAAGAGTGCAGGAGTAGAGAGGATACCCCTGATTCCTTTTTTGTCTCTTACCTCCTGCTTCCCTTATTTATTTTGATCTTATACCCATTTCTCAGGACCCCCTAACTTTATAAACTTGTGGATCACTGTGTTTACATGAAATGCTGCACTCTTGCACTTTCTGCATGCTGTGTCTGAGTAATTCTGTAAAGGTGAGAGAGGAAGAGTCTCAGTAAAATGATCTTTCTCCCTTCCAGAGGAGTTCTCTGGAAAAGCAACAAATGAGACTCCATCACTGCGGCAATATCTGATCAACCTAGGGTTTTCTGGTACAAGATGAGCAGGCATAAGTCATTTAATGTCTATCTGGGATCTTTCACTTCTCTGAAACTCAGTTGATAGAATGGAACTCTCGGCTTCAAGAGGCAAATTTAATTCACATACCTTATATCACCTATGTGAGGAAGAAACACTGAGGCCTTATCGTACATCTTCTTGTCACTGGAATATGGGAAGCAGAAATTCATAAACACTGATGTCAGATATAAGCCATAGACGCCAGGATTTCAGCATACTGATGCTGTCTATTAATTAAAGACAGTTTATAGATTTTTAAATAGAGGAGAAGCAGGAGCTACAGGGAGTATGGATGAAAGTTAAATCTCTCTTCTGTATAGAGAAAAAAGTTCTCA
This sequence comes from Cryptotis parvus, assembly GCA_021461705.1. NCBI lineage: Eukaryota > Metazoa > Chordata > Mammalia > Eulipotyphla > Soricidae > Cryptotis > Cryptotis parvus. The sequence goes on from JAJIBD010030736.1 coordinate 15,896, forward strand.
TACAGTTTCAAATATCAGAAAGTTCTTATCAACTGACTGCCAGGAAGGAAACCAACATTTGCTGAACATTTCCCATGACTTATATTGGACAAAGCATATTTCCTCGGGACATCTGTTAGATTTGCTAGATGCAAGTAAGACAATAATTTTGACCTGTTTAATGTAGAAGAGAAATGTGTTTAAAAGATATCAAACCATTCATAGAACAGCTAGTCCAATGAATTATAAAACCTATGAATTATAGAACCAAAGTATCTGAACCTGGTTGAGAGCAGTCAACCAGGTTCAGATACTTTGGGTCAAAATCAATTCAAAAATTAAAAATGTCCCTTCTTTAACTGGAGCAGCATCATTCAGGTTGGCTCTTGAGACCTTGAAGCACTTCCTTGTTACTTATGATCACAAGATAGTTTATAGTAATCTTGCATATCTCCTTTCTCATGCCTGGAGCTATGCATGTCCAAAGAAGCTCTAATTCATTTTAATAGAAAATCAGGAAGAGGGGCTGGAGAGATAATACAGTGGATAGGACAGTTGTCTTGCACATGGCGCACCTAGGTTTAACTCTCAGACCATATGGGTTCTACCCATGTTGTCCCCTGAGTCATGCCAGGAGAGATCCCTGAATGCAGAGCTAGGAGTAATCCCTGGAGTACTGCTTGGCCCCAAAACAAACAAGAATTTCTTTCTTTTTTCTTTTTAGTTTTTTGTTGGGTTATACCAGGGGCTGCTTGGGGATTACTACTGCTTTTGAACTCAGGAATTACTCCTGGCTTTGCTTGGGGGACCATATGGGATGCCAGGGATTGCAATCAAACTTGTGTTGGCCATGTGCAGGACAAATGCCCTACCTGCTGTACAATGGCTCCAGCCCCTTAAGAATTTCAAGGGGAAACAAAATAGTGAAGTAGAGTGGTTTTGTATAGGAAAGGTGTGGAGGTGTAAGAGAGAGAAAATATGAAAAGTATATGATCAAGAGGAGAGAGAAGGTTACCTCATAAAATAAAAGAATTGCATATACAAAGCTGAGATAAGGGACATTTCCAAAAGGAACATGCTTCATTTACTTTTGCAAATTTGGGTTTTGTGGCATTTTTCACAAATTGTCCCTGCTTGGAGCTTTCTGTGTAACCAAACATATATTACTAGAAAAAGCTCTTTTTTGAACTTTGGGTGGAATTCTTTCATATTTTTCTCATGGCCTTTTGTTTGCCCTGGTTTCGCCTTTCCTGAGCATTCTCTGGGCAGGTCTTTGGTGACAGTTTCCATTTTATAAGGTCTAGGTTTTCACTTCTCCAAAAGGAATCAGACTTTATGCTTTTGGGCTCTTTGAGGGCTCATATTTGATTTTCAGTTATATATTGCTTTTATTACTTCCCAAAACTCATTGCCAGGGTCCTCTCACCATGTCTATGCCCTCAATGCACAGCTACCACTGATAATACAATTGCTATAAACAGTAAAATATTTATCCTCACTTTTCCCCCTCCCTTTTGGGAATACTATACAGTCAAATTATTTGTGATAGGGTTGTTTGTTTTCTTCTTGTAAAGTTCTACCAGTGCCTGATATATCCTGGATATTAACCCCTTATCAGATGGGTATTGGGTGAATATTCTTTCCCATCTGTGGACTGCTTTTGTATCTTAGTCATTGTTTCTTTTGAGGTGCAGAAGCTTTTTTAGTTTCATGTAGTCCCATATGTTTATCTTCTAGTTGCTTTGTTAGTGATGTTTCATCTTTGAAGATGCCTTTAGCTTCAATGTCATGGAAGGTTTTTCCTATATTTTCTTCAATGTACTTTTATGGATTCAAGTCTGATATTGAGATCTTTAATCCACTTTGATCTGATTTTTTGTGCATGGTGTTAGACACAGGTCCAAATTCATTTTTTTACATGTCGCTGCCCAGTTTTCCCAGCACCACTTATTGAAGAGGCTTTCCTTACTCCATTTTAGACTCATTGCACCTTTATCAAAGATTAAATGATCATGTGTTTGAGGTTGGGGTGTCAGGATACTCAATTCTATTCCATAGGTCCACAGGTCTGTTTTTATTCCAATACCATGCTGTTTTAATTACTACTGCCTTGTAGTACAGCTTGAAGTTGGGAAAGGTGATTCCTCCCATATTCTTTTTCCCGAGGATTGCTTTAGCTATCCTTGGGGGTTTATTGTTCCATACAAATTTCAGGAGTGTTTGGTCAATTTCTTTGAAGAATGTCATGGTTATCCTTATAGGGACTGCATTGAATCTGTACAGAGCTCTAGGGAGTATTACCATTTTGACAATGTTGATTCTCCCCATCCATGAACAGGGAATGTGTTTCCATTTCCTTGTGTCCTCTTTTATCTCTTAGAGCAGTGTCTTGTAGTTTTCTTTGTACAGGTCCTTTACACACTTGGGTAAGTTGATCCCTAGGTATTTGATTTTCTGTGGCACAATTGTGAATGGAATAGTTTCCTTAATATCCCTTTCTTCTCTTTCAGTTATTTGTATATAGGAAAGCCACCGACTTTTGCGTGTTGATTTTGTATCCTGCCACTCTACTATATGTGTCTATTGTTTCTAGGAGTTTTTTGGTAGAGAGTTTAGGGTTCTCTAGGTATAATATCATGTCATCTGCAAATAATGATAGCTTAACTTCTTCCTTGCCTATCTGGATGCCCTTGATGTCCTTTTCTTCTCTGATTGCTATGGCAAGTACTTATAGTACTATATTGAATAAAAGAGGTGAGAGTGGGCAACCTTGTCTTGTCCCTGATCTCAGGGGGAAGGCTTTCAACTTTTCCCCATTTAGAATGATGCTCGCTGTGGGCTTTTGGTAGATGGCTGTAACTATCTTGAGGAAAGTCCCTTCAATTCCCATTTTCTGGAGCGTTTTAATCATGAACGGGTGCTGGATCTTGTCAAATGCTTTCTCTGTGTCTATTGATAGGATCATATGGTTTTTATTTTTTCTCTTATTGATATGATGTATTATGTTGATTGACTTGCGAATGTTGAACCATCCTTGCATACCCGGGATGAATCCTAGTTGGTCATGATGTATGATCTTCTTGATGAGTCTTTGGATTCTGTTTGCTAGTATTTTGTTGAAGATCTTAGCATCCGTGTTCATCAGGGATATTGGTCTGTAGTTTTCTTTCTTTGTGTTGTCTCTCCCTGCTTTGGGTATCAGGGTGATATGTGCCTCATAGAAGCTGTTTGGGAGAATTTCTGTTTCTTCTATTTCCTGGAAGAGCTTGAAAAGGACTGGCAGTTGGTCCTCCTTAAAGATTTGGTGGAGTTCACTAGGGAAACCGTCTGGACCTGGGCTTTTGTGTTTGGGCAGACTTTTTAATTACTGTTTCTATTTCCTCAATGGTGATAGGCTTATTCAGGTATTGGAGGACTTCTTGTTTCAGCCGTGGGAGGTTATAGGACTTCAGGAATTGATCCATTTTTTTCTAGATTCTCGTGTTTCACGGCATACAGGCTCTCAAAGTAATCTCTGATGATCTTTTGGATTTCTGTGGTTTCTGTTGTGATGTCACCTTTTTTATTTCTGATTCTGTTTATTTGGGTTCTCTCTTTCCCTGTCCTTACAAGTCTTGCCAATGGTTTGTCAATCTTGTTTATTTTTTCAAAAAACCAGCTCTTGGTTTCATTAATCTTTTGGATTGTTTTTTTTGGTTTCCAACTCATTGATTTCCTCTTTAAGTTTTATTATTTCCTTTTTTCTGCCTGGGTTGGGCTCCTTTTTGTTGGTCTTTTTCTAATGTCTTCAGCTGTGTAGTCAGGTTATTTATGTGGGCCCTTTCTTGTTTCCTGATGAATGCTTGCAGAGCTATAAACTTCCCTCTTAACATGGCTTTTGCCGTGTCCCACAAGTTCTTATAGTTGGTGTCTTAATTTTCATTTGTTTCCAGAAATCTTTGGATTTCCTGTTTGATTTCTTCTATGACCCATTTGTTGCTCAGGAGTGAGCTGTTCAGTTTCCAGGTGTTTGGTTTGACCCCCTGTTTCTGTGTACGGTTAACTTCCATTTTCAGTGCATCATGGTCTGAAAAGATAGCTGATACAATTTCTATCTTTTTTATTTTATTGAGGTATGCTTTGTGGCTCAGCATATGGTCTATCTTGGAGAATGTTCCATGTGCACTAGAGAAAAATGTGTATTCAGCTTTTTTGGCATGAAAAGCCCTGTATATATCCACTAGCTCTCTTTCTTCCATTTCCTTCCTTCAGGGCCAATATTTCCTTGGTGAGTTTCAGTCTTGTTGATCTATCCATCGTTGATAGAGCAGTGTTGAAGTCTCCAACTATTATTGTGCTACTGTTAATATCTTCTTTGAAGTCTCTTAGCAGTTGTTTTATGTATTTTGCTGGCCCCTCTTTGGGTGCATATATGTTTAGTAGTGTAATTTCTTCCTGGTGTACATACCCCTTAAGTAATAAGAAATGACCTTCGTTGTCCCTTCTAACCTTTTCAGCCTGAAGTCTATACTATCTGATGCTAATATGGCCACACCAGCCTTTTTGGAGGAGTTGTTTGCATGGAGAATGGTCTTCCAACCTTTGACTTTAAGAAAGGGATATTAAGGAAACAATTCCATTCACAATTGTGCCACAGAAAATCAAATACCTAGGAATCAACTTACCCAAGTGTGTAAAGGACCTGTAAAAAAGAAAACTACAAGACATTGCTCCAAGAGATAAAAGAGGACACGAGGAAAAGGAAACATATTCCCTGCTCATGGATGGGGAGAATCAACATTGTCAAAATGGTAATACTCCCTAGAGCTCTGTACAGATTCAATGCAGTCCCTATAAGGATAACCATGACATTCTTCAAAGAAATTGACCAAACACTCCTGAAATTTGTGTGGAACAATAAACCCCCAAGGATAGCTAAAACAATCCTCGGGAAAAAGAAGATGGGAGGCATCACCTTTCCCAACTTCAAACTGTACTACAAGGCAGTAGTAATTAAAACAGCATGGTATTGGAATAAAAACAGACCTGTGGACCTATGGAATAGAATTGAGTATTCTTACACCAACCAACCTCAAACACATGATCATGTAATCTTTGATAAAGGTGCAACGAGTCTAAAATGGAGTAAGGAAAGCCTCTTCAACAAGTGGTGCTGGGAAAACTGGGCAGCGACATGTAAAAAAATGAATTTGGACCTGTGTCTAACACCATGCACAAAAATCAGATCAAAGTGGATTAAAGATCTCAATATCAGACTTGAATCCATAAAGTACATTGAAGAAAATATAGGAAAAACCCTTCACGACATTGAAGCTAAAGGTATCTTCAAGGTGAAACATCACTAACAAAGCAACTAGGAAGAAAAGATAAACATATGGGACTACATGATACTAAAAAGCTTCTGCACCTCAAAAGAAACAGTGACTAAGATACAAAAGCAGTCCACAGAATGGGAAAGAATATTCACCCAATACCCATCTGATAAGGGGGTTAATATCCAGGATATATCAGGCACTGGTAGAACTTTACAAGAAGAAAACAAACAACCCCATCAAAAAAATGGGGAGAAGAAATGAACAGAAACTTCAGCAAGGAAGAAATACAAATGGCCAAAAGACATATGAAAAAATGCTCATCATCACTAATCATCAGAGAGATGCAAATCAAAACAACAATGAGATACCACTTTACACCACAGAGACTGGCACATATTCAAAAGAGCAAGAACAACAAGTGCTGGCGTGGATGTGGGGAAAAGGGGACACTCATCCATTGTTGGTGGGAATGTCAGCTGGTACAGCCTTTTTGGAAAACAATATGGACATTCCTCCAAAGACTAGAAATTGAACTCCCATTTGACCCAGCCATACCACTCCTGGGAATCTACTCTGGCAAACCAAAAATATACAGCGGAAACACCATCCCTACTTTTATGTTCATAGCAGCATTATTCACAATAGCCAGAATCTGGAAGCAACCAGAGTGCCCGAAAATCGATGACTGGATAAAAAAGCTTTGGTATATCTACACAATGGAGTACTATGCAGCTGTTAGGAAAAATGAAGTTATAGAATTTGCCTATAAATGGATGGACATGGAGAAGATTATGTTGAGCGAAATTAGCCAGAAGGAGAGAGACAGACACAGAATGACTGCATTTATCTGCATAACCTAAATATATATGTACATATTAAGATACCAATATCCAAGGTCAAGTGAAACATATATCAGGAGGTCTTGTCAAAGGTGGAAATTAACACAAACGTGTAGGAGTCAGAGGCTAGGTAAGACAGAAAATGGAACAGTGTGCTAACAATTGTCGAGGGTACTAATGCCAACCTAGAACTGAGCATTTAATAGAGGCAAAAAGATACACATGACAACCCTTTAATGTATGTTCTGTAATCCATAGTCTGGAGGGAAAGGAAAAGAGAAAGAGAGAGAAATGGAAAGAAATAAAGAACCTGCCATGGAGGAGGGCTGGGGGAGGGGAGGGAACCGGGGACGTTGGTGGTGGGAGATGGGCACTGGTGGCAGGATGGGTGCTGGAACACTGTATGACCAAAACCCAAATATGAACTTTTTAATTGTTTATCTTTGTAATTGTAAAAATAAAAAAAATTTAAAAGAAAAAGAACCTGCCATAGAAGCAGGCTAGGGGAGGGGGAGGGAATTGGGTACATTGGTGGTTGGAATTGGGCACTGGTGGAGGGATAGGTGCTGGAACATTGTATGACTGAAAACCCAGACATGAGCATCTTTGTAATTGTATATCTCACGGTGATACAATAAAATATTAATTAAAATAAAAAAAAACTACAAGGCATGCTTTATCAGCAGAATTCTATCATTATCAGGTATATGTAAATTTGCAGAATTTTCCAGAAGATTTTGAGTATTTTTAAAAGAATATTGCCTAACTTTTGCCCATAATGGTAAGTTATGTTTTCTTTCTGCTCACTTTTAATTTTTCTTTTTCTTCTTTCTAATGTGTGCTTTACAGTCTACTATAATGAGCCAAGGACTTGGTGTGCTTCTAGGAAAGCTTTTATTTATCAAACTTTAAAACTTTTTACTCAATTTACAGTTTGGGGGCAGAAGGAGTGTTTGGGCCATACTTACTGTGATTAAGAAAGCTTACTTCTGGCTCTCTGCTCAGGGATCATTCCTGGTGGTGTTGGGGGGGAACCATATTTGGTCCTAAAAATTGAATCAGGGTCAGTGGACTATATTTAGGGCAAACATCTTAACCTTGTTTTAGTGTAAAATCTCTCCGATACATTCATATTTTATTTAATAATTACATACATCAAAAATTCTTGATGTGTTCTGAGAAAAACATCTGAATCTTAGACTTCTCCACTCTTCCTATCTTGCTTCATCCTCCCTCCCTTCCTCTCTCCCTAAATTGATACAAATAAATGACTCATTTTTATCAGGACAAAATCTAGTTATGAACATTATTAAATTTAATTTACTTTAAATTTTAAATAAACTAATGCAAAAATTCTAATTTTGCATTTGCTACAGCCAAGTGGCAAATTTCTAAATTTTATACAGAGTATATATTGTCTCTCAGTTGGAATTATCTTTTCTAAGTTCTTCCACATGGTAAATTCCTCCTGATGTTCACATTTGAGCTTACGTGCTATTTCAGAGAGGGTTTTTCAAGCAGTACTTGACCTCATATCAGTCACTCTTCATCATTATTTTGCTTTATTTTACTAAGCAAATATCAGCCTTGACATTACCCTGTTTACTTTTTTGCCTTTTAATTAATTCTCTTCCTCTAATCTAGCAGTGAGATATAAACCCCATCAAACAGTGTGTCTTTTTAGTGATAAATGTCCTGTTTTAAGAATATATAGGTAATTGGTACTTAAAAGAATTTATCATAATGGGAGGGGGGGGAACCTGGGGTGTTGGTGGTGGGAGATGGGCACTGGTGGAGGGATGGGTGCTGGGACACTGTATGACCAAAACCCAAATATGAACATCTTTGTAATTGTATATCTCACGGTGGTATAATAAAAATACTTAAAAAAAATATAAAAAGGCTTGACGCCGCCTGGGGAAGCTGGAACTCCGCTTTCCCCCGGCTAAGCTGACCATGGGGCTCTTGGGAGGACAGATGGGTTTTGGGAGTGGGCCCATCACCTCCGGGGGTCCCGGAAGCAGCCGGATGAGACTCACCCACCACACTAGCCACCACCTTTGCTGTCCGGACGCTGGAACACTGCCTCACGACCAGATTAACAGAGCAAAACCAGTTCGAGCCCAGGTAGGTGGCTCCCAGAGTCGGGAATCACTGGGAATTCGTCAGATGGAGTCAGGGGTCGCCCATTCCCCCTTCCATTTTGTTGAGCCTGGTGGCCCCGCCCAGGAGCTGCCCTGGGGCTACCAGCCATAGCATGCGGGCCTCAGACGCGCCTGGGGAAGCTGGAACTCCGCTTTCCCCTGGCTAAGCTGACCATGGGGCTCTCGGGAGGACAGATTGGTTTTGGGAGTGGGCCCATCACCTCCGGGGGTCCCGGAAGCAGCCGGATGAGATTTGCCCACCACACTAGCCACCACCTTTGCTGTCCGGACACTGGAACACTGCCTCACGACCAGATTAACAGAGCAAAAACCAGTTCGAGCCCAGGTCGCCCGGCCGCTTGCGCCCATGCGGGTCCATCAAAATAGTGGAAACAGTAATGTCCTTTAATCCACTGCATTCCACGATGTGCAGGAAATTTTGGAGGGAGGGAGAGATAGGGAGGAGAGAAGACATGCAGAACCCACCAAGTAGTTGGGGTGTGGGGGGGGGGGAGGGAGGTGGGGACATTGGTGATGGGAGATGGGTTTGGGTGGAGGGTTGGGTGTTGGGAACGCTGTGGAACCAGAACTCTGCATAAGTATCTTGCAATTGTGTGTCTAAAATGGTGTAATAAAATTTGGGGGAACAAAAAAAATAAAATAAAAAAAGAATGTAGCAAACATGTTTTCATTTTTATTATTATCATTATTTGTTTAGGGGCCATAACTAGCAATGCTCAGGGAATGTTTACTATTTCTAAATGTTTGTATCTGTAGTTTTCATTTCATTTATTCATAGTAGGTGAAAGCTTCTCCCCACCTCAAGTGCATGGTTTATTTAATTTTCAGTTTTATTACTCTGCGTATGATAAAAATGTCTCACATAAATTTTATGCTTTGAAACTTACTGAGCTCATCTTTGTGCTTTATTTATATCACTTGTAAATGTTTTCCAGAAGCTTTAAAAATAGCATATTTTCTCTTTGTAAAAGAAAAATTCTCTGATTTAGATTTTCTACATCGTTGACAATTTTTGTTTATTTCAGCTGTCAACCTTTGAAATATGTTTAAAAGTCTTTCACAAATATTGTAGTTCCAGTATTTTTTCTTGCATTTCCAACATACTTTGTTATTGTCACCAAGAAGTGCCAGCTGTTAGATCTTTATTGTGGATTATGCTTTGTTAAGTAGCAAATGTTTTTCTTTGACTTATTTAATGCTTTTCGCCATGTGTTCTATCTGCCATAAGTCTCTCTGCAGTTACTTTTTGCTTGCATTGGTGTGAAGTTTGGGTACCTCCAGCTCTAAAACCCCCTTTCCAGCTGTGAAACCAAAGGCTAAAACAAAACCCAGGGCCAGCTGAATTCAAAAAAGGGGGTTACTGCTGTGCTATATGTTGCAAATCTCTGGTGGGTCAAAAAGAGGATATATGGGTGATCTTCCAGCAGTTCTGAATGACAACGTCCCAGAGCCAGAAATGGATTTACCTGTCAATCTGCTCAGCAGCACTCTACAATGTCCAGACACCAGAACTGTCTCCAAAGTGACTGCAGCTGGAAATCACCTGGATGGTAGATTTAGTCTTTCGTGAAGATGTATCTGGTGCTGATGGCATTTCTAGATCTCCAAAAAGATTTCTAGAGATACAGCTCAGGGTACAGGGCAAAGTGAGGGGGGCCAGGTGCCAGATAAGAATCCCTTAGTCAAGTCAGTCAAAGGAATAAAATAATAAAAATTATAGTGGAAATGACATAGGAACCAATAAAATTAAATGAAAATCAAAAAATAAGAATCCCTTCTTGATCTGATAAGAAGAATTTTGAAACAACTTATCTACTCAGTCTCTTTCCTGTTCTGAGACTGAGATGGTACTGAGTTGGAATATGTTGGAGAAAGCTCACGAAGGTTTTTCCTTCTTTTTCAGTTGTTTTATTTGGGGCTACACCTGACAGTGCTCAGGGGTTACTCTTGGCTCTGTACTCAGGAATCACTCCTAGCACTGCTTAGAGCACATTAGGGATGCTAGGGATTGAACTGGGGTCAGTCACATGCAAAGGCCTTCATGATACTTTTGTGATAAAGATGAGCACTAAAAGTCAACCCTCATAAACCAAAACCAATGTGCAGGTCTGGCTTCCCAATGTTCAAATGCCACAGCAAAACTAGAAGTCAGCAAAGGAGTTGATGAGATAGTACAGGGCATAAAGCACGTTCTTGCACATGACCAAACCCTGTTCAATTCCCAGCACTGCAAGGGCCTCCCAGCACTAGTAGGAGTGATCCCTGAGCACAAAGCCAGGATTAACCTCTGAGAACTGCCGGACATGGATCAAAAAATAAAGTTGGCAAGAATGTACAAGCTGGGGTTGGAGTGACAGTACTGTGGAAGGGGACTTGCACGGGGTCTATCTGGGTTCACCTAGTCACCCCATAGCCCCCAGAACCCTGCCAGGAATGCTCTCTGAGTGTAGAACCAAAAGTAAACCCTGAGCATAGCTGGTGTGGGCCCCAAGTTTTTTAAAAATGTATAAGACAAGCTGGACTTAATGGCAGCTGACCTTTGTGTGTCTCTCATGGCTACCATCAATAAGCCATATGTCACTTTCCATTCTGTAAAACACATGCACCTGTCAGAAACTTCTCGTTTCTCAAGACCCTTCATCAAGAGGATGAGAAAAACCATTTGTGAGGGCAGAGTTGGGTGAGGGAAGGCTGGAAGTTTGAAAGGAAAATATAGAACCTGCCATGGAAGCGGGCTGGGGGAGGGGAGGAGGAACTGGGGACATTGGTGGTGGGAGATGGGCACTGGTGGAGGGATGGGTGCTGGGACACTGTATGACCAAACCCCAAATATAAACATCTTTGTAATTGTATATCTCACAATGGTATAATAAGATACTTATATAAAAAAAAGAAAATACAGGTAAATAAAAAATGCAAATACTGCCACCAAGCTCTGGTGAAAACTGTCACCTGCTACCCAGATGTCCCTCGAGAAAGGGCTGGTTTCCCAGCTGCCTGGAGGACTGTTGCCAGAGGCTGGGCAGCTGCATCCAGCACATGGTACCTCTGCCCCCAGCTGGGCCCTGTCTCAGCAGCCAGAACCTAATGAGAAGGTGCTAAAGGGGGTTTATCATTTTACTCCAGCTTAGCATACCCTGAAGGTCAGTTTAGGTCCAGAAATTCAGGAGAAGTTTTCCAAGGTCTTCACTGACAGGGTTTGTGCAGATGGCTCTGAGACTAAGCCCAATGGCCCATGAGCCCTGTAGCATCTTAAGTGATTATTTGTTATTTCAATGCTCCATTTCCAGAAATTCAAGTATAACCTAATCTAGGCATTCCTCATTTTAGGAAAACACTATTTTTGAAATTGTTTTAAAAAGTTACTTTTAGGGGAAATGCTTCGTAGTGTCTACCATCGGATTAGCACTGAGTATGCGTCTGACCCTGTGAATGGCTTTGTACCTATTATGCTTACTTGGTTCTTGGAACAGTCTTCAGAGGTAGAGGCATGAAGCACAGTTTTATTTTTTTTAATTTTTTTTTACAGTTTTATTTTATTACCATGGGGAGCTACACTTAGAAAGGTTAAGCATTGTGCTAATGGTCACACAGGAGGAGTAATGGGGAAAGACTGAAACCCAGTTTGACTCCAAAAACTATGTCTAATTAATGACCACACAATACCACCTCTTGAACTAAGCTTAGCTTGCTTCCCTGAAATTCTTATTATGAATAAATTCTTTTGTAGTGTAGAGATGAAATTGGTCTCCCAAAAAAAAGGGGAAGGAAAGAAATGCAATATTTTCTAAGCAAAAAGGGACACAGGGGACTGTATAAATATTAAACCTTTTCTCTCTGTCTCTTTCCTTTTATGTCCATGAAAAGAACTGGAAATAGAGCAAGTAGCATTTCTCAATATTCAAATCTGTCAGGAATTTATAAAATATTCAGGACAGTAGGCTCCACAGAACAATGCATTTTGGAAACAAGCCTTATCTGTGGCCCAAGAGAGGGAAGGCCATTTATACTCCAATAGCCTCTTTGATTTATGCAAAGAGTGATAAGCAAAATAACTTTGAGTGCAATTTTTTTACATAAAACGTTCCAAAAGTAAAGCCATTCTTCCAAAGTTGCTGTCCTTCTCCATGAACCCTGTACCAGCTCCTCTCTGACAAAGGCGCTCAATGACTGCTCTGCCCTGCTTCAGCTTCTGTGAGGCCTGGCTGAAGAAACCCAGGCCTGACCCTTTGGTTATCTGAAGCAAGTTTGCTTGCATTTTCCAGCAGGTCACCAAGACCCCCATTATATTTAAACTCCACAGTCTGGTTAGCATTTCTCCTTCTCATTTCCTTTCCAGTCTCACTGAGAGTGTAAGTAACACCCAAAGGTCTTGTTGTGCAGCATTCCAGAGTGGTCAACTGACCACGTTTCAACCCTCAGGTCCTCCTAGCCAGCACTGCAGGCCAGATTCTAATCTTAGCCGCATCCATCTATCTGAATGCCTGAGAAAGAACAGGACAAAACTGTCTTGGCTCACAAGCCAGAATTTGGAAACAACCAGAGTGCCCAAGAACTGATAGTTGGATAAAGAAATTTTTGTACCTCTACACAATGGAATACTATGCAGCTGTTAGGAAAAAAATGAAGTTATGAAATTTGTCTATAAATAGATGTACATGGAGAGGATCATGTTGAGTGAAATTAGCCAGAAGGAAAAAGATGAATATAGTATGACTGCATTTATTTGCATGATATAAATACTATATATATATATATATATATCGTCTATGTATATATTATGATATCAATATCCAAGGTCAGGCAAAACATGAATAAGGAGGTCTTGTCAACAGGTGGAATCTACCACAAGCATGTGGGAGTCAGAGGTTAGGTAAGACAGAGAAGGGAACAGTGTGCTAATAATTGTTGAAAATGATAACTCCAGCCTAGAACTGAGCATTGAATATAGGCAAAAAGATACACATGATCACCTCTAAATGTATGTATTGCAATCCACAATGTGTAAGAGAAGAAAGAGAAAAAAAGAGATAAAGAACCTGCCATAGAGGCAAGCTATGGGAAGGGGAGGAAATCAGGGGACATATTGGTGGTGGGAAATGTGCACTGGTGGAGGGATGGGTGCTGGAACACTGTATGACCAAAACCTGAACATTAACATCTTTGTAATTGTATATCTCACGGTGGCATAATAAATATTTTAAAAATAAATAAATAAAATAGTGAAAAAAAGACAGGTGTATGCCCCCAGCCTTTTTTAATACCATTAAGTCAGCTTGTCATCTGGGAAAAATGATTTGGCGGACATGTCCTGGAAGCAAATAAGTCTTTATAAGTGACATTTGTGGGTGCATTCATTTGTGGGTACAAATGAACAGGCGGGTAACAAACAATTGACTGGCCTGGGTTCAGCACAGCTGAGAAGCTAAAGACCTGCCCAGTTAAGGGAGGAATGGCCTGAGTCACGGCTGCTGTTCTGGAAGCCAGAACTTTCATTGACATTAGTTCAAGGGTCAGGTTGAGGCTTCTTTATTTAGAAAACCATAATAATCACCACTGAAGGCATCCTTTGCCAGAGTAAACATCGCACCCCAGACTCAGTCACTGGGAACTCTATTAGAGAGAATTTCACAACCAGTGGATCCATTCAGAGGAACTCACAGGAACTGCATTGTTTTTCAGTCCTTTCTCTCCCGCCCCTCCCTCCATCCCTTTAGAAGCAGAGCCCTTATCACAACAAAGTGAGTCTATTTCTCAACTAAGGGTAGTCATGGAAATAGTCACCCACAGACTACAGTAAAAGGAATAATGGTAAGCCAAAGGATGAGGCTTGTTGCCAAGAAAAATCGTTTACATAATACATTTCTCTTCCTTGATTGTTTTTTAAGTCTATGCGTGTTAAAAATACCCTCTGTCAGCTACCCTCATATGTTGATATGAGTCAGTTTCGTGGATTTCTTTTATTTTTGTATTTTGGACACTACCCAGCAATTCTCAAGGCTTACTACTGGCTCTGTCCTGAGGATTCATTCTCATCGGTGCTAAGAGGAACATGTGTGGTGCCAGGGATTGAGGTGAGGTCAACCACTGCAAGGCAAGTGCTTTAACCTCTATACTAACTCTCTAAACAAGCTTTGCAGGTTTCTTAGAATAAAACTTGCTTTCTCTTGTGCCAAGGTGGTTTATACTACCTGATGTTGATTTACTTCTCTGAAAACCTGGTGTGAGGCATGACTTTAAGGATCCTCCAATACAGGTGGTTGGGAAAATTGGAGGAAAGGTGTAGTGGTAGGGTTGGTGTTGGAATATTGAATGCCTGTAAAAATTATCATGAACAACTTTGTAAACCACAGTGTTCCTATAAAGTATAAGGGAGAAATTGGGAAAAATAAATAACTTAAAAATAAGAATCCCCAAGTGGGCAAGTTTTAGGAGGGTGAGAAAGTCCTATTCTCTCTGAAGTGTCAGATACAAACTGAGGCTTTTGGATGCCCCATATGTAGAAACCAACACAACCTATCGTGAGCCCCCTAACTTGGTTTTATTGTACCTTGCCACTCTCTGGGTTCAATTTTCCAACTGGTGCCAGAGCACTGAGTCTCCCTGCCTAGATCAGCCATTCAGACACTTTTATGTGCACCATCACCTGTTGGAATGCTGATTTTGATTCAGCAGTTCTTGTACATGGGCTGAGAAGCTGCATTTCTCATGGACCGCCTGTTGGCCCTGCTGCTGCCCCCAACAAGCATCCTGAGTCACCAAGTCCCACTCTAGTGGGTCTCAAAATGTCAGCAGGACCAGCTGCAGCACCACCTCTTGGATCTGGAGATTCAAATTTTTGTGCTCCACCCCAGTTCACTTGGATCAGAAGCTCAGGATATGTGGTCCCAAACTCTTTTTCAGCCACACCTGTGGTAATGCTCAGGGGTAACTCCTGGCTCTGCACTCAGGAATTA
Source organism: Cryptotis parvus (assembly GCA_021461705.1). Lineage (NCBI taxonomy): Eukaryota > Metazoa > Chordata > Mammalia > Eulipotyphla > Soricidae > Cryptotis > Cryptotis parvus. Next base: position 31,150 of record JAJIBD010030736.1, read on the forward strand.
CTCCTGGCGGTGCTCAAGGGACCATATGGGATGCTGGGGATTGAACTCGGGTTGGCTGCCTGCAAGGCAAATGCCCTACCTGCTGGGCTATCGCTCCGGCCCCCAAACTCTACTTTTCAGAGATGTTCTAGGTGCTTTGAATGCATGTTTTGTAGCTTGGAAGCAGAGTTGTAGGTGAATTGTGTCCCTCCTCCAAAAGATAACCAGAAATCTTCATCTCCAGCTCTAACGAATGTGACTAATCTTGTTTGGAAATGAGGTCTTTGTAGATTGAATCAGGTTAAGATGCAATCAGCAGGGGAGCCCCGAATCCAATAGAACAGGTGTCCTTATAAGAGGTCCATGTGCAGGCAAGCCACACAGAGAGAACAGAGCTAGGAACTATCTGATGGCATCAGCAGACATTAGGTTTCTTTTTTTTCTTTTCTTTTTTTTTTTTTTTTTTGCTTTTTGGGTCACACCCGGCGATGCTCAGTGGTTACTCCTGGCTCTGCACTCAGGAATTACTCCTGGCAGTGCTTAGGGGACCATATGTGATGCCGGGATCGAACCCGGGCCAGCATGGGCTGGCCGTGTGCAAGGCAAAAGCCCTACCCGCTGGGCTATTGCTCCGGCCTGACATTAGGTTTGTTATAGGCTCATGTCTGCCAGGATAACCAGGACAAACCCAGACACTCTCAATGACAAAGAATTCTTCTCTCTTTCTTTATAGCCTTGCACTGCCAATACTGAAACTTTTTTTTGTAAGAAGGGTTTGCTCTTAAAAGTAATTCATTAGACAGTAGTATGTAAAATATAATGAATATACAATATGCAAACACCTATATTAGAGCTTCTAGCTTTCAAGAACAAGAAGCAGGAAAGAATGATTAATATATGAGGTACTTGTTGGTTTAATTATATGAAAAGTATCTGTAAGATGACTAAATAAGCATGCCAAGGCTAATTTTAGATCCTGGGGATATAATAGCAAGAAAATATTCTTTCCTCAAATCTTTCCCCAAAAGACTTTTCTTGGGGCTGGAGATACAGTACCCTGATATTGATCATGTTATCCATGCACTTTGCAGTTAAGAGGGACACAGGACTAAATTCTTGTAGTTGGAATGTTAGTAGAAGAAATATGAACAATATAAGTGGCACATTTGGTGTGGGGAGGGGTGCTGTGCTAAACCTGGTGAAGTTTAGGACTTCCTCCTGGCTTTGTGCTCAAGAATGACCTCCTGGAAATGCTCAGGATACCATAAATAGTGCCAAGGGTACTACTGGGATTGACAACAAGCAAGGCTAGTACTTTACCCCTCTGTACTATTTCTCAGTTCTCAGAACCACTTTTCTTTTGGGGGATGGGGACACACCTGACAGTGCTCAGGGCTTACTCTTGACTCTGAACTCAGGGATCCCTCCTGGCAAACTTGGGGCACCATATGGGATGCGAGGAATGGAACCTGGGGCAGCTACATGCAAGATATAGCCTTACGCACTGTACTATCTCTCCAGTCTCAGGACCACATATTTTTACAGAGTAGGTGATTTGTGGGTCACTCTCTGTTTATTCCTTTGTGGAGAATGGCTGAAGCCTCCCTTAAAAACAAAGTTGGGAGCCACCACCGAGAAGGGAGGGAGTTGCCCTAATGCCAGACAGCACCTCTGGATGGCCGTTGAGAGCTGTGGTTCTCTGGAGCTCCAGCCTCTCCAAAATGCTTTCAACAGGAAGAATTCGGCTTCCATAATATGTAAAAATATCTTTAGGGTCCTTTTAGGGGAGTTAAGCCTGTAGCCTGACTCACTTAGTTAGCCTCTTTTCGTGTGTACTTAGTTTAGATGAAGGACCCAGAGACATTGCCCAATCTGTCCTATCCATGCAGAGTTAATGTGAGTTTTCTCCTGAGTCTTACCAGTTTAAATATATCAGTGTTCCCATCAGCCATATTTTCTTTTTATGTTATGTTTTTGTTTGAGGGTGTTCACACTGGCAGTGCTCAGGGCTTATTCCTGGCTCTGCACTCCTAGAAGGGTTGGGGTACCAGATTGGATGCTGGAATTGAACCCAGTTGGACACATGCAAGGCAGAGAATTACCTACTGTACTATCGCACTATCTCTCTGCCCCCTAATCATATCTCTTTTTAATTTCTGTATTTCTTTGTTATTCCTTTTCTCTTTCTTTCATGGTTCAGAAAGTCTAAATATTTGGAGAACAGGAGCAAGGGAGCAATGGGCTTGGCCTGCTAACTCTCAACGTCTTGGGACAAGTAGGATTGGAAACAAAAAGGCTGAGAATGAGATTCTGAGATAGGTGAAAAAGTCTTAATTACTTGGAACTTGGTTGATCAGAGCTCTCTCCTAATGAAAATGTTTATAGTACATATTTAAAAGAAGAAACCTTCAATGGAACAAAATGTTAAGAAGGTTCATTAAAAAAATAATTTCTTGGGTCCCCCATGCCAGTAGCAGCCCCACTGTCTCTCCACATTCTCCTCTGATGAGGATTTGTCTCAGAGACTCAGAGGTTGTCTTTCCAACCCTGGTTTATTCCTACTTTATCAAATTGGGCACTTTTATTGAAAGGGGGAAATGGCCCCCATTCCCATTTCAAGGAACTTTTGCTAAGTAAACGTTCTGTAGGAGCACAATACAGGGCTTAAAACATTTGCATTGTGTGTGGTGGACCCCAGTCGGACCCCTAGCACTGTATGGTCCCCTGAATATTCCCTGAAGTGACTCCCAAGCACAGAATTGATAATAGTTCCTGAACACTGACAGGTGTGGCCCCAAGTCAAAAATAAATAAATAATTTTGAAAATAAATATTTGGAGGCTGGTAAGATAGTACAGCAGGTAGCTGCTTGCCTTGCATGTAGCTGACCTGAGTTCAAACCCCAGCACCTCAAATGGTCACCTCAAGTATTTCCAGGAGTGATGAATGCAGAACCAGGAGTAAGCCCTGAACACAACTGGAAATGGTCCTATATCTAAAGCAATAAAAATTAAAAATGGAGAAATAAATACTTTGCAAATGTGCAAAGCTATATGTATAAGAATGCTTATTCAAGGCTGTTCATATCGGGCAATATATCTGGAAGCAACTTAAGAAGCATCATAGGAATTAAACTTAAAATTATGATTTATCATATTGGAGAAGACAAGGAGATAGATCTGTTTGATCTGACCAAAACATACATATAATATTTTTGCAAAATGATTGTACTTTTTAATAAAACAACCTACCAATGTTGATGGCTGTATTTTCACAAATCAAGGAAGATATCCTGGAAGGATACAAATGAAGTTATTAGTAGTGGTTACCTCTGAGGAATAGAATTAAAGGGAAAGAAGATAAATTTCATAATTTAGTCCAATAAAGTTGCACCGTTTTTGTAGTAGTGAGGTTTTGCTTTTGGGTAGGAATCATTTAATGTTATATTTTGCACTCTCATGAGTAGAATATATGCATGACCAACAATAACAATAGCAACCTTAGAATTAGGTAGCACCTCGCTTGTGTTTGGTACTATCCTACAGATTTTATTTATGTTAGTCTATCTCATTTTCATAAATATACCATGAGATAAGTACCATTATGGTCTCCGCCATACAGATGTGGAGACTGAGCTCCCAGAGGCTAAGGCCAGAGTGACCAGGGGATGGGGCTGGGACAGGATCCAGGCAACCTGGCTCTGAGACTGCTCTTAACCTCTATACTGCATTATGTTGATTAATTGACAGACTGAGCAAATGAATCAATGCTAGAATTAAAAAGAATTTTCTGGCGAAGTCTCTGATAAGTTGAAGAATCAATGAACTGGTAAAGCTCATTCCGGAGCATTCTGCTTAATCAAGGTTTGACAATTTATCTTTCACTGCAAGGTAATGGGCTGTTTATACTCAGAGCTTTCCGGTGCTGAAAAGACACTGATGTTAACAGTTGTTGATGACTGACTGGGAAAGGCTGAACATTT
>JAJIBD010030737.1:0-25013 GCA_021461705.1 Cryptotis parvus
CTTCTGTTCTTGCATATCTCATTTTTTCACAGCTGAAATTAATGACATCTGGAAATCTATGACAGCTCAAGTGTATTGTCAGCAAAGTCAAATTCAAAAAGCGATTGAAACAAGCTGTAGTAATTGGCCAGAACTAATGATGGGAAATGTAATAAGGATAAATGTAAAATTTAGTTATATTTAGCATCAATAAGTAATACTATGCACATGAATAGAGTTAAAACTAAAAAAAAGCAAAAATAACTATAAATGATTAAATTATATATTTTTCTCATGGGATACTAAATATTATCTCACAATGACAAATTAAAAGGTAGTTTAGCACCAAGACAAATAATTTTGTCCATTATATTAGAAATATACATGCTATAATTTAGAATATTTATGCATGTACACTTTGGCAGCAGAAACCTGGGAGGCGGGCAAGGGGGATTCTAGAATGGGTGAAGCTAGATGTTAAGTATTTTTTCAAATTTTCTCCTAATATTTTATGATATTATTTCAATAATCCGAAAAATAGAAAATGATTTGAATGTGTACAGGCTTCTCATTTTTAGCTATTTTTTCTATGCTTTTGAAGGCATTCAGCCACTCTCTTCCTCTGTGCAGCTCAGGGTTTGGAGTCGTTCATCGTGTTGATTTCTCAGCCTAGGTACACATAACTCTTGCATTCAGAGATGTTTGTTCCATTGAAGGGGCTGAATGGGGCCTCTGGAACTGGATTTGCGTTTTTCATGGCGAACTTATGTGGTTGTTGAGAGATTCTGCTGTGACCTATTTCTACACATTCAGTGCGAAGTCAGCCGCTTGCATTTTTGCGCTTGGCTGGCAGTGTTCGTAGAACAATGTCGTCAGTGAAGGGGAGGTGGTGTAGTTGCCGATCGTCTATCTTCACTCCCATTCCTATTCCCCATTCTAATTGTGCGCATGATGTTCTCCAGCGTGGCGCTGAAGAGTTTCAGTGAAATGGTATCACCCTTGCCCGAACCCCTCTTTTTTTGAAATCAATGATCACTTCCTTCACTTTTTGAGATGGAGGCAGGGATCCTGGTGGTGAATCCTTAATACAGCTCATGAAGGATCTTGATGTATTGACATGAACACACCCTGTTTGGCTAGGGTTTTGGAGATAACCACTTCAGTCTCGCTGAAAGAAAGCTGAAAGCAGAGTCAGGACTCTTCCAAATCAATGAGCGTGAGACAGGAGCGGCTCATCTTGAACTCCCTACAAAGCCTCAATGAGCTTGGTTATAGATTATTGGATATGGTCGATTGTGCTGAATCCTTTTCGGAAGCCAGCCTTCGCATGGTTGTCCCGCTTCATCTAATGTTCTTGCCAATCCCACTGTTCAGGATGACTCAGTGAACGAACATGGAGTGACCGGACCACTGCGCAGGCAGAGGGCAATAGTTCCAATATCGTGAATGTCTCCCTCTAGAACAGTAGAACTGTCGCTTCTGGTTTTCCATTGGGGCACCTTGCATTCAGACAGTACTTAAGCGTGTGAAGGCGAAGAGCCAGTGTATTGATGAGTAACTGCTGCCAGCAGATTCTTCAGCTCCAAGAGGATAAAGAACACTCCAGCTCTGTGACCATCTTCGACCCCTTCATTCTCCTGAAACTAACTGCCCCTCCCAGAGACCTGGGTCCTACCTAAGCTTAGAGGTTGAGAGTAACTCTTTGATCTCCCAAAGAGAGGTAATGAAAAACTATGGATATCATGCTCCCACCTCAAGTGAGAGAAGAGATCTGGAGTTCTGACCTCTGTTGCAGTTCGAGCGTCCTAGGTTCCCCGAGAGAGTCGGGGAGACGCTATCTCGTTTAACTAAGGCATTACCGAAATCTCAAAATGGGCTGGACATGCAATGCTGTGTACGGGATAACAACTGGTTAAAACTGTTACCGATTGGTTTACCACTTGGACGTCCGAATGCGTGGCGCTTCCACTAGAATGATCCCAGACTTCTTTGTCAAGACCTGAATGAACGGTTTTTGAGGCTCGTGAAAGCGTCTAAAAACCCAGCAGACGTGCACCCTTGGAGGCTTGCTGGCATGTGATAACGATCCAATAGAAATATTACTAGTGCCGTTGAGCAAATCAGATGGCAGATGCCAAGTGATCAAATGATAAGAGAGCTTCTCCTGCTACCTAAAAATAAGTGATTATTTATATTTATTATCTTATGCGTGTTGTTGTTATTTTTGATTCAAATGGTACTGCTTTGATGAGAGAGCGAGAGACAAAAAAGATAAGGAGCCTGTTTTGAGGCGAGCCATAGGAGGAGGGGAGGAGTTAGGGATAATAGTGGTGGAAATGGGCACTGGCTGGAGGGTGGGTTTCTGAACACTATGCTTGACCAAGAAACCTCCCTAAAAACACATTGAATGTTGTAATTATGCCTGGTGTGATATAATAAAAATAATTTTCCCCAACTAACCATCGTAAGCATCACAGCGTCGCTTATTGGCTCAGAATTAAATAATATATTTTCTTTTTAGAATTCCACATTTTCGCTTTCTCTCTGCAAAATATTGTTTGGCATCTTTACTCCACATATCATGAATCAAATGGTTCAAAGACAAGAGGTTTAAATCTACCTTATAAGATAATCTACAAGAAACCTTAACAAGAGAAAGTAAAAAGTACAGATTTACTGCATGCTAACTAAGGGTTGATATTTGTATCTCACTTGTCTCTTGCAAAGTAGGAACCGTATCCTCCCTAGGTGAAGAAACCCAAACCTGAGGTATGGAGTCTTAGGTAAGTTGCAATAGAGCAGAATCAGGGCTGGAAACACCTTATCAGCCACCGGAAGCACCATGCTTTTTAATGCAAATTAAACTCCCAGAAGCGTTGATCAATTTATGACCTCACAGTATCTGAAAAACAGCGAGAATAATAGCTAATGCACCTTTTCATCTTTTTATGTATTGGTAAGAAGTGAATTAAATTGTTTATCCGTTTTATCTCATTAACCAATACATGAAACTTAGTTTCTAAACTCTAAAGGTTACAGGGATTCCAGCCGATTGACCAAGAAGGAAGCGAGAGGACGAAGGGAGCTATCAGGGGCTAATTTGGAACTTCCAGGGAGCAAACAAACCTCTCAGAGTAAAGGAAGTGACGCTTGGGATTCGCCACAGCTTTGTCCATCTACCAAACCATCAACCAAACATAAATCATTGATGGAGACCAAATAAGCGGCCTCATTTGCCTTATTTCCAGAAGCTTCCATGAGAGTGGTTTTCAACATAAAGTTTAGGAAGCCTCAGGAGAGCCACCAAAAAGGCACTTTGATGGAATGGCGGAACCCATGGGGCATACCTTCAGGCAGCAGACACAGAGGTTTTAAAAAGCATGACTGGGGCCAGGCTGGGGCTTACTGCTCTCATTGAATCACCTGTTTGCTCCCTTTGGTGCCCCCTAGAGCAGTTACACAGCTCAGTTCTTTTGTGCATTCATTATCAAGGCACTTACCACGGTGTTCTTAGAATGATAGACCAAGGGTATCGCCAGTTTTCCTTGTTTCGAGGTAGTTCACTGCTGCTCACCTTAGGAAAGTATTCAGGCATAGAGCTACAGCTCAACAGCCAAATCATTGTCATTAAGAGTCATATCTTGCTAAGAAGTATCTAAGAAACACTTACATGTTTGGGAAAAAGAGCAGGCACCAACTTTTTTTTTCAAGTTAAACAGAAAAATTTTATTTTTATTTTTAGGTTGCTTCGGCTATATGCTCAGGGGAGATTTATTTTCTGGCTCTATATTCAGGAGTACTCTCGTAGTTGTCAAACAAATATATATCTCCTTGAGGATGCCCATGATCCCGGGCCGGGATGAGGTATTTACGTACGAAGATGAGCACTGTACTATCTGCCCTGATCCATTTTTATTAGAGGATTTTTGTTTTCAGAGCTTACTAGGAGGTCATTGAGAAGCTAAGAATAATCACTGAAGAATTCTTGTTACTTTAATCCAAAGACAAATCACCACATTAGAAATATAGATATATATTTGAAGATGAGAATCTTGACTCAGGCCAGTGAAAACTTATGTCTAGAATATGAGGAGGCCCTGAGTTTTTAATCCAGATTGTTTGGGGTGGATCACTTAAGTGCTGCTGCGTTTTCCCACATGATTACATGATTACTCTCTCTCTCCCTTTGCTCCCTCTCTCTCTGTCTCTCTCACTCCTCACCCCTTTGATTTTCCTCCTAAAGTTTATATCTCTTTATTGGTTTTTCCACTTATCTTAAAAGCTCTCTGATGGCTACAGGAAAGAAGATAATAAATCCAGTCTGTGCACCAAAGAATGGAACAAGAGCGCCTTGGAAATTCTCTCAAGGATCTGGAGAGCAGATGGTGTAAGACACTGACCAGAACTCTTTCTCAGTATACCAGGGTAAGGAAGAGGAAATGCTCAAGACAGAAGTAAACTCAAATGACCAACAAAGCAACTAGAAAGCTTCGCTCCCACTCTAAAAAATTGCCATTTTTGGCATCCTTTATTCCTCCCTTGCATTGTGGAGTGGGAATTAATGGTAGGAAGGAGTGAAGTAAGAGAAGAAAAGAGTGCAGGAGTAGAAGGGAGATACTGATTCCTTTTTGTCTCTTACCTCCTGCTTCCCTGCAGCCCCATTTTGATCTTATACCCATTTCTCAGGACCTAACTATAAACTTGTGGATTTTTGTGTTTACATGAAATGCTTACACTCTTACTTTTCTGCATGCTATTGTCTGAGTAATTCTGTAAAGGTGAGAGAGGAAGAGTCTCAGTAAAATGATCTTTCTCCCTTCCAGAGGAGTTCTCTGGAAAAAGCAACAAATGAGACTCCATCACTGCGGCAATATCTGATCAACCTAAGGGTTTTCTGGTACAAGATGAGCAGGCACCAGTCATTTCAAATCTGTCTATCTGGGATCTTTCACTTCTCTGAAACTCAGTTGATGAGAATGGAACTCTCGGCTTCAAGGAGGCAAATTTAATTCACATACCTTATGTCACCTATGTGAGGGAGGAAGAAACACTGAAGACCTTATGCGATACGTCTTCTTGTCACTGGAATATGGGAAGCAGCAGAGAAATTCATAAACACTGATGTCAGATATAAGCCATAGACGCCAAGGATTTCAGCATACTGATTTTTTTTAATACAATGATATGCAGAACAGTTTCATAGATTTTTAATTAGGGGAGAAGCAGGAGCTACAGGGAGTATGGATGAAAGTTTAAATCTCTCTTCTGTATAGAGAAAAAGTTCTCATACAGTTTCAAATATCCAAGAAAGTTCTTATCCAACTGACTGCCGGGAAGGGAGCCAACATTGCTGAACATTTCCCACATGACTTATATTGGACTAAACATATTTCCTAAAGGACATCTGTTAGATTTGCTAGATGCAAGTAAGACAATAATTTTGACCTGTTGCAATGTAGAGAGAAAATGTGTTTAAAAGATGTCAAACCATTCATAGAACAGCTAGTCCGTGAATTACTCAGAGCCTATGGTCACTAGAACCAAGGTATCTGTGAACCTGGTTGAGGCAGTCCAGCCAGGTTCAGGTGCACAGTCAAAAAATCAATTCAAGAAATTAAAAATGTCCCTTCTTTAACTGGAACATCATTCAGGGTTGGCTCTTGAGACCTTGAAACACACTTCCCTTGTGCCAAGATCACAAAGATAGTTCCCATAGTAATCTCTCCTTAACTCTCATGTGCCTGGAGCTATGCATGTCAAGCTCTAATTCTGTTTTTAATAGAAAATCAGGAAGAGGGGCTGGAGAGACTAATACAGAAGTGGGATAGGACAGTTGTCTCTTGCTATGGCGCACCCTAGGTTTAACTCTCCAGACCATATGGGTTCTACCCATGTTGTCCCCTGAGTCATACCAGGAGAGATCCTAGATGAAGCTAGGAGCTAATCCCTAGGTACTGCTTGGCCCCAAAGAAACAAACAAATTTCTTTTTCTTTTCTTAGTTTTTGTTGGGTTATACAGGAAACTGCACTTGAGGATTGCACTGCACCTTTTGAACTCAGGAATTACTCACACGAAAGCTTTTAGCTGAGGACCATATGAAGATGCCAGGGATTGCAATCAAACTGTGTTGTTGGCCATGTGCAGGACAAATGACCTACCTGCTGTACAATGGCTCCAGCCCCTTAAAATTTCGAAACAAAATAGGCTGATAGAGAGTGGTTTGTATAGGGAAGAGAGTGTGGAGTGTAAGAGAAAAATATGAAAAAGTATATGATCAAGAGAGAGAGAGAAGATTACCTCACCAAAATAAAGAATTGCATATACAAAGCTGAGATAAGGGGACATTTCAAAGGAACATGCTTCATTTACTTTTTTGCAAATTTGGGTTTTATTGTTTTTTTCACAAAATTGTGTGTCCCTGCTTGGAGCTTTCTGTGTAACCAAACATATATTACTAGAAAAAGCTCTTTTTGAACTTTGGAGGTGGAATTCTTTCATATTTTCCTCCATAAGCTTTTGTTTGCCTGGTTTCGCCTTTCCTGAGCATTCTCTGGGCAGGTCTTTGGTGACAGTTTCCATTTTATAAGGTCACAGAGTTTCACTTCTCAAAAAGGAATCAGACTTTTTATGCTTTTTGACTCTTTGAGGGGGCTCATATTTGATTTTTCAGTTATATATTGCTTTTATTACTTCCCAAAACTCATTTGCCAGGGTCCTCTCACCATGTCTATGCCTCAATAGCACAGCTACCACTGATAATACAATTGCTTATAAACAGTAAAATATTTATCCTCACTTTCCCCCTCCCTTTTGGGAATACTATACAGTCAAATTATTTTTGATGGGGTTGTTTATTTCTTCTTGTAAAGTTCTACCAGTGCCTGATATATCCTGGATATTAACCCCTTATCAGATGGGTATTGGGTGAATATTCTTTTCCCATTCTATGGACTGCTTTTGTATCTTAGTCACTGTTTCTTTTGAGGTGCAGAAGCTTTTTTAGTTTCATGTAGTCCCATATGTTTATCTTTTTCTTCTAGTTGCTTTGTTAGTGATGTTTCACCTTTGAAGATGCCTTTAGCTTCAATGTAGTGTGGAGGGTTTTTCCTATATTTTCTTCAATGTACTTTATGGATTCAAGTCTGATATTGAGATCTTTAATCCATTTTGATCTGATTTTTTGTGCATGGTGTTAGACACAGGTCCAAATTCATTTTTTTACATGTCGCTGCCCAGTTTTCCCAACACCACTTGTTGAAGAGGCTTTCCTTACTCCATTTTTAGACTCTTTGCACCTTTATCAAAGATTAAATGATCATGTGTTTGAGGTTGGGTGTCCAGGATACTCAATTCTATTCCATAGGTCCCACAGGTCTGTTTTTATTCCAATACCATGCTGTTTTTTAATTACTACTGCCTTGTAGTACAGTTTGAAGTTGGGAAAGGTGATGCCTCCCATCTTCTTTTCCCCAGGATTGCTTTAGCTATCCTTGGGGGTTTTATTGTTCCATACAAATTTCAGGAGTGTTTGGTCAATTTCTTTTGAAGAATGTCATGGGTATCCTCATAGGGACTGCATTGAATCTGTACAGAGCTCTAGGGAGTATTACCATTTTGACAATGTTGATTCTCCCCATCCATGAGCAGGGAATATGTTTCCATTTCCTTGTGTCCCTCTTTTATCTCTTGGGGCAGTGTCTTGTAGTTTTTCTTTGTACAGGTCCTTTACACTTGGGTAAGTTGATTCCTAGGTATTTGATTTTCTGTGGCACAATTGTGAATGGAATTGTTTCCTTAATATCCCTTTCTTCTCTTTCGTTATTTGTATATAGGAAAGCCACCGACTTTTTGGGTGTTGATTTTGTATCCTGCCACTCTACTATATGCGTCTATTGTTTCTAGGAGTTTTTTTTGGTAGAGAGTTTAGGGTTCTCTAGGTATAATATCATGTCATCTGCAAATAATGATAGCTTGACTTCTTCCTTGCCTATCTGGATGCCCTTGATGTCCTTTTCTTCTCTGATTGCTATGGCAAGTACTTCCAGTACTATATTGAATAAAAGAGGTGAGAGTGGGCAACCTTGTCTTGTCCCTGATCTCAGGGGGAAGGCTTTCAACTTTTCCCCATTTAGAATGATGCTCGCTGTGGGCTTTTGGTAGATGGCTGTAACTATCTTGAGGGAAAGTCCCTTCAATTCCCAATTTTCTGGAGGGTTTTAATCATGAGCGGGTGCTGGATCTTGTCAAATGCTTTCTCTGCGTCTATTGATAGGATCATATGGTTTTTATTTTTTCTCTTATTGATATGATGTATTATGTTGATTGACTTGCGAATGTTGAACCATCCTTGCATTCCGGGATGAATCCTACTTGGTCATGATGTATAATCTTCTTGATGAGTCTTTGGATTCTGTTTGCTAGTATTTTGTTGAAGATCTTAGCATCCGTGTTCATCAGGGATATTGGTCTGTAGTTTTCTTTTTCTTTGTGTTGTCTCTCCCTGCTTTGGGTATCAGGGTGATATGTGCCTCGTAGAAGCTGTTTGGGAGTGTTTCTGTTTCTTCTATTTCCTGGAAGAGCTTGAAAGGACTGGCAGTAGGTCCTCCTTAAAGGTTTGGTGGAGTTCACTAGTGAATCCGTCTGGACCTGGGCTTTTGTGTTTGGGCAGACTTTTAATTACTGTTTCTATTTCCTCGATGGTGATAGGCTTATTCAGGTATTGGAGGTCTTCTTGTTTCAGCCGTGGGAGGGTTATAGGACTTCAGGAATTGATCCATTTCTTCTAGATTCTCATGTTTCACGGCATACAGGCTCTCAAAGTAATCTCTGATGATCTTTTGGATTTCTGTGGTTTCTGTTGTGATGTCACCATTTTTATTTCTGATTCTGTTTATTTGGGTTCTCTCTTTCCCTGTCCTTACAAGTCTTGCCAATGGTTTGTCAATCTTGTTTATTTTTTCAAAAAACCAGCTCTTGGTTTCATTAATCTTTTGGATTTGTTTTTTTTGGTTTCCAACTCATTGATTTCCTCTCTAAGTTTTATTATTTCCTTTTTTTTCTGCCTGGGTTGGGCTCCTTTTGTTGGTCTTTTTTCTAATGTCTTCAGCTGTGTAGTCAGGTTATTTATGTGGGCCCTTTCTTGTTTCCTGATGAATGCTTGCAGAGCTATAAACTTCCCTCTTAACATGGCTTTTGCCGTGTCCCACAGTTCTTATAGTTGGTGTCTTCATTTTCATTTGTTTCCAGAAATCTTTGGATTTCCTGTTTGATTTCTTCTATGACCCATTTGTTGTTCAGGAGTGAGCTGTTCAGTTTCCAGGTGTTTGGTTTTGACTCCCTGTTTCTGTGTACGGTTAACTTCCATTTTCAGTGCATCATGGTCTGAAAAGATAGCTGGCACAATTTCTATCTTTTTTATTTTATTGAGGTATGCTTTGTGGCTCAGCATGTGGTCTATCTTGGAGGAATGTTCCATGTGCACTAGAGAAAAATGTGTATTCAGCTTTTTTGGCATGAAAAGCCCTGTATATATCCACTAGCTCTCTTTCTTCCATTTCTTCCTTCAGGGCCAATATTTCCTTGGTGAGTTTCAGTCTTGTTGATCTATCCATCGTTGATAGAGCAGTGTTGAAGTCTCCAGCTATTATTGTGCTACTATTAATGTCTTCTTTGAGGTCTCTTAGCAGTTGTTTTATGTATTTTGCTGGCCCCTCGTTGGGTGCATATATGTTTAGTAGTGTAATTTCTTCCTGGTGTACATACCCCTTAAGTAATAAGAAATGGCCTTCGTTGTCCCTTCTAACCTTTTTCAGCCTGAAGTCTATATTATCTGATACTAATATGGCCACACCAGCCTTTTTTGGAGGAGTTAGTTTGCATGGAAGATGGTCTTCCAACCTTTGACTTTAAGAAAGGGATATTAAGGGAAACAATTCCATTCACAATTGTGCCACAGAAAATCAAATACCTAGGAATCAACTTACCCAAGTGTGTAAAGGACCTGTACAAAGAAAACTACAAGACACTGCTCCAAGAGATAAAGAGGACACAAGGAAATGGAAACATATTCCCTGCTCATGGATGGGGAGAATCAACATTGTCAAAATGGTAATACTCCCTAGAGCTCTGTACAGATTCAATGCAGTCCCTATAAGGATACCCATGACATTCTTCAAAGAAATTGACCAAACACTCCTGAAATTTGTATGGAACAATAAACCCCCAAGGATAGCTAAAAGCAATCCTCGGGAAAAAGAAGATGGGAGGCATCACCTTTCCCAACTTCCAAAACTGTACTACAAGGCAGTAGTAATTAAAACAGCATGGTATTGGAATAAAAACAGACCTGTGGACCTATGGAATAGAATTGAGTATCCTGACACCACCAACCTCAAACACATGATCATTTAATCTTTGATAAAGGTGCAGCGAGTCCAAAATGGAGTAAGGAAAGCCTCTTCAACAAGTGGTGTTGGGAAAACTGGGCAGCAACATGTAAAAAAATGAATTTGGACCTGTGTCTAACACCATGCACAAAAATCAGATCAAAATGGATTAAAGATCTCAATATCAGACTTGAATCCATAAAAGTACATTGAAGAAAATATAGGAAAAACCCTCCACGACATTGAAGCTAAAGGCATCTTCAAGGTGAAACATCACTAACAAAGCAACTAGAAGAAAAGATAAACATATGGGACTACATGAAACTAAAAAGCTTCTGCACCTCAAAAGAAACAGTGACTAAGATACAAAAGCAGTCCACAGAATGGGAAAGAATATTCACCCAATACCCATCTGATAAGGGGTTAATATCCAGGATATATCAGGCACTGGTAGAACTTTACAAGAAGAAAACAAACAACCCCATCAAAAAATGGGGAGAAGAAATGAACAGAAACTTCAGCAAGGAAGAAATTCGAATGGCCAAAAAACATATGAAAAAATGCTCATCATCACTAATCATCAGAGAGATGCAAATCAAAACAACAATGAGATACCACTTTACACCACAGAGACTGGCACATATTCAAAGAGCAAGAACAACAAGTGCTGGCGTGGATGTGGGGAAAAGGGGACACTCATCCATTGTTGAGTGGGAATGCCGGCTGGTACAGCCTTTCTGGAAAACAATATGGACATTCCTCCAAAGACTAGAAATTGAACTCCCATTTGACCCAGCCATACCACTCCTGGGAATCTACTCTGGGAAACCAAAAACACAGGCGGAAACACCATCCCTACTTTTATGTTCATAGCAGCATTATTCACAATAGCCAGAATCTGGAAGCAACCAGAGTGCCCGAAAATCGATGACTGGATAAAGAAGCTTTGGTACATCTACACAATGGAATACTATGCAGCTGTTAGGAAAAATGAAGTTATAAAATTTGCCTATAAATGGATGGACATGGAGAAGATTATGTTGGCGAAATTAGCCAGAAGGAGAGAGACAGATACAGAATGACTGCATTTATCTGCATAACATAAATATATATGTACATATTATGATACCAATATCCAAGGTCAAGTGAAACATATATCAGGAGGTCTTGTCAAGGTGGAAATTATCACAAGCGTGTGGGAGTCAGAGGCTAGGTAAGACAGAAAATGGAACAGTGTGCTAACAATTGTCGAGGGTACTAATGCCAACCTAGAACTGAGCATTAAATAGAGGCAAAAGATACACATGACAACCCTTTAATGTATGTTCTGTAATCCATAGTCTGGAGGGGAAGGAAAGAGAAAGAGAGAAAGGGAAAGAAATAAAGAACCTGCCATGGAGGAGGGGGCTGGGGAGGGGGAGAGGAGCCGGGGAGCGTTGGTGGTGGGAGATGGGCACTGGTGGCGGGATGGGTGCTGGAACACTGTATGACCAAAACCCAAATATGAACTTTTTAATTGTATATCTTTGTAATTGTAAAAATAAAAAAAATTTAAAAAAAAGAACCTGCCATAGAAGCAGGCAGGCTAGGGAGGGGGGAGGTAGGTACATTGGTAGGTTGGAGATGGGCACTGGTGGAGGGGATGGGTGCTGTAGACATTGTATGACTTAAAACCCAGACATGAGCATCTTTAGTAATTGTATATCTCACAGGTGGTACAATAAAATATTAATTAAAAAAAAAAAAACTACAAAGTATTAATATCAGCTGAATTCTATCATTATCAGGATATGTAAATTTGCAGAATTTTCCAGAAGATTTTGAGTATTTTTAAAAGAATATTGCTACTTTTTTTGCCCTTAATGGTAAGTTATGTTTCTTTCTGCTCACTTTTTAATTTTTTTCTTTTTCTTCTTTCTAATGTGTGCTTTACAGTCTACTATAATGAGCCAAAGGACTTGGTGTGCTTCTAGGAAAGCTTTTATTTATCAAACTTTAAAACTTTTTTACTCAATTTACAGTTTGGGGGGCAGAAGAAGTGTTTGGGCCATGCTCCCTATGATTAAGAAAGCTTACTTCTGGCTCTCTGCTCAGGGATCATTCCTGGTGGTGTTGGGGAACCATATTTGGTCCAAAAAAAATTGAATCCCAGGGGTCAGTGGACTATATTTAGGGCAAACATCACTAACCTTGTTTTAGTGTAAAATCTCTCCAAGTACATTCATATTTTATTTAATATTATACATCAAAAAATTCTTGATGTGTTCTGAGAAAAAACATCTGAATCTTAGACTTCTCACTCTTCCTATCTTGCTTCATCCTCCTCCCTTCCTCTCTCTCCCCTAAATTGATACAAATAATGGCTCATTTTTATCAGGACAAAATCTAGTTATGACACATTATTAGAATTTAATTTACTTTAAATTTTAAATAAACTAATGCAAAAATTCCAATTTTGCATTTGCTACAACCAAGTAGCAAATTCCTAAATTTTATACAGAGTATATTTTGTCTCTCAGTTGGATATCTTTTTCTAAGTTCTTCCACATGGTAAATTCCTCCTGATGTTCACATTTTGAGCTTACGTGCTATTTCAGAGAGGGTTTTCAAGCAGTACTTGACCTCATATCAGTCACTCTTCATCATTATTTTGCTTTGTCTCACTAAGCAAATATCAGCCTCCATTACCCTGTTTACTTTTTTGCCTTTTAATTAATTCTCTTCCTCCTAATCTAGCAGTGAGATATAAACCCCATCAAACAGTGTGTCTTTTAGTGATAAATGTCCTGTTTTTAAGAATATATATAGGTAGTGGTACTTAAAGAGAATTTCGCATCATAAGGAGGAGGGAGGCACGGGTGTTGGTGGTGGGAGATGGGCACTGGTGGAGGATGGGTGCTGGAACACTGTATGACCAAAACCCAAATATGAACATCTTTGTAATTGTATATCTCACGGTTGGTATAATAAAAATACTTAAAAAAATATAAAAAGGCTTGGCAGGCCTAGGGAAGCTGGAACTCCGCTTTCCCGGCTAAGCGACCATGGGGCTCTTGGGAGGGACAGATGGGTTTGGGAGTGGGCCCATCACCTCGAGAGTCCCGAAAGCAGCCCGATTAGACTCGCCCACCACACTAGCCACCACCTTTGCTGTCGGACGCTGGAACACTGCCTCACGACCAGATTAATAGAGCAAAACCAGTTCGAGCCCAGGTAGGTGGCGGCTCCCAGAGTGGGAATCACTGGGAATTCGTCAGATGGAGTCAAGGGTCGCCCATTCCCCCCTTCCATTTTGTTGAGCCTGGTGGCCCCGCCGGCCGCCCCCCTAGGGCTACCAGCCATAGCATGCAGGCCTCAGGCAGCGCCTGGGGAGGCTGGAACTCCGCTTTCCCTAGCTAAGCTGACCACTGGGGCTCTCGGGAGGACAGATTGGTTTGGGAGTGGGCCCCATCACCTCCGGGGTCCCGGAAGCAGCCGGATGAGATTTGCCCACCAACCACTAGCCACCACCTTTGCTGTCCGGACACTGGAGCACTGCCTCCCGACCAGATTAACAGAGCAAAACCAGTTCAAGCCCAGGTCGCCGGCCTGCGCTCACTTGTAGCGTCCATCAAAATAGTGGAAACAGTAGTGTCCTTTAATCCACTGCATTCCACGATGTGCAGGGAATTTTGGAGGGAGGAGAGATAGGGAGGAGAGAAGACATGCAGAACCCACCAAGTAGTTAGGGTGTGTGAGGGGGAGGTAGGTGGGGACATTGGTGATGGGAGATGGAGTTTTGGTGGAGGGTTGGGTGTTGGGCAGCTGTGGAACCAGAACTCTGCATAAGTATCTTACAATTGTGTGTCTAAAATGGTGTAATAAAATTTGGGGAAAAAAAAAATAAAATAAAAAAGAATGTAGCAAACATGTTTTCATTTTTATTATTATCATTATTTGTTTAGGGGCCATAACTAGCAGTGCTCAGGGAATGTTTACTATTTCTAAATGTTTGTATCTGTAGTTTTCATTTCATTTATTCATAGTAGGTGAAAGCTTCTCCCCACCTCAAGTGCATGGTTTATTTAATTTTCAGTTTTATTACTCTACGTATGATAAAAATGTCTCACATAAATTTTATGCTTTGAAACTCACTAAGCTCATCTTTGTGCTTTTATTTATATCACTTGTAAATGTTTTCCAGAAGCTTTAAAAATAGCATATTTTCTCTTTGTAAAGAAAAATTCTCTGATTTAGATTTTCTACATCGTTGACAATTTTTGTTTATTTCAGCTGTCAACCTTTGAAATATGTTTAAAAGTCTTTTCACAAATATTGTAGTTCCAGTATTTTTTCTTGCATTTCCAACATACTTTGTTATTGTCACCAAGAAGTGCCAGCTGTTAGATCTTTATTGTGGATTATGCTTTGTTAAGTAGCAAATGTTTTCTTTGACTTATTTAATGCTTTTAGCCATGTGTTCTATCTGCCATAAGTCTCTCTGCAGTTACTTTTTGCTTGCATTGGTGTGAAGTTTGGGCACCTCCAGCTCTAAAACCCCCTTTCCTGCTGTGAAGCCAAGGCTAAAACAAAACCCCAGGGCCAGCTGAATTCAAAAAGGGGGTTACTGCTGTGCTATATGTTGCTAAAATCTCTGGTGGGTCAAAAAGAGGATATATGGGTGATCTTCCAGCAGTTCTGAATGACAACGTCCCAGAGCCAGAAATGGATCTACCTGTCAATCTGCTCAGCAGCACTCTACAATGTCCAGACACCAGAACTGTCTCCAAAGTGACTGCAGCTGGAAATCACCTGGATGGTAGATTTAGTCTTCGTGAAGATGTATCTGGTGCTGATGGCATTTCTAGATCTCCAAAAGATTTCTAGAGATACAGCTCAGGGTACAGGGCAAAGTGAGGGGGCCAGGTGCCAGATAAGAATCCCTTAGTCAAGTCAGTCAAAGGAATAAAATAATAAAAATTATAGTGGAAATGACATAGGAACCAATAAAATTAAATGAAAATCAAAAAATAAGAATCCCTTCTTGATCTGATAAGAAGAATTTTGGAACAACTCATCTACTCAGTCTCTTTCCTGTTCTGAGACTGAGATGGTACTGAGTTGGAATATGTTGGAGAAAGCTCACGAAGGTTTTTCCTTCTTTTCCAGTTGTTTTATTTGGGGCTACACCTGACAGTGCTCAGGGGTTACTCTTGGCTCTGTACTCAGGAATCACTCCTAGCACTGCTTAGAGCACATTAGGGATGCTAGGGATTGAACTGGGGTCAGTCACATGCAAAGACCTTCATGATACTTTGTGATAAAGATGAGCACTAAAAGTCAACCCTCATAAACCAAAACCAATGTGCAGGTCTGGCTTCCCAATGTTCAAATGCCACAGCAAAACTAGAAGTCAGCAAGAGGAGTTGATGAGATAGTACAGGGCATAAAGCACGTTCTTGCACATGACCAAACCCTGTTCAATTCCCAGCACTGCAAGGGCCTCCCAGCACTAGTAGGAGTGATCCCTGAGCACAAAGCCAGGATTAACCTCTGAGAACTGCCGGGCATGGATCAAAAAAATAAAGTTGGCAAGAATGTACAAGCTGGGGTTGGAGTGACAGTGCTGTGGAAGGGGACTTGCCGGGGTCTATCTGGGTTCACCTAGTCACCCCATAGCCCCAGAACCCTGCACCAGGGAATGCTCTCTGAGTGTAGAACCAAAAGTAAACCCTGAGCATGGCAGGTGTGGGCCCCAAGTTTTTTTTTAAATGTATAAGACAAGCTGGACTTAATGGCAGCTGACCTTTGTGTGTCTCTCATGGCTACCATCAACAAGCCATATGTCACTTTCCATTCTGTAAAACACATGCACCTGTCCAGAAACTTCTCGTTTCTCAAGACCCTTCATCAAGAGGATGAGAAAAACCATTTGTGAGGGCAGAGTTGGGTGAGGGAAGGCTGGAAGTTTGAAAGGAAAATATAGAACCTGCCATGGAGGCGGGCTGGGGGGGGGAGGAACTGGGGACATTGGTGGTGGGAGATGGGCACTGGTGGAGGGATGGGTGCTGGAACACTGTATGACCAAACCCCAAATATAAACATCTTTGTAATTGTATATCTCACAGTGGTATAATAAGATACTTATATAAAAAAAAAGAAAATACAGGTAAATAAAAAAAATGCAAATACTGCCACCAAGCTCTGGTGAAAACTGTCACCTGCTACCCAGATGTCCCTCGAGAAAGGGCTGGTTTCCCAGCTGCCTGGAGGACTGTTGCCAGAGGCCGGGCAGCTGCATCCAGCACATGGTACCTCTCCCCCAGCTGGGCCTGTCTCAGCAGCCAGAACCTAATGAGGAGAAGGTACTAAAGGGGGTTTATCATTTTACTCCAGCTTAGCATACCCTGAAGGTCAGTTTAGGTCCAGAAATTCAGGAGAAGTTTTCCAAGGTCTTCACTGACAGGGTTTGTGCAGATGGCTCTGAGACTAAGCCCAATGGCCCATGAGCCCTGTAGCATCTTAAGTGATTATTTGTTATTTCAATGCTCCATTTCCAGAAATTCAAGTATAACCCTAATCTAGGCATTCCTCATTTTAGGAAAACACTATTTTTGAAATTGTTTTAAAAGTTACTTTTTGGGGAAATGCTTAGTAGTGTCTACCATCGAATTAGCACTGAGTATACGTCTGACCCTGTGAATGGCTTTGTACCTATTATGCTTACTTGGTTCTTGGAACAGTCTTCAGAGGTAGAGGCATGAAGCACAGTTTTATTTTTTTTAATTTTTTTTTTACAGTTTTATTTTATTACCATGGGGAGCTACACTTAGAAAGGTTAAGCATTGTGCTAATGGTCACACAGGAGGAGTAATGGGGAAAGACTGAAACCCAGTTTGACTCCAAAAAACTATGTCTAATTAATGACCACACAATACCACCTCTTGAACTAAGCTTAGCTTGCTTCCCTGGAATTCTTATTATGAATAAATTCTTTTTGTAGTGTAGAGATGAAATTGGTCTCCCAAAAAAAAGGGGAAGGAAAGAAATGCAATATTTTCTAAGCAAAAAGGGACACAGGGACTGTATAAATATTAAACCTTTCTCTCTGTCTCTTTTCTTTTTATGTCCATGAAAAGAACTGGAAATAGAGCAAGTAGCATTTCTCAATATTCAAATCTGTCAGGAATTTATAAAATATTCAGGACAGTAGGCTCCACAGAACAATGCATTTTGGAAACAAGCCTTATCTGTGGCCCAGAGAGGGAAGGCCATTTATACTTCCAATAGCCTCTTTGATTTATGCAAAGAGTGATAAGCAAAATAACTTTGAGTGCAATTTTTTACATAAAACTTTCCAAAAGAAAAGCCATTCTTCCAAAGTTGCTGTCCTTCTCCATGAACCCTGTACCAGCTCCTCTCTGACGAAGGCGCTCAATGACTGCTCTGCCCTGCTTCAGCTTCTGTGAGGCCTGGCTGAAGAAACCAGGCCTGACCCTTTGGTTATCTGAAGCAAGTTTGCTTGCATTTTCCAGCAGGTCACCAAGACCCCATTATATTTAAACTCCACAGTCTGGTTAGCATTTCTCCTTCTCATTTCCTTTTCCAGTCTCACTGAGAGTGTAAGTAACACCCAAAGGTCTTGTTGTGCAGCATTCCAGAGTGGTCAACTGACCACGTTTCAACCCTCAGGTCCTCCTAGCCAGCACTGCAGGCCAGATTCTAATCTTAGCCGCATCCATCTATCTGAATGCCTGAGAAAGAACAGGACAAAACTGTCTTGGCTCACAAGCCAGAATTTGGAAACAACCAGAGTGCCCAAGAACTGATAGTTGGATAAAGAAATTTTTTGTACCTCTACACAATGGAATACTATGCAGCTGTTAGGAAAAAATGAAGTTATGAAATTTGTCTATAAATAGATGTACATGGAGAGGATCATGTTGAGTGAAATTAGCCAGAAGGAAAAAGATGAATATAGTATGACTGCATTTATTTGCATGATATAAATACTATATATATATATATATATATATATACGTCTATGTATATATTATGATATCAATATCCAAGGTCAGGCAAAACATGAATAAGGAGGTCTTGTCAACAGGTGGAATCTACCACAAGCATGTGGGGAGTCAGAGGTTAGGTAAGACAGAGAAGGGAACAGTGTGCTAATAATTGTTGAAAATGATAACTCCAGCCTAGAACTGAGCATTGAATATAGGCAAAAAGATACACATGATCACCTCTAAATGTATGTATTGCAATCCACAATGTGTAAGAGAAGAAAGAAAAAAAGAGATAAAGAACCTGCCATAGAGGCAAGCTATGGAAGGGGAGGAAATCAGGGGACATATTGGTGGTGGGAAATGTGCACTGGTGGAGGGATGGGTGCTGGAACACTGTATGACCAAAACCTGAACATTAACATCTTTGTAATTGTATATCTCACGGTGGCATAATAAATATTTTAAAAATAAATAAATAAAATAGTGAAAAAAAAGACAGGTGTATGCCCCCCAGCCTTTTTAATACCATTAAGTCAGCTTGTCATCTGGGGAAAAATGATTTGGCGGACATGTCCTGGAAGCAAATAAGTCTTTATAAGTGACATTTGTGGGTGCATTCATTTGTGGGTACAAATGAACAGGCGGGTAACAAACAATTGACTGGCCTGGGTTCAGCACAGCTGAGAAGCTAAAGACCTGCCCAGTTAAGGGAGGAATGGCCTGAGTCACGGCTGCTGTTCTGGAAGCCAGAACTTTCATTGACATTAGTTCAAGGGTCAGGTTGAGGCTTCTTTATTTAGAAAACCATAATAATCACCACTGAAGGCATCCTTTGCCAGAGTAAACTTATCGCACCCCAGACTCAGTCACTGGGAACTCTATTAGAGAGAATTTCACAACCAGTGGATCCATTCAGAGGAACTCACAGGAACTGCATTGTTTTTCAGTCCTTTCTCTCCCGCCCCTCCCCTCCATCCCTTTAGAAGCAGAGCCCTTATCACAACAAAGTGAGTCTATTTCTCAACTAAGGGTAGTCATGGAAATAGTCACCCACAGACTACAGTAAAAGGAATAATGGTGAAGCCAAAGGATGAGGCTTGTTGCCAAGAAAAATCGTTTACATAATACATTTCTCTTCCTTGATTGTTTTTTTTTAAGTCTATGCGTGTTAAAAATACCCTCTGTCAGCTACCCTCATATGTTGATATGGAGTCAGTTTCGTGGATTTCTTTTATTTTTGTATTTTGGACACTACCCAGCAATTCTCAAGGCTTACTACTGGCTCTGTCCTGAGGATTCATTCTCATCGGTGCTAAGAGGAACATGTGTGGTGCCAGGGATTGAGGTGAGGTCCAACCACTGCAAGGCAAGTGCTTTAACCTCTATACTAACTCTCTAAACAAGCTTTGCAGGTTTCTTAGAATAAAACTTGCTTTCTCTTGTGCCAAGGTGGTTTTTATACTACCTGATGTTGATTTACTTCTCTGAAAACCTGGTGTGAGGCATGACTTTAAGGATCCTCCAATACAGGTGGTTGGGAAAAGTGGAGGAAAGGTGTAGTGGTAGGGTTGGTGTTGGAATATTGAATGCCTGTAAAAATTATCATGAACAACTTTGTAAACCACAGTGTTCCTATAAAGTATAAAGGAGGGAAATTGGGAAAAATAAATAACTTAAAAAAATAAGAATCCCCAAGTGGGCAAGTTTTAGGAGGGTGAGAAAGTCCTATTCTCTCTGAAGTGTCAGATACAAACTGAGGCTTTTGGATGCCCCATATGTAGAAACCAACACAACCTATCGTGAGCCCCCTAACTTGGTTTTATTGTACCTTGCCACTCTCTGGGTTCAATTTTCCAACTGGTGCCAGAGCACTGAGTCTCCTGCCTAGATCAGCCATTCAGACACTTTTATGTGCACCATCACCTGTTGGAATGCTGATTTTGATTCAGCAGTTCTTGTACATGGGCTGAGAAGCTGCATTTCTCATGGACCGCCTGTTGGCCCTGCTGCTGCCCCCAACAAGCATCCTGAGTCACCAAGTCCCACTCTAGTGTGGTCTCAAAATGTCAGCAGGACCAGCTGCAGCACCACCTCTTGGATCTGGAGATTCAAATTTTTGTGCTCCACCCCAGTTCACTTGGATCAGAAGCTCAGGATATGTGGTCCCAAACTCTTTTTTCAGCCACACCTGTGGTAATGCTCAGGGGTAACTCCTGGCTCTGCACTCCAGGAATTACTCCTGGCGGTGCTCAAGGGACCATATGGGATGCTGGGGATTGAACTCGGGTTGGCTGCCTGCAAGGCAAATGCCCTACCTGCTGGGCTATCGCTCCGCCCCCAAACTCTACTTTTCAGAGATGTTCTAGGTGCTTTGAATGCATGTTTTGTAGCTTGGAAGCAGAGTTGTAGGTGAGTGTGTCCCTCCTCCAAAAGATAACCAGAAATCTTCATCTCCAGCTCTAACGAATGTGACTAATCTTGTTTGGAAATGAGGTCTTTGTAGATTGAATCAGGTTAAGATGCAATCAGCAGGGGAGCCCGAATCCAATAGAACAGGTGTCCTTATAAGAGGTCCATGTGCAGGCAAGCCACACAGAGAGAACAGAGCTAGGAACTATCTGATGGCATCAGCAGACATTAGGTTTCTTTTTTTTTTTTCTTTCTTTTTTTTTTTTTTTTTTGCTTTTTGGGTCACACCAGCGATGCTCAGTGGTTACTCCTGGCTCTGCACTCAGGAATTACTCCTGGCAGTGCTTAGGGGACCATATGTGATGCCGGGGGATCGAACCCGGGCCAGCATGGGCTGGCCGTGTGCAAGGCAAAAGCCCTACCCGCTGGGCTATTGCTCCGGCCTGACATTAGGTTTGTTATAGGCTCATGTCTGCCAGGATAACCAGGACAAAACCCAGACACTCTCAATGACAAAGAATTCTTCTCTCTTTCTTTATAGCCTTGCACTGCCAATACTGAAACTTTTTTTGTAAGAAGGGTTTGCTCTTAAAGTAATTCATTAGACAGTAGTATGTAAAATATAATGAATATACAATATGCAAACACCTATATTAGAGCTTCTAGCTTTCAAGAACAAAGAAGCAGGAAAGAATGATTAATATATGAGGTACTTGTTGGTTTAATTATATGAAAGTATCTGTAAGATGACTAAATAAGCATGCCAAGGCTAATTTTAGATCCTGGGGATATAATAGCAAGAAAATATTCTTTCCTCAAATCTTTCCCCCAAAGACTTTTCTTGGGGCTGGAGATACAGTACCCTGATATTGATCATGTTATCCATGCACTTTGCAGTTAAGAGGACACAGGACTAAATTCTTGTAGTTGGAATGTTAGTAGAAGAAATATGAACAATATAAGTGCCACATTTGGTGTGGGGGAGGGGTGCTGTGCTAAACCTGGTGAAGTTTAGGACTTCCTCCTGGCTTTGTGCTCAAGAATGACCTCCTGGAAATGCTCAGGATACCATAAATAGTGCCAAGGGTACTACTGGGATTGACAACAAGCAAGGCTAGTACTTTACCCCTCTGTACTATTTCTCAGTTCTCAGAACCACTTTTCTTTTTGGGGATGGGGACACACCTGACAGTGCTCAGGGCTTACTCTTGACTCTGAACTCAGGGATCCCTCCTGGCAAACTTGGGGCACCATATGGGATGCGAGGAATGGAACCTGGGGCAGCTACATGCAAGATATAGCCTTCGCACTGTACTATCTCTCAGTCTCAGGACCACATATTTTTACAGAGTAGGTGATTTGTGGGTCACTCTCTGTTTATTCCTTTGTGGAGAATGGCTGAAGCCTCCTTAAAACAAAGTTGGGAGCCACCACCGAGAAGGGAGGAGTTGCCCTAATGCCAGACAGCACCTCTGGATGGCCGTTGAGAGCTGTGGTTCTCTGGAGCTCCAGCCTCTCCAAAATGCTTTCAACAGGAAGAATTAGGCTTCCATAATATGTAAAAATATCTTTAGGGTCCTTTTAGGGAAGTTAAGCCTGTAGCCTGACTCACTTAGTTAGCCTCTTTTCGTGTGTACTTAGTTTAGATGAAGGACCCAGAGACATTGCCCAATCTGTCCTATCCATGCAGAGTTAATGTGAGTTTTTCTCCTGAGTCTTACCAGTTTAAATATATCAGTGTTCCCATCAGCCATATTTTCTTTTTATGTTATGTTTTTTGTTTGAGGGTGTTCACACTGGCAGTGCTCAGGGCTTATTCCTGGCTCTGCACTCCTAGAAGGGTTGGGGTACCAGATTGGATGCTGGAATTGAACCCAGTTGGACACATGCAAGGCAGAGAATTACCTACTGTACTATCGCACTATCTCTCTGCCCCCTAATCATATCTCTTTTTAATTTCTGTATTTCTTTGTTATTCCTTTTCTCTTTCTTTCATGGTTCAGAAAGTCTAAATATTTGGAGAACAGGAGCAAGGGAGCAATGGGCTTGGCCTGCTAACTCTCAACGTCTTGGGACAAGTAGGATTGGAAACAAAAGGCTGAGAATGAGATTCTGAGATAGGTGAAAAAGTCTTAATTACTTGGAACTTGGTTGATCAGAGCTCTCTCCTAATGAAAATGTTTATAGCACATATTTAAAAAGAAGAAACCTTCAATGGAACAAAATGTTAAGAAGGTTCATTAAAAAATAATTTCTTGGGTCCCCATGCCAGTAGCAGCCCCACTGTCTCTCCACATTCTCCTCTGATGAGGATTTGTCTCAGAGACTCAGAGGTTGTCTTTCCAACCCTGGTTTATTCCTACTTTATCAAATTGGGCACTTTTATTGAAAGGGGAAATGGCCCCCCATTCCCATTTCAAGGAACTTTTGCTAAGTAAACGTTCTGTAGGAGCACAATACAGGGCTTAAAACATTTGCATTGTGTGTGGTGGACCCCAGTCGGACCCCTAGCACTGTATGGTCCCCTGAATATTCCCTGAAGTGACTCCCAAGCACAGAATTGATAATAGTTCCTGAACACTGACAGGTGTGGCCCCAAGTCAAAAATAAATAAATAATTTTGAAAATAAATATTTGGAGGCTGGTAAGATAGTACAGCAGGTAGCTGCTTGCCTTGCATGTAGCTGACCTGAGTTCAAACCCCAGCACCTCAAATGGTCACCTCAAGTATTTCCAGGAGTGATGAATGCAGAACCAGGAGTAAGCCCTGAGCACAACTGGAAATGGTCCTATATCTAAAGCAATAAAAATTAAAAATGAGAGAAATAAATACTTTGCAGATGTGCAAAGCTATATGTATAAGAATGCTTATTCAAGGCTGTTCATATCGGCAATATATCTGGAAGCAACTTAAGAAGCATCATAGGAATTAAACTTAAAATTATGATTTATCATATTGGAGAAGACAAGGAGATAGATCTGTTTGATCTGACCAAAACATACATATAATATTTTTGCAAAATGATTGTACTTTTTAATAAAACAACCTACCAATGTTGATGGCTGTATTTTCACAAATCAAGGAAGATATCCTGGAAGGATACAAATGAAGTTATTAGTAGTGGTTACCTCTGAGGAATAGAATTAAAGGGAAGAAGATAAATTTCATAATTTAGTCCAATAAAGTTGCACCGTTTTTGTAGTAGTGAGGTTTTGCTTTTGGGTAGGAATCATTTAATGTTATATTTTGCACTCTCATGAGTAGAATATATGCATGACCAACAATAACAATAGCAACCTTAGAATTAGGTAGCACCTCGCTTGTGTTTGGTACTATCCTACAGATTTTATTTATGTTAGTCTATCTCATTTTCATAAATATACCATGAGATAAGTACCATTATGGTCTCCGTCATACAGATGTGGAGACTGAGGCTCCCAGAGGCTAAGGCCAGAGTGACCAGGGGATGGGGCTGGGACAGGATCCAGGCAACCTGGCTCTGGGACTGCTCTTAACCTCTATACTGCATTATGTTGATTAATTGACAGACTGAGCAAATGAATCAATGCTAGAATTAAAAAGAATTTTCTGGCCGAAGTCTCTGATAAGTTGAAGAATCAATGAACTGGTAAAGCTCATTCCGGAGCATTCTGCTTAATCAAGGTTTGACAATTTATCTTTCACTGCAAGGTAATGGGCTGTTTATACTCAGAGCTTTCCGGGTGCTGAAAAGACACTGATGTTAACAGTTGTTGATGACTGACTGGGAAAGGCTGAACATTTTAATTTAAAGTAAGTGAAAGAATTAATTGCCAAGCAAATTAAAAGGCTTCAGCGGCCACTTGCCTGCCTCCTCCGTCCTCTGCCTTCTACCGGAACAATAACAAGGCCAGTGTGAGCTGATTTGTGACTGTCTGCCTTCTCCTTTTTCAGCTGTCTGGTTTTTCAGCTTGTGCTTACATGTGGGGACTGGAAATAGGAGACCGAAGTCTTGTGGTGGAAGCAGCTCCGTTCCTCTGGTGGAAGGCTGAAGCACAGCTGTGAGTTTCTGGAGTGGAGGTGGTGGCCATGGCACCTTGATGGCCCTTGGTAGCATGCAGAATGCCTGGAACAGAACAGAAACTTTCCCCAGAACCCACTATTGGCACAGTTGTAGCAGTAGAAGTTTTCATGGTAGAGAAGAAACTCTAAGAAAACAATTAAAAAATTCTTTTAAAAGTGTTTTCTAGGTATAAAATCTAAAAATA